>CM075191.1:23491041-24073541 GCA_037577475.1 Chaunax sp. Z400 | reverse complement strand
CACCGTATGACAAGGACGCCATGTGAAGAATCACCTCTGAAAATCCATTTTCACACATTTCTTTACCTGTTAGAAAAACACTCACACTGGCAAGAAAAAAAAGCTAATAGCTGCTAAGAGTGTAGATTGGGTTTTTTCATGGTGTGTGTGCAAGTCGTAACATTGTAGTAACATCCCCTGACGTCATAATCTCTTCATCTTAATCTGTATCTTTTCTCACACGGTGTCCAGCGTGGAAGGCTACACACCTCTAAGAGCAATTGTTTTAGCCCCTACATTTGATTAAGGTGTTTCTTTCTTTCTTTCTTTCTTTCTTTCTTTCTCTCTTTCTTTCTTTCTTTCCTTATCCCTCCCTCGCATCTCATATCATCAGATGTCAGATTACACAAAAGGTCTTAAACCAGGTCATGCAGCAACTGCTGTCCATCTATCATATTTGGAGATTAAGGGACAAAGTAATCTGGTATTTGACACGGGCTTCCTCCATCCTTTCTTTTGCTTTGGATTATACTGTAATATACGTCAGGTTAGTTGCTCTGACGTACTTCAGTACATAAAAGCTGCATCAGACACTAAGCATTCCTCTCAGTCCTCAACAAATTATGATAATAATAATCTTTATTTGGACAACGCTGTAGTAGGACTGGGGGATTTAATGCTTCTTTCTGAATTACAGGTTGCATGGTTAACTTGAGCCGTGTTTTCTTCTGTCCTCTCAGTTCGTCTCCTCCTCCTCCTCCTCACAAGTTGCCTCACATGATAAACCATCACCACACACACAACACACCAAATCAGGCCCCTAGAGAGAGGAGAAATGTTCCCATGGAGACGGCTACAACAGTAACTATAATATACTATTAATTACTGCCACTCTTCCCCAGGGCTCCTGTCAACTGAGAAAGAAAAATACTTCAGCCAGTCATATTCCAACTACAGTTGCCTGCAAAAATATTTACCAATAACAGCATTTATGCAACAACACATTTACAGCCGTAAACATGTAAAAAAAAAACATTGAAAAATGAAACTGGAACTTCTACATATTGGTAGTTCTTTAATTTTCATTCAGATTCCTACTTTATTACTCTCTGAACATGAAAACCTACCCCTTGAATTTTGAATTACAGTGGTATCATTATTAGATGGATAATTTTTCAAGAAAAACAGTATTTCACTGATGGAGGTTTTCTTTAAGCTCTAGCTGAGTAACCTTTGAAGATACCAAACTGAATCAGCACCATTTCAGCTACAATTTGATCTCAGTTGCAAGTCTGTAATATTATTATTTATTATTTCACGGCCTTTTCCATGCGCCCTATACATCGTGGATCACCAGATATAGTGTAACTTTTGTCCAAGTATTGCAGGCATTATCCATGAAGTTAGAATCCTTTAAACAACACTGGATACCGATTATGATCTGGATCACCACCAAAATCTAATGGATTGTATCTTGGGCCATACGTCTTTAAAACAAAAAGTAATCCTAAACCCAATTGATCACTTAACCTCCTTATGTAAGAAAACAAAAACAACAAAATACAACTGTAATTTGAAAGTATAGAGGACATTGTATGTTGTAAATAATGTTTTGTGCATTTGGTTGTGTATAATAAAAGAGGCTTACTGTATATTTTAATGCTTGATAAATTGTGGTGTAATTCCATGTGGGATGGACAGAATGTTTTGCAAGGCACAGAATTAGAAACAAACAACACTAAGACATCGAACATTGGATTTAATATCAAATTATTAAACAAAAAATAACTCATACTGATATGAAAACAAACTAATATGAAAAACTTCACTAATAGTATCACTTCATAGGATACAGACATGTGAATTGTGCTGAGTTGTCCTGATCCCAAACATGATGCTGCTGCCTCTGCTGGGGCTGACCTGTGTGACCCAGCATATTGGCTGGTGTCTAAGAACCCTGGAACCAGGACTCTCCACCAGCTGTTGGAGTTATCGAGCTGACGTAATCATCCGCCCTTTTCAGATTATCCAGTCCAAAATCACTCTTCATCCAGCCAATCCGACATCTGTCCTTGAGGAAAAAGAGTCTGAAAGCTTCATGCACAAGGGTATCACCCAGCCCACAGTACATGATACCAAATCCCTTCAGAATCTGCACACGGTTGTGTGTGTTTATGCGCCTAAGTTTGTTTCTGTGATTGACGTAGCAATATCGAACAAAGGCTTTTAAACTGCAGTTGTCAGAAGGGAAGACAACCCATTACTACCTTTCCTTAACGCAGGCCTGTTGTGTAAACACATTTTGGTCAGCCAAAAGTGATTCATGCACAATAACACATAAACCATTAAAGCCCTTTTGCATGGTGTGTATTTGGTACGCAACCCTGTGCTTTTGGGTTCTCCTGGTTCCCAGCTTGCTGACATAATAAACCGAGTGAAATCACCCTTCAACCTCGTCACCAGGCCAAAAAACAGATCAATTGTTCCTCTAGCAGTAGATTACCACTGATTCATCTCTTTTTTAGACCTTTGTCCTTTCTACTGATTGTCTGGTTTTCCACCCCTGGCTGGCCTGAAGGTCCCCAAGGCTAACCACTAGCAAGGACCTAATCAATAAGCTTTCATCACACAAAACTGTCTGGTGTGCCTGCACTGTGCATAAGGAAAAGGCCTAAATTTGTAGGGAGAGACTTTTGATTTTTCAGATTTTTAGTCGTTCTGGTCGCGTCGCTCCATAGATGCCGTTGTCCATCTGTAGGTGGAACACTGCTTTGGTTCAGTTTACATTCTAATGATTTTGCCGATCCCTCAGCATTTCATTCAATACTTTACTTTATGACCAAATACTTGTAAAATGATTGCCCTTTCCTTTAACCTGAGTTGTACTTCAATTGTGTTTTGTGCTGAATAACAAATGTTGCAAATGCTAACAAGCTTAACAAAGGTGACCGTATTTAAGCTGCCACAGTAAACATTAGCATGTTGTCAGTCAGTGCATATTAGCATGTTGGTGTTAGCATTCAATTCAAAGCATGGACTGATGACCCTATTCATTTTTAGGGGGTCCAGGAATGATCTAAATTAAAATCTTTGTTGAACCTTGCATCGTCAGTTTTGTTGTGTTGTGCTTTAGAAAATGTGCTGTACCATTGTGACGATAGAAGAAATATCCTTTTTGTCCCCTGTGTTCACAGAAAATGAATCATGAGAAGGCAGTGCTGATAACGAATTCAAGATAGACTTGTACTCATACTGCTTCTCAGTCCAGCAACAGAACTTTAATGGTTGGAACTGCCTGCCCCAACCTACATTATTGCCCTCGCAGACTTAGCCTGATGATCACCGATGCCATGGGAGCGGTGCGCGTCAACAGGTAAGACAGGATGGAAACATTTCATGGAAAAAAGGAAGAGAAGTTTGAGGTTATTGCTGTGCTCTTTTTACAGAAAATTCACAAACAAACAACTGGCTCAAACATGATTTAAAAATGAACAAAAAAGGCATTGGTTTGGTTTTACAAATCCTTAACAGATTGAAAGGTGACATGTGAAAAACATTCCCAAACATTATCATGCCTAGCCAACCAGCTCACTACCTATGGTAGCAATCGCTACTTCCAAAGCTACGGAGCACATTATTAATCAGCTTTCTTGAAAAGTATTTCCCCAGATGATCTTGGATGCTGGTAATTAGTTGGCGGCTCTGTCCTGCTCTTTATTGGGTCTGGTGAAGTTCATAGTCCATACATTGGTTAGTTCTCATCAGAATATTCATCAAAATAGTTTTACAATAGGGAAAGGCTATATTGGCAATATTAAAAAAGAGGAACAAGGCTTAATAAATTGTCAATTCCTCTGAACTAATATTCTCCCCTCTGTTCTTCAAGATACAGCATCGTTTCCACGGATGAAGATGCTCTGAAGATCTCCAGCCTGGGTCTTTACAATGGCCACAGTCCTCTGACTCAGCAAACGCTCTCAGGGTCCTGTATGCGGGGTGAAGAGGGAGGAGGAGAGTGTCCAGGAAGTGATGAGGGAAGAGGGGCTTTGTCTTTGAGAGTGACAAATGAGCCCATTGTCCACAACACCTGCCGCGCTTCACCCTCGTGTCGTCTGGGCCTGGACCTGGGCACCGGCCGACTGCGCAGCCGCTTTGTAAAGAAGAATGGTCAGTGCAATGTTGTGTTCAACAACATGGAGGATAAACCTCGTCGATACTTGGCTGACATTTTCACCACATGTGTGGACATACGCTGGCGCTACCTGCTGCTCATTTTCACCACTACCTTCCTTCTTTCTTGGCTGCTGTTCGGCTTGATCTTCTGGGGAGTGGCGCTTGCTCATGGAGACTTTCACCTTTACCTTCCTGTGATGGAAGGTAATCCCCAAAGCACGGTAGTGGAAGGGAAAGATGAAAGGCGGCCATGTATTCTCCACATCCAGGGTTTCATTGGGGCCTTCCTCTTCTCCATAGAGACCCAGACCACCATTGGATATGGTTTCCGGTGTGTCACTGAAGAGTGTCCATTTGCTGTGGTTACTGTGGTTGTGCAGTCCATCGTGGGCTGCATTATTGACTCCTTTATGATTGGCACCATCATGGCAAAGATGGTGCGGCCCAAGAAGCGGGCTCAGACTTTACTGTTCTCGAATCATGCTGTCATCGCTCTGAGAGATGGTAAACTGTGCCTCATGTGGCGCCTGGGGAACATGCGCAAAAGCCACATTGTTGAAGCACATGTGCGCGCTCAGTTCATTAAGCCGCATGTGACGGCGGAGGGCGAGTACCTCCCTTTGGAGCAAACAGACATTGATATTGGATATGATGACGGGCTGGATCGGCTGTTTTTGGTCTCACCACTTGTTGTGGTCCACGAGATCAACAAGAACAGTCCTCTGTATAACTTAAGCTGTGCTGACCTGGAGAAGGAGGACTTTGAGATCGTGGTAATCCTGGAGGGAATGGTGGAGGCCACAGCTATGACCACTCAGGCCCGAAGCTCCTACTTGGCCAGGGAGATCCTGTGGGGTCACCGCTTTGAGCCTGTGGTCTTTGAAAAGAGTTACCGTTACCACGTGGACTATTCTCGCTTCCATAAGACCTATGAAGTGCCATCTACACCTCACTGCAGTGCCAGGGAACTGAGCCAGTTGACTGGTCGTGGTGCGCAGTCCTCATCCTCCAGCTCAAGTTACCCCCGGTCTCCATCACCATTTGCCTCGAGGGCAGCCAGTCACCTATTAGGTGCTCACTCTCCTAGCGCTTTCTGCTACGAGAACGAGGTAGCTTTGTGCTGCGGGGATGATGAGGATGAGGAAGAAGTGAAAGAGGATGCAGGGGGCCTGAATGTAAGGAGTGACAGAGACATTAAGATGAGAGATGACATTCACTTGGGTTTCAAAGAGACATTTGTGGAGGAGCAGACAGTCGAGATGCTATGTGTTCTGGATGCAGAGAGTCAGATCAGCCTTGACAGACTTCAGACCACCCTACCTTTATACATCAGCAGAGAGTCAGGGGTATAATCAATGGTGATGGCTGCCCTTCCATTTGTTTCCTTTCTTTGTCTGTGTGCATCCAAGCAAATTATTGAACTAGTGACAAAAATAAAAGATGGAGGACACAATTTAAACAGTAAATCTGATGGAAGAAAAGGATACTCTTTGAAGCTATCACACAATCTGCTCAGCTTTAGTTCATAACTTGCTCTGGTTTTCAGGTTTGGTTCTCTTCAGCTCCATTTCTAAAAACAGTGACTGGATATTTCTCTCAAATTATGAGGTATCTTGACACGAGGTATCTTTGATGCTTTCTTGTTTTCTTTGTAAATATGATATGCTTTTGTTTTCATTCTAAAATGATTATTCATCATATACAGAGAGACATCTATTGAGGTTAAAAGAAAGCATGACACAAATGCTCAACTTCAATATGCTTTTTTTTTTCTCTATGTGAAACTAAATTATTTCTGTGTTTTGACTTCCTGTCTTCCTGCCATAGTTCTGGTACTTTTCTCATCTAATAAATAAGTATCTTTGTTTTTCCAAATTTAGGTAAGTTAAACCTGAACCATGACATAGTATTCAAATCGTTATTCAACAAGTACAGATAAAAAAAAGCACTTTATTCTACTTTTATCAAAAGATTCAAACTCTTTGCAACAGTGTGTTGTTTTGTATGAATAAAGCACTTAATAAACAACAGTATATACTGTTAACACTTGAATTGTCTCTGCAAGTCTCTGTTTCAGATTTTCTCACTGGTTTCGAAGTCCAGCCATAATAAATACCATCTTTCTGCAGGAGAGAGGATCATAAACATCTTTTTTTATTTGACTTTTGCTCAAAACAAGGCTGTTTACTCTCCACCAAGACCCCAGACCTTTATGAACACACTTAGACTCAATTTTGTCAGCCCTTAGTAGCCTCTCAGACGGTTTGTTGGGCCACCACTTTGGTCCTGATTGAAATATCTAACTTATATTATCAATCATGGCTCACAGATCATCATTAAAGCTACGATATAACTCTCCATGCTCATGATGTTGACTATGACATGTTAGAGAAAGAACATTAACTAACTGTAATGGCACTCAGGAGACCTCATTCCTCTGCCAAAGGCCCAACAGTCGCCTTAAATTCAATCAAGCCTTATTTAAAATCACTTTAACCATAATTTACAAGGCAGACTACTTTCTATCACAACATATTTAAATCTTATGCAACCAGATTTTTATTTGGACCTGCATCAAATTGCACACATTCATAGATACCAAGGTCAAAGTGAGAAATGTTCACAGGAGGGAACTTGCCACCCCAAAAAAATAAACATCAGGAGGTCCTGAAGTCTCTGTGGTGCTTCTGGCTGTGGTACAAGCTCCCCCGTGTGGTTAAACATTGACACCACAGTGAGCAAAAATGACAAAAACTGTTCTATGCGGGTGTGTTGGTATTGTGTATTCTACCTTCTGCAAAAAATCAGCATCTGAGTGTTTTAATTCATTGTAATTATACCAGTTTCATGAAATCCTATTTGTTATGTCTCTGGTTGATGGCCAGCTAGTGTGGTAAACTATCTAACCACTTTAGGACAGTGGTTCCCTACCTGGGGGTCAACATTTCTCCTAAGAGTCATCAGATGATCTTTTGGGTTGTAAAAAGAAAACAACATTTTCACTTCCTTTTACACTGTTATAGAGTACGTGTGTTTTCCCAGATTATGATTTAGATCTCTATCCAGTTGTGCATGGTGGTGAAACATTATGAGTTGTCCATGCCTGGGTATGTTGTTATTGACCTGTTTTATTTGGGACTATTGTTATTTTTCATGATATTGGCAAAGTTTTTAAAAAGGCTCTATTTTGCAGTGTTAAAGAAAATGAGAAAGTGACCCAGAATCTGCACCAAAGTTTGTCGACAACTTTCAAAGATATTTTGCAAACAACAAACAAAAACAAACAAAGAGACAAAAACATACAAACAAACAAAGAGACAAAACAACGAGACAAACAAAAACAAAGAGACAAACAAACAAGCATGGGTGATCTCATAACCTCCTCCTACAACTAGCGGCAAGGATTGCAAGCAAATACCGCTTTGTTTTTGTTGTAAAATTGGGAACCACTGCTTCAGGATGAAAACCCAGAATTATGTTTTCATCAAATCCTGATTTGGATTAAACAACAAGTAAAAGTAGGTCATTTGTATCACTTCCGATTATCAATAACTTTCACCGTTTAGGATTAAAGGACTAAAGGTCGTACTGGCATTCCTAAAATAATACTTGAAAAAAAGGGTGAGGCAATCCTCTTCAGAGAAATGATTAAAGTTGAATTATTTAGGAGTTCAGTCTTGACTAAGCCCAGATCTGAGGCCAGTGCCCCAGAACTTCTAATGTGCATAATGTTTGATGGAAAAGATGAAATCCCCATCTCCACACTGAGCACCAGTGCTGAGATCAACCACAGTACTAACCTCTGAGCCGCTGTTCCTCGTTAACATGATTGATAATTAGGGCCATGTCATGCTCTAATTTCCCCCCTGCTGCTCTTTTTTGCCCTCTTACATGTTTACAATCCTCACAAGACCAAACAAGGTGAGGGAAACTCCATCCATCATCCTTCTCTCCTGTAATCTAATCAATACATCTTTAAGTTGGTTAAATGTCGTCTCCTGTTCGCTCTAACAAGCCACTTCCCCTGTGTGCAATCTACCTTCTCTCCTGCCGTCATCCCATCCTTCTCTCCCCCAGCGGTTTTCTGATGCTGGTTAATTAACTGGACCGTCACACGCCCCTGTCATCGGCGTCCATGAGGGAGAGCAGCTGGCTGACCTCTGTGACCTCTGTTAAGGCTGATAATGGCGGACTGGGATCTGGCCTAATAAGGTGGTGTGTGTTCATCCACATCTAGGTTAAGTTTGTGAGTGTGTGCATGTGCTTTCATGTATGTGACACCCTGTATATCTCCGTGCCCTCTTGGGCCTCACTGGCTGTTTATGGCCTCAGGCTGTGCGACCAGAGCCAGTGACAGTGTGTGTGCTCAGCAGGGGACAGTATTTGGGCACTGGGAGCTGTGGCCAGGGGACCTTTGGTTTCATAATGAGCTGTTGTGTGATGTGGAGCTGTGAAGCAGTTCGCTGGGGGGGACAGAGGAGCATTGTGCACAGCTCAGCCCAGCAGTGGAGGCCTGACTGGAGCAGGCTGGGAAGCACCACAGGGCAAACATACTCCTGTCTGTC
This sequence comes from Chaunax sp. Z400, assembly GCA_037577475.1. NCBI lineage: Eukaryota > Metazoa > Chordata > Actinopteri > Lophiiformes > Chaunacidae > Chaunax > Chaunax sp. Z400. The sequence goes on along the minus strand of CM075191.1, from coordinate 24,064,824 downwards.
TGTCTGCTGCATCTTCTGTCTGTCTGGTCATTTTTTTCTTGTATCTCTGTGTATCTTATATTTCCATTACGTGCTGTCATCAGCCAGGCACAATTGATTCAACATCTAAACAGTGGTTTGTGGTATTTATCTAAATAAAATATTCATATCTCACTGGTCGAGGTGACTTATATTGATATTATAATTACAGCATCCCTGGTTTGAATGTCTGCACTGCTGTGTCTCCCCTAACTTCTTATCATTTTTTGTTTACAATTGCTTACATTTAAAGGCAAACAATGTCTCAAAAAATCATCAATGATACATATTCTAATGTAGTGTATATGGTTACATTACTATGTGGTCAACTCAAAGGGTTCCAGCTTTATAGTGCTTGGATATGTAACACAAAACATTTGACATGATGAAGGGCTTTAAGGAATAGTTTGATATTTTGGGTAATGTCTTTATCATTAAGCCTCCACAAAACCACTAAATTACATTTTAACACTGTTTTTTTTTGTACAAATTAATAAGAAAACAAGAAACAAGATAATAACGTGTTAATTACTGAGCTTTACATGTGTTGGCAGGTGGTTTGTTTCCCCCTGACAGAATCAAGGTTGCTGTCTTCACATGCTTCCAGTCTTTATGCTAAGCTAAGCTAAGCTAAGCTAATTGGCTATATTAAACAGACAGACATGAGACATGAGAGTGGTATCCATCCTCTCATCTAACATCTGACAAAAAAACAAATAAGCAGGTTTTTCCAAAATGTCAAACATGGGTTATATTTTTACACAAGTAACTGTACCTTTACTTGAGTAAAGAAGTTTAGCCAATACTTACATTTTTACACAAGTATCTGTACCTTTACTTGAGTAAAGAATGTGTGTACTTTTGCCTCCTCTTCTTTTCCATCACATCTTACTGACATTTCAGGATTTTGTATATGTTGTGCGATCTACATAAGCAGTTCTCCAAGCCAAATCCATTACACTGACTTTAAATCAGATTAGCGCATGCTTTCCACTTGTTTGTTTGTCTGTCTGCCTTCTAGCCCCTGTGTCAGCGCTGAACACCTCTTTCTGCTCCTCTCTACCTCTAGCTTGTCTGTCGGCCTTTGTCTAATTTCTCTGTGACAAACTGAGTGACAAACTAACAAGATAAATCCAAATTACAGACATGAGGACTGTCACAAATCGCCATATTTCTCACTATCTGCTCCCAAATATCCCATCCATCTTTCTGTCTTGTTGCCTTTTAAGTCGTCCTCTGCTCGGAAAACAACAGACTCTTTCATGTAGACATCTTTTCCTCAGGGCCCTCAGGCTCTCTCCCTCTCGCTCTTTCGTTCACGCAGAGTAATTAAATGTTCTGAAAAGAACTCATGATTGGAAGGTCTGAACTACTTTCTCTCTGTCTCTCCCTCTCTGTCTGCTAAAAAAAAAGTCATAAAATTCATATTGGATTATTTGTTACTGTCAATAATGCAATTTAAATGTTGTTGTGAAAATCAAGACACCGATGCTTTTGCTGTCATAAAGAAATATCACTTTATTTGTGGTTTTACATCAGTTTATGCCTGAGAAATATAATAACATATCAGATAAAATATTTTACATCTGAGTTTCCTTTTTTTCCCTAATTATCTGAAACTTAAAAATGGTCAATTCTTATAAGAACATAGGATAATTACATTTTTTGTTTTAAGTGACTCACAGATGCTTTACAGAAAGAAGAAAAGGGGGAAACAGATTTTAAAAAGGCAAATAAGGAAACTGATAAGAACTTGACCCACAAAATAAAGTCTATGAGATAAAGGGAAAGGCAAAGAAAGTTTAAAGACGCTTTGCCAAGATCTAGTGTACTGCAAAAAAGAAAAGACAGTTTTGGACAGTTCATGCAAACCAATTTTACACATATACTGTTCTGATTATGTTTTCTACCAAAGACCTCATAATGAGTAGAATAAGCAGGGAAAGGTAAGAAATGCCAGCAACTATAGCTAGACAGATTAGACCATTTGTCCATTAATCAATCAACATAATATTAATTGTCCATTTTTAAGCAGAAGTTGCAAAAATAATGCCAAATTCTCTGGTTCCTGCTACACAAACAATACTTTGCTACTTTTATTTGATATACATCATTTCAAACTAAATATCTGTAACTCTTAATCAGGTGGACAAAATGAGACATCTGTTGATGGCAACATGGACTCAGTTATGATGCTTTTTTTCACACATTTTTGACAATCCAAAGACTAAAAAATGAATCACTGACTCAAAAAACAAACAAAAAAAAGGACAGTAGTGTAATACATAATGAAAATAATCATTGGTTGCAGCCCTAATGTTATGTTACAGGTCTTAAAATCAGCTGTCAACACTCTCTCTTATGCAGAACCATAAGTACTTGTTTATTTGCCTAAATGGACACTGATCATTTGGTCCTAATCTACTCTCTATACACATTGAGACAAAGTTCAAACAACGCAAACAATAACTTATAAAACAAAAAGAGTAACTCAGGATTATATGTAAATGTACAATAATAGACTGGGATTTCATCCACTTAGTCCAATATGTATAAATATCACATTTGTTTATTAAATCTGTCAGAAAAACAAAATCAGTGGAATCATATCCTCACAATTAAGTGAGGAAATATTTGCAGCTCCTGATTTTGTCTATGCAACATTGCAGAAGGGAAGAATTTTAAGTGTTGCTAACAACCGACACAAATGCATGACTAAACAACGTGATGCACGTATGACCGAAGGGCGAAACCGTCATAAAGTCACAATATGAATGCCACCATTGTCTATGTCACCATCACCCCTATTTTCTCCATTACCATGACCATCACCATGTTTCACCATCCTTCTGCATCTGAGTCAGACGCACAAATATGTGCCCTATTTTCAACCCTTCTTCAAGATCTTCTCACATGTTATTGCTTTATTTTTTCATCAGAACTTAGAAATAAAAATCTAAATCTCTGTCTTCTCTCCGTTGTTCATTTTCTCTTTCTCCGTCCCTCTTTTAGGCTGAAGTTGTAGCAAAGAGATGCGGACACAGCAAAACCCCGAACAATAGGCCATTCATGATGCCCTGCAATGCAATGATGATCCTGCTCTGCCCTCCGCCCCCCATCCTGCACCAGCCTCCACAGCTGCACAGGAATGTGGTCCAACAAGTTACCCACTCCCCCCTCTTCGCTGCCGCCTCCACCACCATCACTACCACTTCACCAGTGCTGCCACCATCACAACCGAAGCCCCTCTCTCCCAAATAAAAGAGACGAAGAGGGCAAGAAACCATAGAGGAGGGAAACTCTGCAGATGGAGCACAAAGAGAGGATTCATGCTCGGTTACTTACACTCCCAGAGAAAAAAGAGGGGGACCCATTTAAGTGTGGTGCAGCTGCACTAATTTAGTGGGTGAAAATGGGCAAAGAAAGGAGTGGCAGAGGTCAGATAGAGAATCATTTTTTATTCATCCCCATGGATGGCGTGTCACTGCATCATCAACAGAAAGTCTGCATGATGGATAAATCCAGAAAACACCTGCAGCACCTTCTGTGATCACTTCGTCCATTTGCTCCCAACATAATTCCAAAATTGAATAAATGTATTAGTCACTTGTTGCATTCTCAGTGACTCAACGTTTGCTCATGACCTGCTATCACAACCCATGTTTTTCAGATTCCAATCCACGTGCAAATACTTCAGAGGACTTTCTAGCCCTCTGTCATTGCTGAATGTTCCTAACAAACAAAACCGCTGAGGTCGACCAGATGCTGTCTCCCATTTCTTGTGTCTTGTCTTCATTATCAGACATGAGATGGAGGATAATTAATGGGATGTACAGTATGAATGTCTGAGTCAAAATATTTGAATCACATGAAGTTCAGCTTTACTGATAGTCTGGCTTCAGAGCTGGAATTCCCCGTCGAAGAGCACTGAGCTCAACTGATTTTCAAACGCACCCTGAGAGAAAATGGCATCCATGAGTTAAGTCCAGTGTTTCACACAAACCAAGAAAATGCAAAGGAAACCAAAAGTATGAGATCAACAGATAAGCACATTTTAAATGGGCATTTTCAACCTACAGGAGAATTCTGAGAAGGATAAAAAAAAAATGCTTCTGTGCCATTTCTGACACAGAATTTCCGACCCTTTTTGTCAAGTTTATCATCAGTCGGAACAAAAGACACCATTCATTTCAGGCCCAAAATGCCCATTGACATGGGAATGAATATTTTCCACTAATTATACATCAGTTTAATGCAGAATGTGACCCAGCATGTGAATACTTGACCGCAGTACATGCTTCCCTTATCTGCAACCCTCTCACACTCTGCATGTGTCTGTTTTTCTCTGCCTGCCTCTTTCTTTCCGTTCATCATCAGATATCAGGAATTTCCCCTAAGAACTGCTCAAGTATCAAGGACAAAGCAAAAGAGCGTTTTGTCTTTCCTGCCTGTAAAAATCTACAACGAAATGTTCCTCAGAAAGAAATGTATCAACCTAGAACTCATCCACTCACTTTCATCCCGATCACACATGAAACACGGCTGCCCATGAGGAAGTGTGCACCTGAAGGCTGACTCTTTGACCCATTCTGTTGATGGTCATGACCTTTGACCTCTCTGCTGATCATGAGATCCTGTCCTCCCAACCTCTCCTGCAGGAGCTGCAGGAAACAGGCTCTTGTGACCCAGTGGTCTGTGCAGCCGCGGAGAGGCTCATTACCGCGGTCACATGGCAGGTTAGCAGAAGGACTGATGGGACCATGTGAGTTCTATTTTCTAACAAGTTTCAGCTTCCCCGAGGCTCAAGATAGAGACATACAGGACATAAGATGTCTGAAAATGCATTACGGGTTTAGATTCCGAGAAAAACACAAGATTTCGTTCCGCACATATGAGTTGCCATTAAAGAAATTAACAGGTGAAACTTCTTTCTTTAGAGTTTGGTGACAGGTGGAAAATCCACGAGTTGTTGGCTCATATCTTTATCAAAAAGAAGGAACTATGAGCTTTTTTGGTTTTGAGATATTGATCACCAAGATCTCACAGATCAAATCCAATATCTACTGTTTACTGTTTAAAAAGCCTTCATCGATTGAATAAAGACCTTTTTGAAACGGCCAAAGCACATTCAAAGAACATGAAAATCACCAGTCTCATACTGAAGCATGTAATTTTGATTTCTTGGTGCCAAAGGAAGACATAGCCTGAAGATTACAAATGATATACTAGAAATAAATTAGTTGACTGTCCCTCTCTATTGAATCAGGGTGCTCCTATTATAATTACAGGTTAGGTTAAACCAAAGCGGTTTGAAATTCACTTGCTCGTTTTTTTTTTTTTTACCTCAGATTGACCAGTTTAAACTTTGAAGTCAATCATTTTGCTTAAATTGTTTTCAGTGAACACCTAAAAAAAATGGCAAAAGCAAACAGTGTGGAAAAATAAAATAGGTTGAAATAAAAAATATTTTAAAGACAAAAAGCTTATCTGGAATTTAGTGACAACCACGTTAATTTACTTATATATATATATATATATATATATATATATATATATATATATATATATATATATATATATATATATATATATATATATATATATATTCTAGGCTGTAATAGCTGAAGGACTCATGAAACCACAGTATTTACTTAAATTAACATCTTCAGGGATCAATCAAACTTTTTCTCTGAGTGCAACAACAAAATATCTGAACGTAAAAGCTGTAAAAACTTTTTGAGGCCTGTTTAGACACACAAAAGAATTAAAAGTCCGCCTCGTTCTATGCATTTCATTCGTTATAAGAAATATTCTAATGTTGAAAATAACATTTCATTTTCTAACTAATGAGCAGGACTTTTTAAAACATCGGACACTTCGTTTAGGTGATATTTAAAAGGCCACGACGCTTTGCTCCTTCTTCCGTTTGTTTGATTAGAAGGCCTAAAGTTTTACATTACTGGAAATTACATTTTATAACAACATAGCTATAAACACATAGCCTATTGATTTTTGTGACTGTCCGTTTGACGGTTTAAAAAGTTCGTTTGAACATTTTGTCTTAATTACAAATAATTGATCCTTTAACTTTTTGAGCACAAGTAATTATGAAAACGGGAAAAAAAAGAATTTTGCTCGACTACAACTTGTTTTGTGCTCGATATTATTAACTATAGCTGCTTATAATATTTAATCTCAAAAGATTTTGAAAAAAAAGAAGTTAAAACACAAATTTCTAAATCTCTTCTTCCACACGCTTTCCTATAGTTCCCAATATCACCAACCAAACTAATTAAAATTTACACCGCCTAATTGTAAAATACTGTAAAATTGTAAAATATAGTTTTGAAAGCCAGCATGGGAAATAAAATTAGTTTCGTCCAATTGTTAAATGGAATCAGCTCATTAGACAGGCAATAGGAAATAATTGTTAAAGTCAGTGTAACACATTCGTTGACAGCTAACGCCTTACGCTCAAGTAATGAGTCACAGAATAAGGCTGAGACGATTTAGTGGAGTATCCAGATTAAATGTGATACTGACAACAATTAAGGAAAACACAAATTATTACATTTTGTGTTGGAGGTTTTCAGTGAGGAAACACTGGTGACATAAAAAGCACCTTGCTCTGTCTGACAGATTCCCTGGGGCCCTTTGCACATCGAGCTGAACTAACTAAATACCCTCCGTAAAACCACACTTCCCTCCAGTCATCACAAACGAAACGCAATTTCCAATACATTTTCCTGCCAAAAAAACATGCAGCAGCCCCGTCATATCAGCTAGGACAGACAAAAAACACTCACTTCACAAGCCTCAGAGGCCTCATGCGGGATCCCAGAGTTGCTGGTTGTTCGGTGGGGTGCAACGTGAAGGTGTCCCCACCCACCCACACCAACCCCCTTCATCCCATTATCACCGCTCCCCTACCATCAGCAGCTCCGAGGCCTAGATCCATGTGCTGTTTAGAGGTAGAAAAGTATCGGAGCGGGAGAACCAGAGATCCATGCGCCCCGTCTGCTGCAGAGTATTCATCTATGTGTGCGGGACTAGTGTCTATGCTCGGGCATAAGGGGAGAAAGACGCACACATCGCTCTCTGTTATCAATTTTTTCCATGTTTGCAGCACAAAACTGCTTTTTGTTCCCCATTTTTTCATTTACTAGGGTTAATGGATAGTGGCTTGGGCGTTTGATCACATGGCTACAATTCACCTGAGATGAAGACAAAGAGAGCAAAGAAAGAGGGGAGAGAGAGAGGGAGAAAACTGAGAGTCAGGCCCAACATGAGAGGCAAGAGACACACAGGGGTTATTGTTGCATTCATTGTGTGTATGTGTGTGTGTGTGTGTGTGTGTGTGTGTGTGAGAGAGAGAGAGCATCAGATGCTGCTGAAATCGCTTCTCTTCCTTCCCGTCAGACCATGCTTTAACAGCATGAAGCGTATCTTTTACGCAGAAAACATGAGGAAAGACTATTGCAATGTCTTAAATTGATTGATAAGGAAAAAAATGAATCAATAGTTGTTGTTTTTTTCCAAGGGTTTGTCAGTTTGAACAGTCGCTTTAATCTTTAGAATGTTTAGATTTAAAGGAACATCTCCAACCCTGCCTTTATTTCGGCCAAAATAAAAATACACAATGTCATCTTCTTGGAAAGCGTATTTTGGCCACCTCTTGGTGCCACGTTTTTCAGGTTGGCCTAAAGACTTCTGCATGTTTAATGCATCGTCTCGGTGATATACAGACTGCTTTTTTGTTGTTGTTGTTGTAGATTGTGCCCCTCTTTGACAACCCAGCTGTCCCATTAAACCTGAACATGAATGAGGAAGAAAAGGTTTGTTGGCTTTCAGAATATTCACTTTTTTAGATCTCAAGGTGGGTTCCTTTAATTACCTCCACTAAGTTAGTTATGTTTTCACCATCATCTGTTTGTTTGTATGTTAGCAGTATTACACAGATACTGCTTGACATAATGTGATGAAACTTGGTTGTTGGGCATATGACAGGAAGAGCCCATTAAATTTTGGAATGGATCCCGATACAAGGGTGGATCCTAGATTTTTTTTTCTCTCAGTTTCTTTAACATTGCCAGAGAGGGTTTTTCTGCCATTTCTGTCCATTATGCATAAACAGATTTTCATGAAACTTGGTAGAGGGTTGGGCATGCGAGGAAAAAACAATCAAATGTTGGATTGATTCCGGATAAAGGGGCAGATTCCTGAATTTTTATTTTATTTTTGTTCTATTAGCATTGCTTTTTTTCCAGCATTTTTATCAATTCCGCATAAACTACCTGAGAGATTGTCATGAAACGTGTCAGGTGAGGTCAATCATTTGGATTAGGGTTTGATTTAATTAGCCATAAAGGGACTGTGTGCGTTCTACTGAGTGCCCCGATTGTTTTGCATTAATTGATAGTGTGATTCATCATTGTCGCTGGACAGAGTTAGTGAGAATGTATGGCGTGCTTAAATTTTGTTGTGTAAAAAAGGTAGAAAAATATTGATGCTGGACTAATTGCTAATTTTAGGACGACATCAAAATACACAGCCCTTCCTTCATAGTTGATTAAGATTTCTTGTCTTTTCTGTACCTGTAAACATAAGATATTCATACGTCTTAAGTTTTTTTTTGTTTTTTTTCAGATTTACTTGCCCATCCTCTTGATGCTGCTGTATTTACAGCCTACTGATTGTTTTTATGTGTTATCTTTGTTATTTAAAACTGCAATAAAAAACAATTTAGGGTACTGAACTGTGGCTTTGTTTGAGTTTTATGAATATTTTACAGAGATATAAAGATTGTAACTCGAAATTGTGAACTTTGTTTCCTTTATCAAACTGAATCTGGTCAATAGTTGAACTTTATTTCGGGGGTTATTTTCTTTTTTTCTTCTTCTTCTTTTTTTTTGAGGAAGGTGATCACACGAGGCAATAACTCTCCTCAGGATTGTTTATTTGTTTCATGTAACATGTCGACACGTCCAACAAAGCTGGCCTTCTCCGGCCTCTAAATGGACGCACTGTAGAGCCATTTAAGCCATTCCGATGTAAAATCTCACCTCTTCGGTCAGACGGGTATTAACAGTGTGTTTCTCCTGCCCAATCAAAGAGCAGCGGGATAATTAGAAGACCAATCGGAGCGTGGTGTGGCGCTTGAGGGGAGGGGCTGACTGTGTGCTGGAATGCTGCCTCTCTGGGAATGTTTTCCACTTTCAATCACTTTTTTTTCCCTCCCAGTCCTCCTCACAAGGCGCTCTTTAAGCTCCGGCGTTGCCACACAGAGCAACCATTCATCGGCTCTACAGTCAGCCACACGCACTCCCATGTTGAACCACTGGACATCTAAACTGGTAAATTATGTAATTTTTTTAAAACTGAATTTATATGATAAAAGGAATATTAGAATTTATGTGTTCTCACATTTATCTCATTGGAAAAGGAATAACGCTAATTCTGATTTGATCAAATTATCGCAGAAATATAATTTTTTGTATGTAGCTCTTTGTCCATAAAGCATTATTATTATGATGATGATTAGTAGCTAGAGATGCAGTTTTGTTTTTTAGTTTTTAGGCCAGACGCTCACATTCAGTCCGTTAAATCTCCTAACTTGTTGAACTTAAGGCATATTTAATTGCAGGAAAACAAAACAAAAAATTTCTCAAATTGTTAACTTTATTATTGCTGAAATATTCACTTATATTTGATGTGATTTTTAGGTTTAAAAGCTCTTGCTAAAACGGATTTCCAGCCAGCGGCGGAAAGGATTTGGACACTTTTTACGCAGCAGTATGGCTTTGCCTGAGAGGAGTCAGCAGTAACTGGGATCATCGGACTCCAGACAACTTATTAAATTATAGAGAATAGTTTGGACTCTCTCTGAAACAAAATTTGCATTTGAGTGTTGTCTTGTCATTGGTTAAAAGTAAAACAAAATGTCCGGTGAGGAGCACAGTCTGTCCGAGGCGGAACTGAGTCCCGGAGGATCAGACGATGGACACTCACTGTCACCAACTCAACCCGGTGCGCCACCCGGCCAGAACTCACCTCTGACCGTGCCGCCGCAGCAGCTTACCGCGCTCTGTGTCGCGGATGGCAGCGGGGACGATGGAGGCACATCCGGAGCCAAATCAGAGGAAGAGGACGATCGATTTCCTATCGGTATCAGGGAGGCGGTCAGTCAGGTGTTGGACGGATATGACTGGACGCTTGTGCCAATGCCAGTGCGCGTGAACAACGGAAACAAAGCAAAACCCCACGTAAAGAGGCCAATGAACGCCTTCATGGTGTGGGCGCAAGCGGCGAGGAGGAAACTGGCCGACCAGTACCCCCACCTGCACAACGCGGAGCTCAGCAAGACCCTAGGCAAACTGTGGAGGTGTGTATTCTTGTCCCATAAATAGAATAGTGTCCATAAAGTGGTATATTTTCGGTGCGTAAAAGATGAGTGGGGATGTAAGTGATGAACATGGATACGTGGCAACATTATGACCTCAAACTCTGAAAATTGTTAAAACATCTAGAATCATCAAATGGTGCTCTTTGTTGGGTTTATATGATGTATAATAATTGAGAGTTTTACGTTCCTTTTTACCGTATTTATCCATTACGCACGGGTTTGAATGCGACAATATAATTTTCTGACACGTAAGAAAATACATTTAAACATTTAGTTATATCTCAGCTGACTCATGAGACTAAAATCCCTCCTTTTTTTTCTCCCCACAGGTTGCTGAACGAGAACGACAAGAGGCCATTCATCGAGGAGGCGGAGAGGCTGAGGAAACAGCACAAGAAGGACTACCCGGAGTACAAGTACCAGCCCCGGAGACGCAAAAACGGCAAACTAACGCAAGCTGAGGCTGAGAGCCAGGGGGAAGGGGAGGCCAGCCACTCCCAGTCACATTACAAAACCCTCCATCTTGACCACAACAGCGGGGCTGGATCTCCCTTGGGTGATCTCCACCACCACCACCATCACCATCACCATCCTGCTGGTAGGTGGCTCACAGGTTTCTGTGTTTGGACACATTAAATTTAATTTCACATTTCAAGAAAAGGGGTAGCAATTAAAACATAATTTCACTCATAATTCCTATCAAAGTAACAATAAAATCAAAAGAGACCTGATGCCAAAGTGACCATTCTCCTATTTCCTCTAGGTCAGGGTCACAGCCCACCCACTCCCCCCACCACCCCAAAGACAGAACTCCAGTCTGGGAAACTGTCAGATACCAAGAGGGAGGGGGCAGCAGGAGCGGCCGGAGGATCAGGGGCGTCCAGAGGAGCCCTCGGGGTGGGGAGTGAAGGGGCATCCAGTGGTCCATCATCAACCTCTAAACCCCACATCGATTTTGGCACCATGGACATTGGAGAGATCAGCCATGAGGTGATGTCCAACATTGAGCCGTTTGACGTAAATGAGTTTGACCAGTACCTTCCTCCAAACGGCCACCCGCAGAGTGCAACCGTAGCTTCAGCAGCTGGATCCTCGGCCTCGTCATACGCCTACGCCCTGGCTGCTGCTAGCGGGCACTCCGCCTGGCTCTCCAAACAGCAGCAGCCTCAGGCCTCTCCATCATCCTCCGACCCCTCCAAGGCCCAGATCAAGAGCGAGTCTGCATCTGGTAGCCACTACGTCGAGGCCTCTTCCTCTCCCTCCTCAGGCACCCATGTCACCTACACCCCGCTCAGCCTCCCTCATTACGGCTCTGCTTTCCCCTCGCTGGCCTCCAGAGCTCAGTTCGAATACGGAGAGCACCAGTCCCCCGGGGCGTACTATGCCCACTCCAGCCAAGCCCCTGGGCTGTACTCAGCCTTCTCCTACATGGGCCCTACACAGAGGCCTCTGTACACTACCATAGGAGATCCCTCTAGCGTGGCCCCCTCTCACAGCCCCACACACTGGGAGCAGCCTGTTTACACCACACTCACAAGACCTTGAGGGAGACCAGCTGAGCAGAGGGAAACATGGGAAGTGTGTGAGTGGATCATTGTATCTGTGGGTGTGCAAAAATGTCAGTGTGTGCTTGTGCTTTTGTGTATGAGTGTGTGTGTGCCTCTGCCATTTGATGTCATGTTGGAGGTTTTTACTTTTTTAGCCAATATAATGCAAGACGTATCCACACAGGGCCTTACACAGTTTAAGATAACAGCCACAAACTCACACAGTTTGAAGTGTGAATCATGGACAAACAGTCAAAAAAATAAATAAAACCTTAACAAATGTGTGCCATCATGAATCTATAAGTTGGGATGTACTGAAAGTGTGCGAATGAGAGCTCGACGAGTGAGACACTGAGAGTGAACAGATGTTGCATTGATGAGTGACTCCGATTGACCCAGAGATGATGGGGTTAGACTGACATCATCAGATTTTATTAACCAAACTAAAGCAGATGTTTTTGATGTTATTGTGTTATTTTATATGAGTAGTAAGTTTATTGTCGTTGTGGATATCCTAGGGTGTAACTTTATTGGGACTGATGTATATTACACTAATTCATCTGCACCACTGCTTTGGGAAAAGCATGTTTTGTTTCAATGAGATGTTCGCTGGGGTTGGTTTATAGTGCAACCTTTTTTTTTCTCTGTAGATAGTACATTCTGTATCTCTGTCCCTTTATTACATTGACTTCACTGAACTGAAGAATTAAGCATTTAAGGGGAAAATAGGAAAATGAGAGGGAAAGAGAGCTCTTAAAGATTTATTTCAGCTCATTATCAGTCTTGGACAGTCTTACCTCAAAACTATTCATTTTGTGCCAATAGCTAAGGAGAAATATGACTCTGGATGCCAGATAAAATAAAACTAAAGGTCTTCAAAAGGTCAGAACATTAAACCTCCACTTAAGTCTTTTTTTTTCTTTTGTGGCGCTTGATATTTTGCTGATTCACATCTGATTTATCCAATAACAGAGTTAAAATCTATAAGTACAAAGTCTGAACCAAATCTCTTTAGATAATTGGTCAGCTTTGGGTCCTACTTAAGGATTAGAATCATATGCATGACCATTCTGCACTGCATGTAGGCCAAAAGAATGTTTTTCGTCTTTGCAGGTTTTTCTATATTATACCCAAATAGGCCTCTTCCTCTTCAGAAATGTGAATAATGGTCATTACCACAGGCTTCACCTTTATTACGTGATGCATTCTTTATTGTTTTATACTGACCCTCTTACCATGTAGTTATTTTTATGTAAGTAATAATGCATTGTGTGTCAAACCTTTGCTTCTTCCATTTTGTATAATTCTGGGTAGTTTTTTTTTAAAGTGCTTACTATACATTCACTTGAGTATTTTGCTTCCATACAAGAAAAGTAATGTTGAAATATTATTGTTGTCATCTATTAAATCAGTTTATTTATAAAAAAAACAAAAAAAAACAACCTGAGTGAGAGCATTATTTTACGATGGTTGAGATGTAACGCATGGAGCAGTTGGTGAGTGAAGGTTTGAAAAAAATACATTAAAAACATGCTGCTGACGTGTGAACTGTAATAACGACACAATCAGTGCCCCACCACCCTAAGCTGTTTAGTGTGTTTGTGGTAGGCTAAAATTGACTACTAATTCCTCGCATTTAATCGGCTGAGGACTGTGTGTTACTGAGAAAAACAAAGAGAGCCTTTCAGTAAGGGAGAGGGACAGAAAGAGAGAGAAGGGTGGGTGTAAAGAGCCAGAGGCAAGGCCAATTTCAGCTCAGTAGCCAGAGTACACTTGGATGTTTGTACATGGCTTTCCTTTCACTCTACCCTCTCCTCTCCACCTGAGTCTCACTCCCTACCTCCACATTCACCTACTGTTAAAACCCATTCAGGGGTGTCCAAAATCATAATGTGAATTCCATTAGACTAGATTTTTGTGTTTGAGGGAAATGCAAAATAAAGATGTTAAAAGACTGGTGATCTTTTGCAATAAATACAGAAATAAATAAACGAGGAGACTATATCTAAAATAAAAAATGTGAGGAGAGCTGAAATCAATTTGAGGAGAGATGGGAAGGTAAGCTTTTCATAGATCAAAAAAATCTTGGGGAAACATAATATAACCATATATATGAATGATGAAACTTAATCTATCCATCCATTCATTTTCTGTAACCGCTTATCCTGTGTAGGGTCACGGGGGGCTGGAGCCTATCCCAGCTGACATTGGGCGAGAGGCAGGGTTCACCCTGGACAAGTCGTCAGTTCATCACAGGGCCACATAGAAAGACAAACAACCATTCACACTCACATTCACACCTACGGGCAATTTAGGGACACCAATTCACGTCTATTGCATGTTTTTGGACTGTTGGAGTAAGCCGGAGTACTCCAGGTAAACCACGGGGAGAACATGCAAACTCCACACAGAAAATCCTCAGGTGGATTTGAACCCAGGATCTGCTTGCTAAGAGGCAACAGTTAGCCACTATGCCACTGTGCTGCCCACACTGAATCTAAAGGTCATGAATCTGCTGGAAGAACAAGCATGGAAATACATTTTAAAAAAGCATTGAAAATACACCATATAAATATGTGTAGCAGTTTGTTTTGGAAAACAAAACAAAATGTCCAAGGCAGACATCATTACATTACTGTTACATGGGGCCCAATTCATTTTATGTACTTGTTTTATGGTCATTTGATTACTTGAAAATGTTTTTGGGAGCATGCATCTTTAAGGACATAACAACTGAAATATAAAGGGTCTTGACAAAGAGGATATCATTGGGGGCCTATTGCATATTATTTCCCTGACATACTCAAATGGTTTAATCCAATCAAGTCTGTTCTTATGTCAGTTTTGTAAAGTGTCACCCATTTGATCGTTGTAGGTTGGGCTATTTGACATATAAGGCAAGGGATGGCATGTTCATTGATATAATATGATATGCTCCTAATAAATAATTACAATACAAAAAGTGAGGTAAGGTGAAATGAGTATGTGAAAAAGTAATGATTGTTGTTCATGAGAAATTAATCCAGCTGGTGGATTACCTGTGGTGGAAAGTATGAAAAGTAAAATATAATAGGTAGGTTACATTTACTGCAGTAATTTATTTTCATAGTATTTCCTCTAAATCTTACTCCACTTTTACTTTTCTAAACTTTTCTGGACTATTGATACTTTGAGTAGCCTATATTTTGATTTGATGTGTATTTTTTATTATTTTAATAACTTTTACTTGTTGGTTTTGGGATATTGCAACTTTTACTTCCAGAAATGATACTTCCAGAGATATAAACAAGCAACGCATCTTAATTAAGGTGATGAGGTATGATTTTAGATAGTCTATATTGTCTTTGTACTGTTTTCAATTGAATTGAGTGACAAAAAGGATCAGGAAATTATCACATTTTGTTTTATTAACATTTTACCAAGCGTCCCAACGTTTTTGGAATCATTTTCTATAAATGGGGGTTGCTTGTCTTATTTTATATACATAGGCCTATGTCTTGCTTTGTTGAATGGGCTAGATGAATTTCGAGGTCGGGGTCCATTCCAGTGGTGGCGGTAAGGCATAACAAACGAAGAAGACGACGACGACGAAGAAGAAATATGTGACGTCACTGTAAAGGCGCCAAATCTGCTGCAGATAGAAATACACAACGAATTCCGGAAGAGTTCTGTCACCGCTTAATAGGTAAGAATACATTTTATTACAATGTATCATAATACATGATAGATAAATGTTTCCAAATGTTTCATTTAAAAAGATACATCAAAAGTGTCAAAACAGTCTGCAGCATTCAGCTGACGTTTGAGTTACTCTGCAATATATATAACAGCTAGCATCAACAACTAACATGTCTGTCTGTCGTTTGCGTAGCTAACATGGCAAACTGTCAGCAGTGGTATTAAACGCGATAAAGTCACCTCGTTTCAGGATTAAATATTAGAGTTGTAGAATGAGTAATACGTGAACATGATAAGATAAATATTTAATTTATGTCCATTAGTCGTCATGGACCTCGGCCCCTTTGAAACAGACAACTCGATCAGCTGCCGACTGGCCTCGCAGATCCCTGATGTATGCCGGACTGAGGACTGCTGCTTGGGCATTGACGAGGCAGGCAGGGGGCCTGTGCTGGGTATGTTGTTAGTTTGGTAATGTACACCTTACCGTGCTTTAATAAGACTGGATCCTTACATCTTCTGTCACAGTTATTCATAATCGATCCTATAGACAATGATATGATTTACTGATTTCAACTCATTCCTCAATTGTTGCAGCACTCACTGCACTGTATGCCATGTTTTCCCATCCAGGGCCGATGGTGTATGGAATATGTTTCTGTCCAGTTTCTAAAAAAGAGGAGATGAAGGATTTGAAAGTGGCAGGTAAACATGTAGCCTCTCACAGTCTTTCTCAGTGTGATGTTGTACCTTCGTGAAGCACCTAACAAAATATAAAGTTAGCCAATTATCCTTTCCCTTTGATTAGGGGGTTAGCAAACAAATGAGCCTGATATATAATAAATAACTTTTCCCTCCACAGTGGTAAATTAAATGAATCAAATCCTCTGTGATATAGTATTCTTACATTTTACTAACAGATGCATTTTGTCTCTCACTCCCTTATCAGATTCAAAGACTCTAACAGAGACGGAAAGAGAGAATCTTTTTGAAAAACTGGATGAAGCCAAAAGTTATGTAGGCTGGGCTCTGCAGATTCTCTCCCCAAACACCATATCTACCTGCATGTTACAGAGGTATTATGTTACATACAGCATCACACACACACAGATTTGTTCACATTTTTTTTTTTTTTATAAACTGTGTTTTAAATTCCTTTTCTTTTGTTAGAACAAAATACAACCTGAATTCCCTTTCACATGACACAGCAATTGGTCTAGTACAGTATGCCTTGGACAGTGGGGTACAGCTCAAAGAGGTATGTAAATACGTAGTTTTTATGAGTATAAAGGTGCACACCTAAGAGTTGTACTGCACAGCAAAATTAATGGGTTAGCATGGTATTTTAAGCCTAAAGCCAGAGTTTTTAATGTCACAAAGGTGGTTCTCTCTTAACTTGGCAAGAACACCATGGCTAACCTGGTCCTGAAATGTTATGTTAGGTATTGGATTAAAATTTGCTCTGAATGAGGGAATATGTTTTTAGCTCAGTGAAACGTAAACAATGAAGCTGTCAAAGTGGTGCTAATTGTATGCAAAACATCTTTCATATTATTTTTTATTTTGCCCACAGAAACCTACATGCATTCAATTGGTGATGCAAAAAAAAAAGCCCTTGATTGCTTCACATAATATTAACACTGTCAGTTTTACTTTACTGGTATTGTAGCTTATAGAAGATCAAATAGAAAATTACTTAGTCAGTAAAGTCATACTTCCAGGTCAAATGTGTTTAAAAAAAACACTAAACTGTTACTAATTTGAATACCACTAAGTGTAACATTTTCCAGACAATAAGTTGCCTTATACCTTAAATTGTGCTAAGTTTTGACAGTTACGTTTTCTGCTTCCTCTTTCCTGTCATACTTGGTATCTGGTTTTCTGCAGGTATTTGTAGACACAGTCGGCCCAGCAGACAAATATGAGGACAAGCTTTCAAAGCTGTTCCCTGGTATCAATGTGACTGTGAGGCCAAAGGCTGACTCCCTCTTCCCCATAGTCAGTGCAGCCAGTATCTGTGCCAAGGTTGGTGACCATCTGCCAGCTGTATACCAGTCTTTCTCATAACACTCACATGCCTGATTATTACCATTAATTTGTTAGTCCATATTACTATACCCCCAGAGGCCCGTGAAGTTACCTCAGATTGTTCACAAACCGCTGTCTTTTCCCAAATGTTAATATGTCTTTTCATTAAAAGAGTTCTCAAGAATTGTATGGATTGGATTTGGATTTTAATGGATTGCTTTTCTTTTTTTTCTCGCTGATTTATATGTTGAATAACTTGATATGGAGATGTGAACTCAGTCTTATGGTTACACTATTGTGCTACTCAAAACATTTTCCTAAGGTTTGCCGGTCTGAACGTGTTTGTTACTTCTGTGACTTTAAGTCAGGATTGCTGTAAAGTTAACAATTGTTGCTGCTGCTGGAAAATGCAGCAACAAATGCAGTAGTGTCAACATATTAAGATTTTTTCCAAGTGCAGTAGTTTATGTGATGCTGTTTGATGTTTTTTAAGGTGGCCAGAGATCGAGTTGTAAAGAACTGGACCTTTGCTGAGGACCTGGGAGAGGTGGATGCAGACTACGGCTCTGGATACCCTAATGGTAACAAGACTAAGACACTTACCAATGCTTATGAATGATCTGATACTGAGACTGATATTTTTTCCTTCATTTTCAGACCCCAAGACTAAAGCATGGCTCCTGAAGTACCTGGACCCCGTGTTTGGTTACCCTCAGTTTGTTCGATTTAGCTGGAGCACTGCCCAAACCCTGATGGACAGCAAGGGTGTGACTGTCTACTGGTAAAGAGCCAAGACTTCACTATTCTTTGCTGTTATCCCTGCTGATGTAAAGGCTTTAAGAACAATCAGATCAGTATTCAGGTGTTTTCTTTCTCCCACTGAGCATACTCGCATTAATGTTACGTCATTATTCATCAATTGTCAGCAGTGATGGACAAAGCCAAACATGGCGGATCACAGTAATAAAAACTGGAAGATAGGAGGTTGCAAATTTATTAGATATGTGTGAAAACTCTGAACCTTCCTTGCCCAAGGATAAAGCCAGGGTCTATTGACTCATGGCGTTTTAAGATCATAACCGATTGTGAAGTAGGGTCGCACACATAAGCAGAAACTTCACAGATGTTTTTTTCTCTAATCTCAAACATGCACACATTACATGATTTGAAAAATAAGGATGCAGCACCTACCACAGGAAATCTTAAGATTATCATGCACCACCTTATGCAATCTTTCTCATGTGGGGACAAGAGATAAACAAAATTTGAGACTGTTGTGGTGCAAAACCTTGCTAGGATAATGCTTTGCATTGAGAAAAAAACAAAACCAGAAGTTTAGATTGTTAGACGTGGTCAATACGGGTTCTTCAGCAAGAACTGGAGGTGTTTAATATCTATTAACAATAGAATGCCACTTAACATTAGCTAGAATGAAACTAGAATCTTTAACAACACCAGATCCTCCAGGATGTCTGGTCATCCTGGTGGGAAACTAATGATGTTATGATCCAAATTTTAAATCCTAAATAGCGATCATGTCTGAAGTTTGCGAGCAATGTTTAAAGCTCTTTACCAGGTAATCTGGACCAAAACATTTTTAGGGACCAAAGTCCTCGACAAGATCTGTCCTCAGATTGTCAGATAAGGTGAATCCGGGATGAGTGGGTCCAAAACTTGCTGTCAGAGCTTGTCTTAAGAAAGATTTAACTCTGACACTATACTTATACATTCTAAAGTGGGCTAAACCTGACATTAGCATAGGGCTTGCTGGCCTTGCTCTGGAGCAGGGTTAGCCCATGAGAATGAGCTAAACACTGTGCTAAAATGTGACATAGTGAGAAAAGGCTGAAGCAAACAAGATTAGCCACGCTTCAGACAGAGCAGTCCCACGCACCAATGAACATTTAATCCAGAGCTGGTAGAAATCCATCGTGAATCGTGTAGCCTTTTAGAGTCACTCTGAGTTAACAATTTGTGTGTGTGTGTGTGTGTGTGGAAGTCTAATTCAACTCAGGATAACCCCGAGGCAAGAATATGAAGTGTGAAAAGCCTTTAAGACGAAATAAAAAGTGGCTGAGTAAAACAATCACTGCAGTTACGATAAGAATACTTGTATGGGAGGATGTGTGAAAACCACAATGCCTTTGATATCCAGGGTATGCTTAATGTCCAAATGTGCAAATCATTTGACTGTAAGACGAGACAAGTGTAAAATCCGTCTTGTTGTGTTAAATCTGTCCTCAGGGATGATGACGAGGAAGACGGAGAGAAGGCAGCGCAGCGGCAGAACAATAAGTCCATGTTGTCCTACTTCAGTGCATCAGCTGGAGGTAACAGCCAAAAGCCAAACCGCCAGACACACCGTTTCTTCGCTGATCGCAGGTTGAAGAGCCTCGACACACTCTGAAGACAACAAAGAGGACATGCATGGGCACACATACAGGAAATGATGAGCTCTTTGTGAGACTTTCGTATAATAGCTGAATCTTTGGAACAGATGTGGATTGGTTTTCATGAAACGTTGCAGACGCGATGATTCTGAGGTCAGAAATGTGTATGTATTTCACATATACCTGTATAAAGACCATGGTTTATAATTCATCCATCTCTCCAGGCCTTTTAGTCCAGACTAGCACACTGGAAACTTCTAGACATGACATCACACTTTTTCCACAGGAACACAAAAGGCAGCTGGTTAAAAAGGGATATCCATCATATCGTCTGAAAAGTAAATACTCGATTGACTTGCCTATCTTAACAAAGGTTAACTAAAAAATAAAGGCACGTCCATCGCCTCTAGTTGGGTTTGTCTCTGGACTCCTGCATGCTCTTCCCACAGTTCATAGCTAAGATGGAGACCGCAAAAGAAGACAGGATCACAATCGAGCTCCCAACAAAATGAGACGCTGCCCCTCTAAAGGCTGCTCTCAGGGCTCTCCTTGGGAACGTCTCTCTGTTGAAGGCCGTAGTGGTGGTCGCTGTCTGGGACACAGACTCCATGCTAATGTCTGGATGTAAGGAAGCTGAAGGTAAAGTCCAAGTGTCGGTCTCGGTTAGGTGTTGGGTTCTGCTGCAGCCTCAGCAGGAGATGTCTGGATCGCTCTGTCCTGACCGACACGTCTCAGGTTTTGACCTGTTGTGTTCTGTCTCATTAGTCCCTGAGCTCTTCCCTCATGTCCATCTATAAACTCCCTAGGTTCATCATCTAATCCCTCTAAGTAGCCAGGTCTCCTACTGGGTCAATGGGATTAAAATAGTTTACTGTTGCCAGAAGAGGACTGCGGTGGTCATCTATTTCAGCATCGAAACTGTCTGTTTTAAAAACACTGAAAACTTTAATGTCATTTATCCACTTAAAAACATACATTTGAAATGTCAGCTGTGTTAGTTCAGCACCAAGGACGGCTCCTCCTCGCCATGACTCCGGTCGCAGGGGGTCTACAGCTCTCTAATCCCTGATAGTGATACACATAATCCCCAGTTTCTTTTCATGACGTTGCTTTAATTGTGCTAATTGGATTGCACCGGTTCTTTACCACCGCTGACACAGAAGGATTTCATGAATGAACATGTTGTGATGATTCAGTCGTGGTCACGGCTTCAGCCATGAGTCAGAGAAAAATTACAGGGAATCAATATTACCCTGCAAATTATTCTGTACTTTGCAAGATTAAAGGTCTTTGATCTGGAAACATGAGATTTATTATTGTGTTTTAACAGAAATTAATTTTATTTAAAAAAAATTTTTTTTGAATTTTTTTTTTTTTACTCTTAGTGTCATGTATGCTCTCTGTAACTGGTGTAAACAACACTGGCATTTTATTTGAATATTTATTGTGCCGTATGAAAAACTATATGATGAACTTGTAGTTTAAAGGACAAGAGAAGCCATTTTGATCCTCTGGTGGAGGATCTCCAAAGTCATTAGATGTGATCCTTCAAGAGATCCTGTAAGGACCCTGCAAATCTGGCAGTCAGTCAATACTCATCAAAATATTTCACTGCAACACAAATGTCAACCTCATGGTGGTGCTAGAGGAAAAGTCAGTGGATCACCAAAGTTAGTGGGCCTCATCCACTCGGGTTTGTAAGAATGATTTTAAGACATACTGTAAGTGAAACATAGGAAAGAAACTGGTTTCACAAATCAGACTATATATATATATATAACTGATTTTATTCTCAGAATTCTGACATTATTCTCAGATTTCTGACATTATTCTCAGAATTCTGACTATTCTCAGAATTATTATAATTATATATTTATATACAGTATTATATAGTATAATATGTACAGTATATAATGCAGGTGAGCTGAAATTGCTTAATGTATACATAGATAACGAGGCTGAAACCCACAAACACTTCAGCTGAATATACATTATCTCTTGCTTCTTGAACTCCTTCCCCTCATCTCTCCGTCTTTGTTAGCTTTATGTATGTATGTATGATGAGGCATCCCAGAGACAGCTGATCATATAGTGTTTTATTTAGAGAAGCTCCTCTTCCCAGACGAGGCTTTTAGCACAGCTGTAGTCTGTGACCCAGTTTTGCACAGACACGGCTAGAAATGTGGAGAAAGTGAGAGCTGAGAGGAGGAGAAGGGAGGCATTGGGGTTTAAAGCAGACTTGCAAGACAAGGAAGAAGGGAGTGGAATAAATTATGGTAATAGTAGGGGGGATGAGGAGGATAAAAAAACAGATGTAAGTGGAGAGTTTTTGGATTAACAGGAAACATAAACATCACTTCTCTTAACACAATCATAAACAGACACAAAGTCAGGTCATATTGATTGAATGCCAATTATCAGCAGCTATAGGAGAAATGTGATGATCAGCGCTTTGAATTATCACAGCAGCAAGAGACAAACTGAAAGCTCCAATAAGGCCAAATCGGCACTACCCAGTTTAATTCTTTCAAAATAATACATTATTTATTAAGTCAAAGGAAGCGCTTTTGCTGGTGTGCTTTAAATATCTTAATGTGGTCATTTTGTGAGGATTTATGCTGTGTGATGCTGAATTAATGGGCAAATTTATATTGCAAATTGGGGCACAGTCATAATAAATGAGGTATGTCTGAATTAGCAGACGCAGTCCTCAGCCTTAAGGGCATGCAAATTATATTTTAATGCACTCGCGTTGTTTCGTCCCTGCCCCTGCATTTATGGGCACATTTTATGATGAGGAACTGAAACTTAAAAGAAAAAGAAAAAATCCAACACAACCCAAGCTGTACCCTCAAAATAACCACAGAGTTAACCCCTCTGTTCTGTTGTTCTTGTCATGGATCTGATCCTAGTCTGTTGGTTCCTCTTATTTTGAAAGGTTTGTTATGCTTTTGTGTCACTGTTTCCTGTTTTATTTTGTAAGTTTATTCCAATGTTGTGTTATTTGGCCTACACTTCTTGTCTTTGCTGTTTTATGTATTTTGCCCTGTTTAACCCTCTGTTCTTGTTTCATATTCATTGTTTGCATTTTTGTTCTTCCTCTGGTGTCTTTAGGATTTATGTTCTCTGTGTTCTTCATCTGTCTGCCCCTTTAGTTTTCTCTGTTTGATCCCCTTTAATATTTTCCCTCCAGTGTATGATTGTCTGATTGAATCCACCGGCTCCTCCCTGTGTCACCTGTTTGTCTTTCCCTCTTATCCTGGTATATTTAGTCTGTGTGATTCCTGTCTTTAGTTGCCAGTTTGTCGTTGATGACTTCTGACTTGTCCCTGCATTTATTTCTTGTGTTTTCTCCTGTACGTTTTCCTCAGTGAATTTTGCTGATTTATTCTGGTTTTGGAAGCTTGTGTTTATTTTTCTGAGTTTGCCCTTGTTCTTTATATTGGATTGTTTGGATTCCTTGTTGTTTGCTGCCACATGGACTTAGTTTTTTTTTAATCAGCTTTTGGACCGTATTTGCCTGTTTTGGCTTGGATTGTATTTTTGTTTATCAAATCACTGAACTGCTCCCAGTGTCTCTTGTGTTGTGTCTACAATTGTGTCCTCACAGTTCTGGCTGTGACTTTGACCGTTCTCTCCAATAAATGTAGTTAATTTCATCTGTTTGTCACAAGGTTCCATGACTTGGTTCACTCATGGCATCTGAACACACAAAATACATTTTTATTTTTATTAAATTTGGGGTGTTTTATTAAGTTGTGCACACCCTTGGTGTTCCTGGTTAAAAATGAATGGTCAGAAATGCCCCTTTTTGCCTCACATGGCACCCCCCACGGGAACCTATCCCCAATAGAATTTTTATTCAATGGGAACCTCACCTGTTGGCTATTGTCAAAAATAACCACAACATTGTTTCAAAGATATATACAACTTTCTCACAGCTCTGGTATATAAAGCTTTTTTGAGGATACCTCTGAGAATACTGTCATATAAAATAAAATAGTAATGCTGACTTCCTATAACTATCTTTTTATTGCACTTGCAATACATGTGAATGCAGCAGGAAGCACTTGCAGTCTATCAAGAGATTAGAGCTGACGTGGCTCTTACGAGACCAGCTTACATATTCCAAATCCTAGCCCTGCCAAGCAGAGAGCTGACCCATGTGATCCCCCTTGGGGCGTCCTATGAAAAAGGGTGACATCATTTTTGAGAGCTTTTGCACAGGGCAATGGGAAGAAGTCTTTGTCTGTCAAAACTGTGGCTCATAAGGTTTCTACATTGCTGCCTCCTCCCCTCCTCGACTCTCAACGTGCCCAGTGAACAAAAAAGATGTAAAATTCATGTGCATTCAGTAATTATTTAATATTAATAAGAAAGGCAGCACTGGCTAAATGTGCAGGAGAAGTAAGACAAGCTGGAAACTGGGTCACTGAAAAACATCATTTTTCACCTGCTGACACCAAAGCACATGTGGTTCCAGTTCATTCCACAGCTTTCTTTAGCGTTAGATAAGAATGAGCTACCAACATGTTTAAAATGTAACATTTCACCATAATCCTTAGCACATAGTAGGCAGGGTGGACAACAACCACCAGACAATAAAGCATATGATAAGAAGTGGTTTTAGTGTGGTGTTTTACAAATTAAGCAAACTTTTTTTAATTCTCACCACAGACTGCAATATATAATTCATAGATTTAAATGTAACTAACACTAAATAAATGATGGCTTCACCAGAGGACATATTGTTCTATAACAGTATGTTCATACTGCTCAGCCTGTGCAAACAGACTTATGTCTTCTGTGGCTCTGTTTTTTTTTAACACGTCATGTATTATTTTATCATCTCAGCTTTGGTTTGAGGCTTAAAATCTTCAATATATAAAGCCTGTGTTTCAAGTGGGCATGGACCGGTTGAACAGCAGGCATTTTGACATGTCATAGCAACTCACAGGTGGATAAACGATTCCTGCATTCCACTTAAAGGGGATCCTGCTAATCGCGTGTGTCACTCACTAACTGAGCCGGTATTACTATTATTAAGTCCATCTGTGTTTTTCTGGCTGTGACAAGACAAAATGTCTGGAACCAGTCCACCGAGGAGGCCGTGAGGGAATGACATAAGACTCTGCTGAGTCGTATCATGGGAAATGTAGGAGCCAGTGTTTTTGAGGACTCATAATAGATGGTAAAGTTAGCATTTATTCACAACTTATTGACATTTCATAGATTATGACTGAACTGATTTTTCTTGAAAAATAATCTGCACAATATGTGATAATGACATTAAATACTCCAGCTGTAAAACCATCACGGATCTCTTTTTTTCTTTTCTTTTTTTTAACAAAATATATGTTTCACCATTAGCTGAGGGAGTCCTTGCATTTGACATGATTGAGAATGGGAGACTGGAGGTTATGGTGAAGGTGGCCAAGTGCTGAGGTTGAACCCAAAGTGATCAGCAGTAAATCAGCAGGTGGGAGGGACTACAGCCTGTCATCGCTGTCTGCTCTGAGAGGCAGGGGAACATTAAGGCTACAATGATAAAAGCCACCCTGCTTTCTCTCCATCATGAAGCTGGAGCCGGACCAGCTGCTCTGACCTCTTGGGTGTTTTTTTTCCTCTCCATATTGATCCATCTTACCAACCACCTTTGACCATTTCTCAGTTTTCTGGCTTTCCTCCTTACAAGACAATCCTGACATTGTGTAAACAAAGTGATGGACTTTGGCCTTAAATGTTTGAGTGTAATCAGCGATTACTTCTGCTTATTTGTGACTAACCTTTAGTATTGATCAGGAAGTGCATTCTGTTGGCTGACTCTGTGGGGAAAGAACAGTTCACTTGATAGGAATATTAGACCTACTGAAGACACGCAGTTCCAGTTACTATGTCAACAACACTCACAATCTTTCTCTTTAAAATCACCACAGTGGGAATTTGTTTCAATGTCAGTGTTCATTCATTAACATTTGGATCAGCGATGCAAGTAACTGAAGGGTGATGTGTGTTGTGTGGCAGTGGATCCCTTGTGTGACAGATGTGAATGTTGAATAATGCATAACACAATGTTTCATTGGAATAGCAATGGAAGCAGGACGGTAGGCCGTGCTGACTGTTAATTTAGTTAGACGACGTCCATTTACACAGTCTATTGGCAGCAGAAACACAACTGGACAAAGCAAATTGCTGTGAACTAACTAAGTAACAAACACTCATTATTATTTATATATTAGTCTGAGTTCTAAGTTAGCAGGATTTGTCAACCCCATGGAGAATGCTGTTTGTGCAGCAGCCTGTTCAGTGCACTGGGAGCAGCCGCAGTGAACAGGCTCCAGCTCTCACATGCATTTCTTCAGTTCAATTAGTTGCTCCAGCAAACATACCAGCCATTCCTGACTTCAGCTGCACCATATGTTAAAATCTGCTGCTTCTCTCCGTTTCATATCATGACTTCGGGTTTTGGATGGTTGACTAGACAGAACAAGCAATTTTAAGACATAATCTTTGGCTGTGAGATGGCTCAGTGGTTAGCACTGTTGCTAATCAGCAGAGCCTTTTGCATGTTCTCCTCTGTTTGTGTTGCACAGGCAGATGTTAAAGTGGGATTTAGCCTGTGGCATAACTCTGAATTCCAGAATAACAGCGAGAGAAAATTTAACGAATTACAATAGCCCGAATCCATCTATCTATCTATCTCTCTATCTCTCTATCTATCTAATCAGTGTTGATGGGGACATTTTAACTACTAATTGAGTAAAATGTTGTATTACTCCACTTGTGTCACCTGAAAATTTGTGTTGCATAAGTGCTGTTGTTTCAGTTCTATCTCTACTGTGCTTTTGTGATTGATTAAATCAAGATAATCATTTAAAGTTAAAGAGGAACAAAATATGGGAAGACACAAACTAGGCCTGCTCAAGCACATTTGCAAACACATTGGTGCGTTTTTAAATCCAAGGGTAGTTTTGCAGTTTTTTTTGTTGTTGTTTTTTTTAGATGCACCTGATGTATGTGTGAAGATAAAGTCTGCAGGAAAAATGTTGGCTTAAAAACTCGTATCTCAAAGCCTACTTTCACATCTCCAGTAGCTGGTGGATGCTAAACAAAGCCACTGGTCAATGAAGGGTTAAACGTCATTCGGTAGTAGGAAGTGGGCGGTAAGAGCTGAGGATGGAGCGAAGCCTGTGAGAAAAAAACCACAGATCCTTTTTTCACGAGAAAAAGCAACGTTACCCCAGAGAAGAACAGAGCGAACGTGCATGAACGCAAGATAGCACCAAAAAAAAAAAAAAAAAAAAAATACAACAACGGACAAATCCACCGACAACCGGACGAAAACGTGAAGCTGTCAGCCTGCTTTCAGAGCCAGTGTGTGTTTGTGTGTCTTTCACCGGACGGACGTGGCTACAGATTCTCGTTGATCTCACCTTTCTCGTCGCGCAGATCTGACAGCGGGTGCATGTGTCATATCATCCATGTAGCGACGGGCAAATTGCATGCAATGAACACAATGTGCGTGCATGCATTGGTGCATTCCCAGCAGTGTGTGGACGTGGACATGTAGCGGATTGCTGCAGGGACCGACCGACGATTATTGCGATAGAAGATTATTAAACGATGACAGGAGCTGAACTGGTTTTAATGGGCTGTCGCTGGTGCATTGAGCTACTTGTGGGGTTTTGAGTGTTGTTGAGCTGTGATGTCTCGGTGTGAAGATGTTTGGTTTATCTCATCTGTGGTGTGATAACCTTCGGTCTGACAGTCTGGGGCTGTTCGGGGGGGTTTCTCCTCTGTCTCTCAGCTGGACTTCGGTTGATCCCACCGCGCAGCCCCTCGCTTATTCAGCAGATCCCAAAACAGAGCAGCCTAGTTAGTCTCCTCCGGCCAGAGATGTTTGCAGGGCTCGAGCACAAGAGCGCCACTTTTTTAATAGTTGGGTCACATTTGTTCTAGATTTTTTTTTTTTTTAGTAACCTGAGAGGAGGAGATACATCATATTATTATCTCAGTTTATCATATTGTATAGGCCTTACTGCATCTCGCCGGTAGGCTAAATGATATTAAAAGCCTCTGTAGTCGTGAATTAAGCCCTGGTTGTCCCGTTTTGCTGAAGGCCACACGCGTGTGGGGCTACAGCAGTTCTCGCCCAGTCACCTGGAAACCACAGGAGCCACGAGACCCTCAGACAGGTGCCAGTCCGGACACGCGCCATGGATGATTCTGGGATCATCCGAAGACGGAGGCTGCAGGTGAGAGTCTACTTTAAAAAAAAAAAAAAGATGCGTTAAATGAATGATTTACAGTTTGTCCCATTACACGAACACCACTTGTCTTCTTACGTTTCAGAATAAGGGCATTTTTTCACACTGCAGGCTCAAGATCTTAAAAAGGAGGTTCAGTGTGATATATGGTGGTGCTACCCCACACAAATATGTGTGGGAGGTAAATAAATACAGCCAGTGTTATCATTAGTCTATGAAATAATTTTAATTACACTTGGACATATGACCAGGGGTAACGAGACTGAGTATGGTCCTAAATTGAGGAGGGTCCACAAGGGTATAGTGTTATAGGCAATAGTGTTTACAGGATCCAGAATTTTGTGATAGATCTTTGAAAGTACGCATCTTCTTTTAAACATATTTCAGTAATTATAGGCTTCAAATGAGTTCTCCAACCAGGAAACATAGCCCCATCAGTGAGTTTAGAAATGTAGCAAGAAAAGGCACAAAACCCTAAAAACATGTCACACTATTTTGTCTCGCAATATCAATATACACAATAGTAAAATTTGTGGAAAATAAATCAAGAAACTCTTTATAGGTTATAAAATATTTTTTGGCAAATTAATGTATGAATTCATTCCAAAAAATATTTACAAAAAATATAATATTACCATTTAAGTGTCCAGCTCATTGATTTTCAGCATTGTCCACAATGTCCCAACAAACCAGAGGCATTAAAGTTATTAAAGATGTGAGTAGAAAAACTTAACATATGAGTGAAGTTGGTGACCAACATGTTTTTACAGTTTTTGTTGCCCTACAATCAATAATATGTTGAGTCCGTGCCACTGAGACAGTTGATTATTACTGTACATCTGCATGATGTAGCCTTTTCACTTTATCATTGTCATTATGACGGACTTTATGAAGGAGCCATTAAAAGCTTTCTTTGAGGCTCTCTTCCATGTGGTGGGTGTCTGAATGAGATGAATCATGGGAGGCAGGCAAAGCTTACTCTGCAGGGTGATTGTCTGCCAGTTCCTCTCTACTTCCTATTGAATTGATTTACAGTAAAAGTACTCTGCTCCACTTTATGCCAAGGTAATATACTCGAGATGATTGCTCATGTTTTTTAAGGTACAGTGAAATTTGACAATTCCCTTCATGAATATTGTTATTCAGGTGGCGGAATGCAGCTGTGCCAAGCTTAGACTTTCCACTCATACAGGTGTGGAACTCCTGTTTTATGGCTTAGTGAATTAAAGCAGGCACTAAATGAAATATATTTTTTATAAATTAGTTTGTTCAGGGACCGTTTCCATCAGGAGTACAAGATCCTCTCCTGGTACCAACAGCTCTAGGCAGCAACATGATTTTTTTCTTATCTTCAATGAACTATTATTGTCTTGGTTAATAATTTTGTTTAAAAAAAAATAATATCACAAATAGAGACAAATTATATTATCTATTAAGATTCATAAAAATCTAGTTGACATATTCAAACTTCTCATTTTTGTATTTCCCAAAAAAAGCTGGAGGGATTATATATGTCATCTAGCGTGGGAACACCTTGGGATCCTACAGGAGGAGAGAGACATCTGTGATACCCTTCTTAGGCTGCTGCCACCATGAGCTGTTGTGATAAGAGGGAGGATGGATGGATGGATGGATGGATGGATGGATGGATGGATGGATGGATAAGAAAGCCAGCAAAAATGCACACTTGATAAACTGGAATCAGTATATTTTCTTAAGGCTTCTCTAACTGAAGATCACTCTGACTGTTTTCAGTAATATCATTGTCAAAATAGTTTCAATTGAACTTCTGAACAAATTAAGTTAGTTTTCATATTGATTTGTCGCTTTTCTGTCAATTGAAATTGTGGAAAAAAACAACATCACAAGTCCTGAGAGCTCAAGGTGATGACCTCACTTGTCTTATCTGGTCCAGCCGATATCCAAAATTTAAATACTCAATGGAAGAAATAAAGAGGAGCAGCACATTGTTTTTGTTGGTTTATGTGAGAATCTCAAAGCAGTTTAAACCAGAGAATATTTGCCATTTCTGCTGGATTTAACAATTTTAAGAAGTAATTGTTTAAGCTCTACTATAACTATGCTTCTCCGGAGATGTTCTGTGTACAGGAGTTGAGTTCTAACACAAATGTTATCGCTCATATCAGGCACAGATGTCATATGTCACACAGTTAAAGGATTCTCTGATGACTTCGTCAATGTAAACTGAAAAACATCAAACCCAGCTCAGGAATCTTCTCCTTTGAAATCTTACGCTGAGATGGAAGTTAGCTGAAGTGAAGTGAGTGAATTAGAAGATATTTGGACACAAACAAAAAGGCACATTTACTTATAAGTAACTCAGTGGTGAGTCAAACGTTTGATTTTGGTCAGATGCTGAGTGCATTTTAATGTGTGTGTGTGTGTGTGTGTGTGTGTGTGTGTGTGTGTGTGTGTGTGTGTGTGTGTGTGTGTGTGTGTGTGTGTGTGTGTGTGTGTGTGTGTGTGTGTGTGTGCAGCCATAGATACACCAATCTCCTTGTGTGTATTTGTGCATAATATTAATGCCAATATGTACATTTCAAATTGACTCCCACCCCCGGCCCCTGCTTTCCATTTCCATTCAAGTGGTCGATATCCATATCTCCGACTGAGGAGGTCTAAATGCTTAGGATGTGGCTCAGTTGTCAGGCCCATTAACGAGACTAATGGTGGCCTAACAGGCCTGTGTGCCCTCAGGGAGGAAGACCAACCACCAGCAGCAGGACGGCCTGAAAGGGCTGGACGCCAGGAGGAGGGGGGGGGCAGCGTAGACCTGAGACAGGCAGCAGCTGTGGGCTACAGTAGACCCCATTTAAGTGGCTATTACAAAATGTGGATCCCTGTAATGCCCTGGATCTACTTTCACACCAGAGAGACAGAGGAGGGAGGAAGACAAAGGATGGTGTGTGTTCACGTGTGGCACGTTTGCATTTCAAACGGGTTCGTTATTGTTCATTTATTAGTATGAACCTTGAAAAATAATTAGGGTTAAACTAAGTGTAGAGCTGAGTATTATAAAATAATTAGTATCATAAATGAGAACCACAAAAACTGTTGTGCCCTCTGGAACAGGATTATGAAAAGAAGAGAGGTGACTAAAATCAGGATAAAATAAACGATTTACATATAAGCTGGTATTTCACAGTTTAATTGCAAAAAGTTATGTTTGTGTGTGACTGTATTTTTGGAGAGTGTGTGTCATCAAGATGAGTTGTTCTCATCTAAAGTGAAGGTGATCCTGCTGCCCAGAGCAGGCAAAAAAAATGTGTGTAACGTACTTACATCTAACACATATGCTCATACACTCGCACACACACATAGAAACACAAGTCATATAGTGCAATCTGTCACCATGCACCCTATCTGTATTAGGAGTATGGAGTATGCCACACACACACACACACACACACACACACACACACACACACACACACACACACACACACACACACACACACACACACACACACACACACACACACACACACACACACACACTAGTGTAATTTGTCCAATATTTTGTTCTGGGCAGTGTGCCCATGTCCAATATGCAAAGCACAAGGGATAAGAGTGTGATCACTGCAGAAGATCCAGCTCTCTTTGCCAAGTCCTGTCACTCACTGCCATGCCCATTGCTTTGTTCCGCCTTACCACATCCCTCTGATGTCATGCCTCTGTTATTCTGAGGGGTAGGTTTTGTATGAGGAGCACAATGAGAGCATCAAAGCAACAGAACTGGGCCAAAACATATGTGGCAAAAACCTCAAATAACTGGGTTTAACTTATCATGCCAGACTCCTATTAAGAATAAAAGCTTTCAGCCCAAATAATCTCTGAAACAGACCAAAATGGACAAGATATGGGAAAAAAATCGCTCCTGTTAAAGTTTGAAACCAGATACGGTGGAACAGGAAAGTAATGTCGGCTAGACCAAGTGTGTGAGTCAATGAGACATTACATTATTTTCAACCGCAGTGTAATGGCCAGTGATTTCAAAGCTTTTAAATGAAGATAATAAACTGAAGTATTCACTGCTTGACATTTGCCTCCCAGTCTGTGGTCAGTTTTGGCAGCATAGAGACAGAACAGAAGCCTCTTGACTCTGGCCAGAGCAGCAGCATATTAACATGTTTCTTTTCTTTGGTTTCCAGTCGGCCTTCAGTTTGTCACCGAGTAAATGAAACCAAGAAAAGAAAAAAGAACAGCAAATGGAATTAACTGTGCAGTAACCTTTCCTCACTTCTTGGAGACATTTGTCTAATATTTTATTATGTTTTTCATTCATTTTTACAATAAATGTGTATTTGTAGCTTGGAGGTTGTGCATAATGGGGGAAGAAGGTGTTTGCTGACATCATTGAAGTGCAAAGTCACGTAATGCTACTTTGAGATAATATTGCATCAGCAGAAATGGAAGAAGTATGTGTGCATGCCAATGTGTGTGTGTGTGTGTGTGTGTGTGTGTGTGTGTGTGTGTGTGTGTGTGTGTGTGTGTGTGTGTGTGTGTGTGTGTGTGTGTGTGTGTGTGTGTGTGTGTGTGTGTGTGTGTGTGTGGTTGAAGTGTGAGGACACATCAAGACATTCATTTGTGTAATTGACTTGAACTAAAGAAAGGAATTGGTTTTTAATGGTGAGCAATCACATGTAACGATCATCCAGGGTGTTGATTACTGTTATATTTCAGTCATATCACATCATGAGCCTTTCTTACAGTACAGTATAATTCTGCATTACTGATAATAGCACCTTCACATGTTTGGAGCAACATTGATTTTTTTTAAAAATGTCCAATAATGGAAATGGCTTCTTTAGTTAAATAGAAATGTATAAAAAAGCAACCTCTGATCATATAAATTCACACGCTTGAAAAGCTGGAGCAAATATTTGACACCAACGTTTGAAAAATAAAATAAAATCTGCTTCAAAAGGGATGTGATCACAGATTTATTGTGATTAAAATTGTTTTTTTAAAATTGATAAATGGAGCTCTAAAGTCTTGTGAGAGATGTGCGTCAAATTTGGAGATGAGGAAACATTTTTTAATGTGATGAACCCAGTTGTGTATTTTAGTCCTATATCTTTCTGCTATGTTATTTTAAGAAACTGGCAACAAAAAAAATATAGAAATTTATCTCCATTTAGGTTCAGAATCTTGTTCACTAAGGTATGAATTTTAAACTTGAAAGAATAAAAAACAACAACTGTAAAATAGTGTTATAAATAGTGTGTTGCCAAAAAGTGTGTAGCAACCTCTCCCCATAGCAATAACACATTCCCAGCAGCCTTATTTGGATTCTAGTGACAATATTAGTGGCTGAACTTACAAATGCATTTGCCAGTGTCTGTCTTTAAAACCTCACTGTGCTGCAGTAACTTAATACTGTCTGAAAATATCCTTGATGTTGTAACATGTGCATCTAGGGTTCTATGGTTCTATGCATCTGTGTCAGTTTCAAATGTTGTAACAACCAAAATGGCGACGATAGAGGAGGTTGTGATGATGTATCTGGTAAATAAAAAGCAGCAACCGCAGAGGCAGTGATGTTCTCAGCAATCGCCTGTGAGGCCATTTAATACTTCGTGACATGCCGACGGAGAATTACTTTAAGAAGAAATTTATTCTACATTATGTCCATAGAGGTTTTTTGCATTTTGCCTGAATTATGGCTGCGTCCACATCCGTAAGCTTTCAGAAAACATGAACAAATACGGATGAAATGAATGCAGAGTACGGATGGAAGGTTCTGTCCGTATCCATCTTTGATGATGAGTGTAAATGAGCCTTAAGGCCGCACTGAACGCTGTTAAATGAGACAGTCTGAAAATGTTCTGTTTATGTCACCAGCTCTTCCATCCTTGCTCTTGCATCATGAAGCACCTCCTCTGTCGCCTAGCAACATTGTCAGCTGGAAATTTTGATTTAATCAGGTTTTTTGTTGTGTGTAGCCTATTATTAAAAGAAATTGAGATGCTTGACCTTTGCTCCTCAACTACTAAGGGGACATCCGTTATGATGGTGCATCTTTTTTTAAGAAAAAAAAAATCTAAACATCAGCTGTGTGCAAAGAATTCTGGGATAGAGGGCGCATTTTTTGGTCCACATTTTGAACTAACCCTCAAAATGGAACAGCCTTGTTGCGCCGCCGTGATGCATTCGGTCTTTAAATGCAGTCTTCAAAGGATGCAGCCCCTGAACTGAGACACAGCTGAAGATGATATTGCTGAGAACTTTCATAGCTTGCCATGGTCAATTGATCTGAGGGGAATATTGCTGTAAGAAATTCTGGAGTGGTTAGTAACATGGCAACAACACGTACAGTAGCTGTTTGTTGGACTGAGACAGTGAGAGGGAGCAGGTGCTGGGGTTTTTATCTATTAGCCACCTCTATAACCTCATGCCCTCAACACACACACACACACACACACACACACACACACACTCACACACACACACACACACACACACACACACACACACACACACACACAAAGACACACACACACACACAACTCCTGCGGGGCCTGTCACTAAATCACACTGGCCACGCTCACTTCCTCCTGATGATGTAATTCATTAGCTGTCCCAAGAAAGAAGAGCTCACTATTCTGATGGGTGATGTCACCTCCATTGAATAAAAGTAGCCATTCTCCTTCCAGGCCACCATCATATAGGTGTTTTTTTAAGTCACATGTTGGGATAGATGCCTTTATAGATGAGAAAATTGATTCCTCTCCCATGTGTGTCCACTAAATATGAAGCCACAGCATGGAGACGATTAGCTGAGCTTTACCTTAAAAACTAAAAACAGGGGAAACGACTCGCCTTTTTCTCTCAAAAGGTAAAAAAAATAATTCCTATAGTAACTGTGCCCTTGTTTGTTTGATGTCTAAAATAGTTTTAGGCATTAGTTACAGTTTGTAGTCTATTTCTTGGCCAACACCATTAGATTTCTTGGCTAAATCAGTGGAAAAGCTACCCAGAAAAGTTTTTTGTTTTTGTTTTTAATTAAGAAAAAGAGAAGAAAAGGATCTGTTGATGCCTTCTACAGAGGAGGAGTCCAAAAAAGAGATGATATCAAAAAGTTAACTGGATCAATCTGGATCCAAAACTATACATATTGGGTATTTTCCCCAGATACAAGTATAGATAAAGACACTTTAACATGGAGAAAATGATTACAGCTGAGAATGGACAGGTTTGATAACAGATGGTCACCAGTAACACAAGTAATGTCAGAGCTCTGATCATTTTCATCATATTATTTGCTATGTTTATTTCGAATTAGAATGTATGTGTAAATGTAAATAAACATTTGAAAAAAAAAGAAATATTAACAGCACATAACCTCTATAAAATCACTTTTACATCTCTGTTTGTTCACACAAGATAAAACGTATCGACTTGTGCTTCTGTTGGACAGATGTTTTAACTTTGAGAGCGAGGCTTGCTGTGCTCACCACTTCCTTTCATTATGCTAAGCTGAGCAAATCACCACACGTAACATACAGACATTGAGGCACAGGAGTGGTATCAATCTCAGCGAACTTTTGCCAAAAAAAGTGAATAAGTTAATTCCCCCAAAATGTAGAACTACTCCTGGTGTAGGTATTAGAATCTCACAGCGCTGCAAAGTAAATTGTGTAAATTTGAGTTGTACGCTTGTTTTGATTTTGTTTGGAGACGAGAGCTCCAGCTGTCCGGTCATGTCTCATCAGCTCCACGGGTTTTGTTAATGCTTGTTTTCTTTACAAAGAATGAAAGAGAGAGACTGTGTGTGTGAGTGAGAGAGAAATATTCAGGACTGCCCTCCTCTAACAGAATGAGGTCCTGATCTGGAAACCTAATTACACTCTGATTTTTTCCTCTTATTGTTTTCCTTGTATTTGTTTTCAACTTCTGACCTTGCTGTGATTTGTCACTTGGATTCTTTCTATTTTTTTCTGACATGGTTTCGGGGAAAATAAACAAATTATTCTGATCTTTTTATCTGAGCCATTGATGCATAGAAAATAGCTGGATAAGCTGTGCAGCACAGGCTGACAATAGAAATGGACTGTAACACGATCTTATACCTAAGATGATCAAATTTGGAATTGATGGGCAACAAGGACCCTGCAGATTCATCCCAGTAGATCCTAATCACATCAGGGTCCTTACTGTTGGGTCTCAGTGTGATAAATATAGCTGTAACATTTTTAAATTGATGTTGGCTCCACTCAACCTGGTAGTTCCTGAGGCTCTGGGTACTTAGGATGGATCAGTTTTCAGACTGCTTTCCACTTACTCTAGACATTAACATTATCTATCTATCTATCTCATGCAACAAAACTGTTTGAACCACTTTATTATCAGAATATTTGACATTAGTGTTTACAAAGTTGTTATATTGTGTAAATCTTAGAGTTTACAAGGGATTTCTACTCTTTTTTGGAAGTTTTCATTGTTGATGCTACAGCTCAGTTTGACATTGTTCTTCTTTGTTGGATATTCTCTGTGGGATTCTAGAATTATATGCTATGCTGTAGGATGCATGATGCATTCAAGTGTGGTCCAAGAAATGTGACGAATGATTTTACAACAAAAAGTCATTTTGATTCCTAATGTTGTTTATTAAGATATTAAGTCTATGATGTGGAGATGAGAAAGAATGTGTCCTGACTGTTACTCGTCAGTATGAACTAGGGTCTGGGTCCTTTGCACATAAATCTGACAGGGTTTGTTGGGCTCAGCAATTATTTAAGAGGAAAATATCAGCATTTTTCAGTATGAGACAATTAAATCAGGCACAGGCAATGTAGAATTTTAGGAGGGGTCCCAAGACAAATCAGAGTCATCACAAGACCTTAGTAAAGGGTCTTTTCTTCAAACATCTGTTTATTTGCTCTGACATTCCTGTTCTATTTATGTGGACAACTGGATATGTCCAAGGCCAGTAATAAAATAAAATGATATATGGAGGCAACTCCTTTTCATGTCAACACAAAGATCATAGAATCTGTGACGAGGGATCAAGACGACCAAACACTGCTTTGTTTTAAAGGGCCAGAAATGCAAACAACGTTGGGTTTCATCTCAGATATCAAATCTGATATTTTTGACTCTTGAATCAAGCATTTAAAAAATGATGTGTAATGAATGTAATGAAAATGTATCTATGTTTTTGACCTTGAATGAATTTAACTTGTTTACAGCCTGTCTATGTGCTAAGAAACAATAAAGGGTTTTATAGTGAAGCATAAAAACAACTGGAGTGGAATGAATGAGGAGATAAAACTAGAAAACACATTTCTTATTCAAAGACATAATGAAGAGGAAAGTAAGGAAAGTAAGGAAAGTAAGTTATCAGAAAGTCTGTATAATTTATTTAATCTGTATCATTATTTAAAAAATGAAATTTTGAAAAAATGAATTTAGCAAATGGTTATTGCTTGTTGTATTTATAATTATAGATTACTTTTGTTATTATTATTATAAATCATATTTCATAACCACACTTTCAGCACATTCTAATATTATCCACAATCCTGCTGCAACAAATATGTATAAAACACATCTAAACAGGCTGTTCTCTGTTCTCCCCCTCTTTTTCTTTCTCTTCCTCCCCAGAAGGATCTACCTCTGCCCAGAAAAAGTAGTAGGTAAGTTCACCCTTTCACATGTTTCTTAGTATGTCCTCTGGATAAATGCATGTTGTAGAGATACTTTCTTCAGTGTATTTGTGCACCCTTCCCCAAAATACAGTTGAGTTTGTTTGCTTTGGATTTGTGACTGTATGATATTTATGTGAGTTTTTCCTGTCTTTATCTTTGGGTCGTCACTGTTTGTTTTTCCAGAGAGGGAACGTGTAGGAATTTGATTAATTCTCTTGTAAAATGAGACGGTATTAATATGTAGATTTGTGAATTTTTATTATACAATGGTTATGCTGCTATGACTAGATGTACCAGAAAAAATTTTACATCTGTTTTTACAGAAAGAATATCATTTTATAGCCAAGGCAGTTTTATTTATATGGCTCAATATCAAAACTATTCCTTGAGGGTTTTTTACAACCTGTATAAAATAGAACAGCCTCTCTCATATAAGGGGAAAAAAAGGATGACACCTCAGGAACAACTTTTTAGATTGTAAACCTATATGGAGATTATTGATCCACGATGACATTAAGCCACTTTAGGCCGTAGAATCTTTCCAGCGTTGTTAGGAACTCATGGTCAACCGATGGTATTTTATTTTTTTGGTGGGAGGTTTGTCCTCAGGCTGCAGCCTGTTCCAGTTTTCCAGGAGCCCTTTCACTCTCAGAGCGTCTCTGTTGGCCCAATCTGTTGCACCAGTGAGCTGTGCAATGAAAGTTGAGCAACAGCAGAACCATGCTGTGACCTCAATGCCCTGCTTGGTTCTGGGAAGGCAGACATTTGAGAGCAGATAGTAGAGCAAAACATAATGTGTAACAAAAATGAGTCCAACCATCCAATATTCACTGAATGCTATGATTTATTAACGTATGCAGTAGGTTGACATTAAAGTGCAGCATAATAACAATGATCACATCACTATATATGCAGTGAGAGTAATTGTTAGTCTCTGTAATCTTTCCAGTTGTCTATACTAGCTGCAAAGAGATCCCTTCTTCTTCTTCTGATTTCAATGTGAGTGATGGGGGACAAAATGCACAGCTCTCATACTGTGTTAAGGTGACTTCTAAAGTGAAGGTGCAGCCTTTAGCAATCTGAGGTACCAAAAAAGTCTTTTCAGTCCTTCCTTGTGCTCCTGATGACTGTCTGTGTTTGCTCACTGAGCAACAGCAAAGGGACCAAGAATAAAAAAGTAAAGCAAAGTTAAAAGTAGATTTTGTCACACAAAGAATTAATTAGCTTGATGCTAATTTGCTGAAGCTTCATCCCATCACGGTCTTTGAAATTGTGCTTAAAGAGGAAAAAACTGTGGAAAAAACTTATTTTATTGTACATTTGGATAAGTGAGTATTTTCCTTATGTGTCCAGATCAGTATCAAAGTAATCCAGTTATAGTTGTTATCATAGGCACATTGCAAACTGGAACTAATAATTGCTAATTCATCATATTTTTCACATGCTCCAAACAAATTTGCAATAGACAATGAATTGTAGCCCACGGCGAATTAAATGACTAACTCAGGGAAGGGGTGTTTGAAAGTTTTATTTTATTGATAAAAACGTGGAAATCATTAGCAGAAATGATCAGAAGGAGAGGCTCTAATGCCTCATCTCAGCTCTCAGAGTGTTCTCGAATTAAATAATGTAAATTCCTTCAAAATGTCAAACATGAAATATTGTCAGGCAGCTTGACAGAGAGAGAGAGAGTTACAGTTGGTTCCTCCAGAAAGATGGATTAGATTTAGCGATTTAATTAAAAACCTCTTGAGTCATTTACCGTGCCATTTAGAAAAGAATGAGATTGAATGATCCTGAGAGGTTTGACAAAACTGATTAGAATATCTTCATTTATCGTGCAGGCATGTAAAAACACGTGCAGACAGGAAAAATATGACTGCTGTTGTTGCTCTTGTTGTCGTCTATGGGTCTCTGTCCATGGTGCTGAAATGAAACCTTCCTTTATCACTTTTCATTCCTCTCTCACTCTTTTTGTCTGTTTTCACTGTGGAATTTATGACTGAAAAATTTTTGGTTTTCCACAGTGGCTGAAGTAATATTTGAAGAATTTGTCTCTTTTACTGACATAAAGTGGGATTTTTCTCTTAAACTCTTAAAGTAGTAAATGATTTGGAATGCTGTACAGGAAGGTGGT
Organism: Chaunax sp. Z400; assembly: GCA_037577475.1. Taxonomy (NCBI): domain Eukaryota; kingdom Metazoa; phylum Chordata; class Actinopteri; order Lophiiformes; family Chaunacidae; genus Chaunax; species Chaunax sp. Z400. The sequence continues at coordinate 24,024,686 of CM075191.1, read as the reverse complement.
TGCTACTTCAGCTGCTAAAAGCACATCATAAATCAGGCTGAACGTGGAAAAAGTTTCTTATGTTAGCTCAAACTGCTGTCTGAGCATGCTGTCATTGAACATGAAGAGTGGTGTAATTTTCCACAAAATACATACTCTTTATCGGCATCGTTTTGAGTGTTGAAATTTCTGAAATGCCTCTATGTGTAGGCAGAATGTGATTTATGTAAAGTCTCCTTTGTCAGTTTATCATGTCAATGGTTATTGTTACACTGAGAGTTGTGGCATTTCAAGCTGTTATAATTGTAAAGCATTGAATTAATCTCCTTTATTTTGCTCTTTTCTTCATTTCTATTTGTGTATTTACCTCAATCAGGAGAAACAAGTGGTTGACGTCAAGATAGTTGTTTATTGCAGCAGATGAAATATGATAATTAGTCTGTCAGTCATTGGCGCTTAGACTCTTTGAGGGGATTGGGATCGAAGGGCATCTGCCCTGAGCAGCAGCAAGATTGATCACCTCATGTCCAGACACTGGTGGTGGTGGCGGCTGATGACTCTGCTGAGCCTGAAGAGGCTGATGAAATGATGAAGTGAACATGTGAGAGAGAGAGAGAGAGAGAAGAGAGAGAGAGAGAGAGAGAGAGAGAGAGAGAGAGAGAGAGAGATGGTATGAGAATAAGGTCTGAATGTGCAAAGTAAAAATCTTCCTGAACTTTTTCTTTTTGTCTAATGTCTGATGATACTAGTTTATACATATCAGGAGTATTTAATGTGTCTGTGTCACTGTGTTTATACAATTTACTGTACTACTTGGTTTTTACACGTGTGTGTCTTGTGTGCAACATGCATGCGTTTCCATTACCCCCTTACCCCTTTCATCGGGTGTGTTTCGTCTCTGACCTCTGACCCCTTGTGGCGGGGTGGCATATGTCACAGCATGACATGAAAGAGACATTGGAGCTGGAGGCACATGGTGAGCTCTCTCATCTCCCTGCGCCACCCCTCCCTCACCCGTCATATATTTCTACAAGCATCCCCCAGTGGGTGGAGCTGAAGTTTTATACCTTGGGCATAATGACTGGGCGTCTTTGGCAGTGGCAATGAAAATAAAGTGACCTGAAGGACAACAATGCTATCAAATGATGAATTCCTGAGAGGTTAAATATGCTTCAGAAATCCTGAAAGACAGAGGAAAAAAAACTCCACCATTACTCACAAAAACACACTTCATGTGTCTGACATGATATCATGCTGCCCATCCTGGTCTGTGACCCCCCACTATGTTTCAGTGATATCACCGCCACCCTCCTCCTCCCCCCTGTCTTCTCTCCCATGTATATTTTATCCAGCCAGACTCCCACATTAGAGACGACATCCATTATTGAATTACTCCCCTCAGCACTACTGTGCAACTGTCACCCCACGTCAGCTTTAACATTTGGCGGATTTGTTTCTAAGGGAAGGAAGGACACATACATGCATGCACACACACACACACACAAACACACACACACACACACAGAAATTGCATCTGTCTTTGCCCGGCATTGCAGAGCAGGTCCTGTGTTATCTAGGACAAATAGTCGATGCCAGAGCCACCCAACATGACTGTTTACACAGTAAAATAGATCTGTGTTTGTGTGTGTTTGTGTGTGCGTTTTAAAGACAATAAACCCTCAAAACCAATAGAGTGTTTGCCCATCTGTCAACGCTTTATTGCTCTCTTACAGTCTGTGGCACTCCAGACATATTCATTCCCACTGAAGATGTAAATCTTTATGAACTAAACTAATCTAATCTATAGTTTAATTTAAAAAAATATAATCATTCATAATTGAATGTATTTTCTATCAAATATGACTTAAACAAAAGTAAATAGTGCTTTTGTTAGGGAGTATTTTCAGCTGCTTATTAATAGACGTGCTGCTCTGAGTATTTACGACAAAAGAGACATTTCTGTGCCAACACAATTAACTTCAGGGCTCTTGTTCATCATAATGAAGAACATGTCAGTCAGTCCAACAGTGTCATTTGTTGCTTTTAAAGCATACAGTTAGTGTGATATTTTCTTATTGCAACAAATCCAATCAAAAGACCAAATCCAACAATAAATGTCCTACTACCTACCACCTACTACTACTATTGTCTGTGTAGCCAAAGCTTAGCTTATTTTAATGTGCCTCCATTGTTTGCCAAAAAGTATTAAAGACACACAAACTAGTCATTTTGTTGCACTGGGTGACATGTTCCTTCCTCACGATGAACATGGGCACAGTGTGCTATTTTGGGTTAAATCCCACAGACACCATCCTGCTGTTGTAAATTAAATAGATCACCAAATCCCTCTGAAAATAGTCCCCACCAAATGCACTATTTAGTCCTGTTTGAGTAACATTTGCTGAAATTGCTGGTTGCTCGGATGCTGATGGCTGTATCTCTGCAGACACGCACATTGCACACTGCACAGTGGAGGCAGTGACAAGTCCAGATTTAACTTGCACAGAGCTGATGGTCGTAGGCGTGTGTATCGTCGTCGTGGGGAACGCTATCCTGCTGCATACATCCAGGAAGTGGACCGTTTTGGTGGTGTTATCATGATGTGGGGAGCCATTGCTAATGGATGGTGGTCAGACCTGGTCCACATCTGCAGTACACTGACAGCTATCCGTTACCGAGATACGGTCCTAGATCCACATTCCCAGGATACAGCAATCAGGCATCACCTTCATGCATGACAATGCCAGACCACATGTGGCTCATGTCTGACAGGATTACCTGGACCAGAACGATCTCGCCGTCCTTCCTTGGCCAGCATATTCACCAGATCTCAACCCAATAGAGCATCTGTAGGATGTTCTGGATCACCGGGTGAGACGGAGAGATCCTGCTCCAGCAACACATGAACAACTTGTCACAGCACTGCAGGAAGAATGACATGTCATCCTACAAGTCCAGATTAATAACGTCTTATCCATTCAGGAGGTGTAAAGTAGTGATAAATACTGGAGGTAGACACGCACGGTAGTGATTGTTGTTGTTGTTGTTCTTTGTCTCACCATCCACACTTATCGACTTGTAAGCACTAAGACAACAACCAATAATTTGTACAAAACAGATTTTTCTGTACCGTTAAAGTGTGAATAAAGTTGTGTGAACCATAATTTGCCTTTGATATTTAATATGAACAGGATGGCATGAAAGCCTACAAAATTATGCGTTCCTACTGTGGCTCAGTATATATGTTTTTTTTTCTTTCTATAGGCCCACATAGTGAATGGAGGATATTTCATATACTGATGAGGTATATGCCATCTTCAGATGACTCTTGTGTAATAATGTCAGTACCAGTATAATTATCCTCAGGAGCTATAGGTGTAACAACAGAATAACACTGTCTAGGAGAAGCTCAGTGTCTGTCTCTCCTCTCCTCTTATCATTAGTCTTCACTTCATCGCTCTCTCACGTTTCCACCTCTGATTGGCTTTTCACTCTGTCTCTCTTGTTCTCTCCCACATGCTGTTTCTCTGTCATTCATACAATATCCCTGCATTAATCACCCTCCCCTTTCCCTTTCTTCTTCTTTCCCTCCCTGTTTCTCTCTCTCTCTCTGCCCCCCCCCCCCCCCCCCCCCCCCTTGCTTTGTCACTCCACACTTCCTGGCTTGGCACGATACCCTTGAGAGCATCCCCACAATCCTCTCTCCTTCTGAGAGGGATGTTCGGCAGCCTCTTCTCCTCTCTCCACCTCTCTCCCTTCCTCTCTCTCTTCATCTCTAACTCTCTTCTTTCCTCCGTCAGTGACATGGCTGACATTTCCAAATCGTTCTCATCATTTATCCTCTTTTTTTCTTTTCTTTTTTTTGCGTACACTCATGCACACATACTCATGTGTTCACCGTGGAACGTTGGTGTGTGTGTGTGTGTGTGTTAGGAGGCTGACATGCTGGTGTGGAGCGTAATCGCTGCCTCTTGACTGCCTCTCTGTGTGTTTATCTGAATGTGTCGAGGCTCAGCTGCTCTCATGTTCATCTGCCAACACAGCCTCTGCTGCTAGCAACATGTTTCGACGCACAAAAAGGTAAACGACAACAATCTGTCTCGCTGCGGTCTTTGTGACCGGTGTGGTGCTCTGCTGTTATTAGTGTGTGTTAATTCATGGGAGGACGTTGTGTTTTTTTCCATGATGTTTCCGCTCTCCCTGCCAGCTATCATGCTGTCTCACAGTTGTCTCCCTGTCTCCATTTAGCTCCAGCAATATGGTGTGTGTGTGTGTATATTTCATGTCTTTACATGCATGTGTGTATATGTAATGTGATTACGTATTGATTATGTGATTATTTTGCTTGCTTGACTTTATGTTTATTTATATGCTTGTTTATTTTTTTTTTTTAATTTAGTCTGCTTTAGATTCTGACTGGTTGTGTCTCAGTCCTTCACATGCTACACACTTAGAGTACACTTGAAGGTATGTGTGCTCTTGGACAGTAGCCTGTGTGCCAGAGACAGCATTATGAAGTGAAGGCTTTATTGTCAGTGTCCAGGGAATGCTTGTGTGGTGGAGAGCCAACAGTGGGCAGCGCTGTCTGCTTGGCCTGGCTCTTCTTTTCCCTTCCTCATCACCTCTTTCTCGCTTATCCACCGTCCCTCTTGCCTTTTTTACTTGTCCTGCATCATCTGTCTGACCTCCATCTTTTCCTCTCTTCACACAGGGTCTGTTTTCCTCAATTATTCCCTGTGACTCTACTCATTTCCCACTCGTACACTCAATGACCTCTCCTCTCCTCTCCTCCTCCTCCTCTCCCCTCCTCTCCTCTCGGCTGCATCATTTTAGCTGTCATCTCCATCTCATCTGATCACAGGGGGATTAATCTGTGTCTCCACCATTGCTCCCACTGTGCAGGGAATGAACAGCAGGATATTCTGTATATCAACATGCCTCACTCACTCTTTCATCCACCATACAGTGTGTTTGTGTGTGTTAATGAGAGGGGATACGTGTGTGTGCATATGTTCGTTTGTTTAAGGTTGTGTTTGCTGTGGCTTTGTTAGAACTTATCATGTTTACAGTCTGTTTTTATTTCCTTTTGTCTGTTTAATGTGTCAAAATTTGTACATGAGTGTGTATCAGCTGTGTAAAGTGATATTATACTTCATTGATTTTACTTTCATTACTGATTGATCTGTCTATTATTATTCCCCCCACCACGAATGGAGTGAGGACATAGAAATGGGCTTATTCTCGTCGATGGTTTTGTTTCCAGAGCAGATCTCAAATGCTATTCGATATTTTTTAACAACACTTTTTACACACAACAACCAAATACTGAAGTGATGCCTTTTGCTATGTAGATACTTTTACATTTCTATTTGTTTCGTCTCCATGGTTACAAATTAAACTTAGGCTCATTCTGTGAGTGGGATTTGTCTCAGATGAGGGTTTCTGGGACATAACTCAAAAATCGTTCAATAATTTTTCACAAAACTTCAAAACTACACATCTCCCATTTACCATAGAGGTGTCCATTGAATTTTCAGATGTGCAATTAACAAACTTAAACAACTTGTTTCTAAATGGAAACGAAGCCTGCGAGCTAGTTCAGGCAGACAACTCGAGCTGCACTGCTGCAAACGCACAGATGCACATGACACGCCTCATTCTTCTCAAACGTCATCAACACACCCTCCCTATTTGGCGATCTATTTAAGGTGCGACAATTTCCCATCTCTCCCTCTGTCTGTGAAGGCTGCTGCTGCCCCATATGCATTTGCTGCTGCACTTTCAGCCCCACCATCACCCCAGCATCCATCTGTAGGCTCCGATTAGGGGGTTCAAGAAGTTTTCTCATCACTCCCCTATATATTCATATTAACATATCTGTAGGGAGTGATGAATTCGGAGCTTAGATGCCAAACACAAAGTCTATATGTCCTGCTGCTGTAACAATAAACATTTCAAACTTACGAGTTGTCTGACTAAACTGTCTTCAATGAAATGCACCTAATTCATTGATGCTGGAAACCTACTCCATTTAGAATCATGTGTTTATGCAGTAACCACTAAAATATGATTTTTCCATTATAATGGATCCGGATTTATTCTTCATATACATATAATTTCTTACCATAACTGTTGTTTCTGTGTGTGTGTATGTGGACATATCCTGTTTTTTTTGGCTGGCTGCGGCAATGAAGAGAGATAATGCCTTGTGCCAAGCAGATTTAGCTAAAGGAAAACCAAAAATGAGTGAGATAGCACGAAGCACCGGACAGACAGCGGCAGTAAAAGAGAGTGGAGATGGATGAAAGGCTGAGCCGTGTGTCTCAGCCTGCATTTAAGAGTAGCCCACTGGGGTTAACTGAGCCCAGGACGATACACTCTCAGCCTCTCAGTCTGTTTGTCTACTTCCTCCCCTCTCTCTTGTTCTTCCCACTTGAAGGCAGATTTCTTTGTTTTGTTGTTTTGGCTTTTGAGATATGAAAGGGAGAGGGAGAAGCAGGAGGGAGCAGCAAGGGACTAAAGCTGGAGGGCAAATGATTGAAGGAGATTTTTTATGTTTTTTCTGCCAAGAACATGAGAATGCATGTTTGTTCCTCTCACAAATATGCAGTATTATTATACTACATTGAATATATGATGACAGAAATAGCCCTCATCTTACTACCATATTGTACACAGATACCATCTGCTGGGGTTGCTGTCATCTTCGTGACACGTAACTGAGGCATACATTATGATGTTGAACCTGATAGCTTATAAATAGGTACCACAGTTATTTATAGTTAAGCGGACACTAAGTGGCCTTGGAGGCATGTGGAGGTTTCTATATGAAGGGGCTTTCTCAGATATTTTTGTCTGCATAATTTTCATACATAATGTTGAAACCAGGAAAGTGCTGATCTACCCACATGCAGCGCCTGATGCTGTGCTTTCAGTGACATATGATATTTGAACAGCTGGATTCCTTGGCTGGTGTTTTTTTTTTTTTTTTTTTTTTTTTTTTTAGTGAAATGAAAGATGGTATAGAAAATTGAAACTCCTCTCCATGCTCTTCTCATACTGTTTGCACCATGACAGCACCATCTGTTACTGACTGGTGTTGTTGTCATGGTGTTAAGAATGCCCTTAACAAACACAAACATCTTTTATATTGCAATGACATGATAACACAGCCTCTCGTACAAACAGCCCTGAGTTTGAAGATACCCTGATAAAATGAAGCGCATGTGAATGAAATTCAGTGTAATTAGAGTGTTAGAGGAGCTCTGTGCACATTCTGTTCCTGCAGATAGTTTCTAAGTTATTATTTTGAAATAGAGCTGAAGTAGAAGTCTCCATTCCTGAATGGATGAAGCTCATTTGCAGTCAACTCAAGTTTTTGTAAGTAATTGACATCTTAAACCTGTATTGTTTTGTAAAATCAGCTGTTGTATGACTCACTCCCATTTCTCAATATTTCATTGCTAATGTTTTGTGTTACTTCAGGCTGGTGTAAGATTTTTGCACATTGCCAACCTTCCTATTTTTGCTGGGATTACAGCCAGTCTGTGCTATGTTGCATAACATTGTGTGCATATGTTAAAACTCTTAAATTATGAGTTGTTGTTTTTTAAAATTAAAAACACAAAATCACATTTCCCTCATGGTGTAATTTAACAAAGCAAAATGTAGTTAGTTGATTAATAAAGTTGTTTATGTCAAAATCATTTCAGTGTTCAAATCAGAATCAGAATCTGGACTTCAATGATAATAAACTAACTATTATTGGATAGATAAAGCCATTTGAAGTTTCAAGTCAACTTGGGGACTGGGAAATTGTGGTTGTAACATTTTATTTTCATTTTATCTAATTTTTTTTTCCATTTGATTAACAATCACACAACTAAATACTTGAGAAAGTTATTGGTATTTTTAGTAAATTTATTGATAATGCTAATCATTGAAGCTGCAGCCCTACCAGTAGTGCATCTTTGCACAGCCAAATTGTATAAGTGCCTGTTTATGGTATAATGACATCATAAATATGTTATATAAATTCCAACCTGTGTTCAATTTCTGTAGAGCTTTAAATCAAAGTATTTTCTGCATGCAAACTTCACAGTAAATCAGCATCTGATCATAAAACGTCAAAGCTGTTTACAGTTAAATCATTTAGCTGTTCCTGAAAGCTTGTTTAAAACAATTAGTGTCATCATTTACTGACTAGGAGTGTGACACCAAACGTTACACTGAGTGAAGCATCCTACTGCCATCTCCATTCTGACTCTCTTCTAAGAGACAGAAGCTGTGGCCTTGTGATTGTGAATCCATATGCATTAGCTACTGTATAATTAGGTTAAATCATTTTTAATGTCTATTAGACATGCTGCAAGACTGTCTACTCATGCAAATGAGTACTGCTCATGGAAGGAAGTGTTTCATTGTTCGAGGGGATGGCTTCTCTCTCCAAATCAGGTCACAGCGGTAACAAAGTAAAACGTCGTAGTGATGCAGTGTCTGCAGGGAGATTTAATAACACTGTCCACAAAGATAGATAAGCACAAGGTGGAGAAACTAGACCAGCAGACGAGAGACCAGTAGTGACACATGCAGAAAGACTGCCACATCACTCTGCCTGAGGATGCATGTTCACACTTTAAGAGCACATCTGACAACACCTTCGACTGGAGGGATGTGATGTGACTAAAATAGATGCCGGGATGTTTTCTGTAACCTGTTCTATCTATGAGCTGTGCCCCGACTGCTGTGTTTCACAACCATTGAATCTGTGGATATGATTTTATTGAATGCAATTCACACTTTTGTATCATCTTTAATCAGAACCATGGAGCCGAGCAAGGCTTTACCGCCGATGTATATTCTAAAAACTTATAAAATGAGTCTAATATGGGTAAATGTTATTCTATATACACATTTTTATATCATCATCATCATCATCATCAAACTAGGTTAACCTTTGTGTTTGAGCAGTGTAGTGAATAAAAACTACACTACAATATAAATTAAACTACATACAATAAACAGTGCAATAAAAATTACAGTAAATATCCAAGACTGCACTTTAACAAATAAGACAAAAATGTTATTGTTATTTGTACCACTTTCATGTCTATATATTAAATATCAAGAATCAGCATGCTATTAGCTTAGCTAAGCATACACATAGGAAGCAGGTGGAAACAGCTAGCCTGTCCTGTTTGTAGAAATCCTCCCATAAGGAGCTCTAGATCTTAATATTGTCACAAAGCATGTGGTTGGTTTAATCTGCACACCTTTCTGTCTCTGTGCTTATTTTAAGACATTAAATACCAAATATTAACTTTGCTGTAGATGCGTTACAACCTAGCGCAGCTTGAAATTAAGGGTTCCTTCTTCCTTCCTCCAAATAACAACCAGCGACTTTAAATTTCATTCAAAGACTTTAAAAAAAAAAAAGCAGTTAAAAAAACCCATTTTTGTTGGCAGTCTTGCTGTTAATGGAGAGATTAAAACCCACAGGACCTGCAAAAAACCAACCATTGAAACTGCAAGCTTGGGGCCAATGAGCTCCTGAAACAACCTGCACACAATCAGCCCAGCTCACCTGCAGCCCAACAGGCACCACAGCAGAGAGAGAGAGAGAGAGAGAGAGAGAGAGAGAGAGACGTTCAAACTCAGAGGAGATTTGAACATATAAGTGTGTAGAAAATGGTCAAACAACCTCAGGGTTAGTAACCAAGTGTGTTGGGAAAGTTTATCTTAAACTTAAGACAGAGCCTTAAGTGTGGAGCCTTGTATAGTAGCATGGCTGTTTCCCTCTACGTACAGCCATGCTACTATACATTAATCGCCTCCTGCATAGGTTTTGAAAAATGTTGAAGTATTTCTTCACATCTGTACTCATGCAAATAAAGAAAAAAATGCATGTCAGAGGTCTTGAAAATACCAATCCAAGCCAAAGATCTGGGGGATCAGGCAGCCCGGATAAGACATGACTTGACGATGTCGATTGAAGCTGGATTCCTCTTTGAGTGGGTTTACACAACAGCTGGAGGCCCTTTTTATTTATTAGTCTTTCTGATTTAAAATCAGATAGCCTGGTGACATACTGTAGGCACTTGTTCAGTCAGAAATACCGTGACCCTGTATGTTCACCATCCACCTACTCAGTCATTTAAGCAGCCAGCTACATACCTTGTCTGCCAGCCAGCTTCTCATTCGTTGAGTGATCACAAAACATACTACCTTTTTTTTAATCATTGAACCAGCACCAAATCCTGTAGTAAACAGAGAATGGCCTCTTAGTCACAGCATGAATTGCCAAAATTACTGCTATCATTTCAGCCTGACTGCATGACATTTTTTCTGTTGTCTCCTTTCTTTGCTTTCCCTCATAAAATGTTTTCTCTCCTGTACACCCGTGTTTTTTTTTTTTTTGGTCGTCTTTATCGCGATTTTTTTTCTCTTTCTTTTGTTGGAAATAATAACAAATGCCTCTGTATACCGAATGTCTCTCTGTACTACACTGCACATAGCAGCAAGAAAGCCTGTCATAAGTTCTCCTCCTAGTTTCATCTCGTCATTTATCTTTTCTCACATCCACGGTGACTTTCCAGAATTTGGGACCCCATCTAGATCCTGGTGGATGTCATGGACACCATGCAATAAGAACAGTGAATGTTGCATTGTAGCACTAACTGGGACCAGGCAGCTGGTCCGGGAAGCTTTTTTTTTAAGGCTTAGCATTTCACCCTGTCCATTTCTATCCCATTTCCCACAGTGGTAGACATGCACTCACCTTTAAGAGGGCCTGGGGGAAAGAGAGAGAAAGAAAAGGATGTCACCTGACAGGAAGTGAGTCTGGATGGGTCGATAGTGTAACATCAGGAAGGTCTGGCATCCGCTGTGCCCTGTGATTCAGCACTTAGAGCAGAAGATTACTCTACTGACTCACAGACAACACGCACACAGCTAATAATCTGCCGGGTAAAACACATTAGGTGTACACAGGCTCTCACTGACACCTGTCACAAGCTCTTATATGCATGCAAATGGATAAACGGTAATGGTCCAACAGAGCACACACAACATACACACACATAGGAACACATATTTTGCTGCCTGAGTCCATAACATCCTACACCAGACAGTTAAACATCCTCTCTTGATGTGTTGTTGTGTTGATGTTGTGTGTTGATGTTGCGTTCTTATCAGTGATCATCCATCATGATGAATGTGTTCAACTGTTTTGTGAAATATAAAACCAATCAGAGGCTTTTTTGTTTGTGGACAGAGTGGAGAAAAAAGTTCAGTCACCTCATAAGAGGTCATTTAGGAAATAGTTACGAACGGCTAATGAAATGTGGATGAAATTAAATGCTAGTATTCCTAAAGACTCTTTATGTATGAGAATATACAGTATAATCATACAGTAGATATTGGAAGATTAAAAGGATGGCATTGGAAAAGCAATATGATAGTTAAATCAGTCATATCTTTACTGAGGATGATGTTTACATTTATTTACAACTTAAGTTCTTTTTTTTCAGTCATAAAATGAAAAAAAATCAGTCTTTAAATTCAGAATCTGCAATCAGTTAAATTCCCACGTAAATTAAATTAATTTTTTTAGCTGTTTTTTTCATTCAGTTTTATTTAAGTACTAGTCAAAGCTTAGAACACAAGGCCTTTTTCATTATCAAAATACAACTATAATGCTAAACTATATAGTGAACATGGTAAACATTATGTCTGGAGAATGTTAGCATTTGTACAGCTTACTTACTAAAGACCACTCTGCAACACTTTCCAGTTGACACAAGTTATATTTTTAATCTAAGAGATTGTTATTGGTGGAAATGAGAGGATCATTTGATGATTAACTTGGTGTGATTTGGATATTTTTGCATGAAAATCTTGTCTCTTTTTGTCTCCTTAAAGGAAACTTTCAGTTTATCTTGTTTTTGTAGTTTTCCAATGGTGCAGTATTGTTGTCCTTTGTCCTTTGCTAGTTTATTGCTGACATCTGGGTTTATGGTGACAAAGATGTCAGATGGGGCAACGTGAGAAGTCGACCATCAGACAGGTTGAATTCCTGCGTCAGCTTTGCCCTAACATACTGTTCTCACTATACTTCAATGAGGGCATATTGCAGATATTTCAGATGTGCTCCTTTTCAGTTTCATCTCAATATATAATTTATTGCTACACCCTTGGCATCTTTACAACTTTGCCTGCTCGTATTTCTTACCCCATCTATGTTGAAGCCGTTGTTCTGTTCCCAGTTCCCCGCAATTACCTTTGTGAGTACAATGCCGTCATTCCCATTAGCATTGAACTAATTAACTAGCGATAGAACATTTTTATTACTGGACAGGTTAGTTTATGCTGTTATTCCAACCAAACTCAGAAGTTAGAGCTGAGGATCCCACCAGGGAAGCATGGAATGTGTACTTTTAATGATCTGCATCCAAACGATGCTGTTTGTACAACTTTTATTGTTGTAATGAGTGCAGACAGTTTGGCACAGTGTAAAGGGACCAACACAGTGTGTTTATATTTTACCATGAGTGTGTGCACATCCATGGGCATGTCTGAATGTGAGAGACTAGTGGCCCTGTGCCAGCCAAAGGCCAACATTGACCTGAAACTGTGAATTCTCCTCTAGGGCTCTGCAAAACCTGCACATCATATAGATGCACACATATAAATGTGTCTCTTTTTACGTTGATAAAAAACAATAACTGATCAATTAGTTTCTTTCTTTCTCACTTTTTCCTTTGTCTTGCTACTTGTTTGTCATTTTGGTGGTTGTTTCCAGAGACTACCTGGATGCCTAAACAGCCTGTTTCTCTCTCAATCCTCCATAATAAAAGTTAGTTTTTTCACTCACAGCTTTTCTCGTCAGCTCTGTTGTTTGTCTACATCGGCCCACACAATGGCAACATGCACCATTGACCTCAATGAATCACACTCTCTCTGACTGACAACACCACACACATCACCACTACTCCTCTGTCTCACACAGATTGAGTCTGCATGATGGATTACATGATGGATTATGATGGATTATAGAACTGGCATTCAGCGTTGTTTTGTTAAACCATATCAACAGAAAATGACTCACATGGTGTTGTGGTTCACTGCTGGGTGAGATATTTTTTTGGATTCACTGGTGTTAGATCCGTCTGCTGTTCACCTTCATTATTTATTTTTAACACTTGTCTGTTTCTCACTGTGTGCTTTGGTGAAAACAGAAAAGATGCCCTTCTTTGTGTGTGTGTGATTCTAAATCTGTTGCGATGGCAACGCTGTACGTTCCTCTTCCTCTTCAACTCCTCGGTCAGTTCAATATGGATGAAGAGAATTTGTCTCCTGATTAACCGAATTGGATCTGAATGGCTTTGAATGTTTAAAAGGAACATGTCTTGTTTTCAGTAAAGCCTTTCAGCTTTCTATTCAAAATTAATTTATGCGCCAGTGGACGTCCGAATGAATCCAAATATCACCATCTGCCTGAAAGCACAGGAGGTGGAGGATGATATATAGTGCAGGATTGCTTGGATGAAAACTGAGTGTGTTTGTATTCGGCGAAAAAAAAGAAAAAGAGACAGCTTTAGATTTACTATTCAAAGACAGCTACATGCAGCATACTAACTGTTTCTATCTTACACACATACATACACACTCACACACCTTCTTAACCAGATTGCAGCGGGATGAATCCAGTCTGCATGACCATAACCGTGACAGAGTGATTTAAAATCACCTTTACACACACACACACACACACACACACACACACACACACACACACACACACACACACACACACACACACACACACACACACACACACACACACACTCTCACTCTCTCCTCTTTGCTGTCCTAGTCATGTGAATCCATAGCATGTTAGTCATAATACCTTACAGCCACCTATAGCTTCTGTCCTGTAACCTTCACTGACCAATGATGTAGCCAGGATTCCAGAGCGAGGCTGCAAACACGACAGGATGATAAGAAGTTCTCATTAAATATGTGGTTCTGTCTGTCTCATGAGATCAAGAGGGAATTCTGCTATGGATGAAGTATTAAAAGCATTGTGGGTTCGATTTAAATAGTTTTGTATATGTATAATGTTACCATGTCTTTTAGTAAAGTTGTTTTCATTGCTTACTATTTATAACTTAGTTAATGCGCGTTGCACCACAGTTTGTGGTATGTGTCTACATTTTTATGCCCTCCGTCTGTCCGTCCATCTGTCTGCAAACATTTTTGTTTCCCAACTATAACTCAAAAACTGTTCAATATTTTTTTCATAAAACTTGGCTAACACATCAAACATATGCCGAGTGGTGCTTTAAAAAAAAATTTTTTTTAAATTTTTTTTAATTTGGGGAAAAGTATTCAACATAGGCTCTTTTAAATGTGGAGTGTTTGTCCGGAGCGTAACTTTAAAACTACTTCTTTTATCTTCAACAAAGATAACCCCGTGTTGCTTCTATAATATGTACATCTCATAGCTGTTAGCAGGAAGTAGCAGGACTCCAACGTGACCTTTACCATTGATAAATATGTAGCTGGCTGCTGGAGTGCAGAGTAAGGCGCAGCACTCGTATTTAACCTTTTTTTATTTTTTATTTTTTTTACAGTACAAATGCTTTGGGCAAGATTCCCTTTTAAAGCGATCATTTAAGATAATAATGTTATAAGGCATGGTGGCTGAACAGACTTCTGGCTTTATTGAAAGATTAGATTGCTTTGCCCTTGTGGGTTTTCATTCTGTTACTATTTAGTCAGCTTTCTAATCCTAAAAGAGGGAGTAAGAGGGGAAGAGTGAATTTTCTGGACTTCCCACATTTCAATTATTCATCAGTCGGGGAGTTAATTAAGGAGATATCAGAACAAGAATAAAGGAGGATATGGAGGAAAAACGGAGGAAACGGTGTAGAAACAGAAGAGTAATGAGTTACGAAAGGATGAAGATACTTATTGTGACTGAAATAAGCACTGAGAAAAATTCTAGAAAGAGAAGAAGCAGGTAAGGCATGTTATTTCTTCCCCTGAAATATATAGCTTGAAACATTCGAGGCTCCATCGAAAAGTGAATCCCTGCCATTCGACAATTGGCTGGTGGAGTCAAGCGCCTGTAGATGTGATGAATCATGAATCAAAAGCTAAGAATATATTATGGAGCGAGGCTTGACTTGTGTATGCTGTGGTTCAATTTGTGATTGAGAGAGAGCAGCAGTGGAAATGTTGATTTGAGAGACTACAGGTTTAGGAGCAAATGAAAAGAAAGATTGCAGACAGGTTGGAGTGCATAAAGAAACAACACACGTGACACACAAAGGAAATTGGAGAATTATAATGTATGCACTTCCAGTCTCTTCACTTTTTTTGTCCTTTTGTATTTCCTCCCTCCCCCCTCCCTTCTCTGTTCTCATCCTCAGAGTGCTGCAGCAAAGAGCGGAGTTAAGCCGTGTACAGCCCTCCATCCAAAGCTAATGCATTTCCCTTAAATATTTCAATATGACCCTCCTCTGTTCTGCAAGGTTGAGTACAAGCTCCCCCTCAGCTGGTGCCCACAGAGGCGCTCTGCCACCAATAAAATCCTTGCAGGGGTTTGATATCTCAGAGTGCTTGAGAATGTGGGAGGACTGCTAGATGAGGATATAGATTATAAATCTTGGGTCTTGAATCTGTTGTGTGATTTTTTAAATTTTTACATGCCCAGCGATGAGTTAGCCTACTGCTCTGGCTGCACAGATGTAGAGCAACAACGTGCCGGCTGATGCAAGATGGAGCAAACTCATGTTGCTTGTCGTAATGTGTCTCTGCTCTGCAAAATTTGGTGTGACAGGCACACAGACAAGTGCGAAAGGCTTATGAGCAAACCCAACACCTGCAAAATCGAATTCCCACTTTACAAGGTTTTGTGTTAGACAAACAGCCCTTGTGCGTCTCTGTGTGTGGACTCCTTTGTGAATTTCAAAGACACATCCAATGGCAGCAGCAGGAGCAGCAAGTGAAGTCTGTATGGTTCAATAATACCGCTTCTTAATTATGGTCTATACCTGTCCTCCCTGGTCCTTTTCTTCCTCTCCGTATGTCTAATCACTCCTGCCATTATATTTCACGGTAGCAGCCATCATGAGGCTGGACCCGGAGGAAATTAAAAAATCTTTGTTGCTTTGTCGCTCTCCCCTGTGGGTGGGTGGATGTCAATAAAGTCTTACATTATGGGCTGCCGTCTGCAGAAGAAATCCTGTACTCAAGATAAAAAATACACACACTGAGGCTCATGCATACAATACTATAGGCTATACATTTACTCATGTTGACAAGTAACTACACAGACTCAAGGCCAAACAAAGACACAATATATTCATTAGCCTGGGGGGTCACTCAGTGGTGTGTGTGCCGACTATCATCCGTCTGCTATCGATGGAGCATCGAATATAATGAAGACAAATATTAATGTGCTCTTTGTTTTATGTTCTAGTTGCAGAACCAGTAACCGGAAAAGCCTCATCCTGACCAGCACGTCTCCCACCCTGCCACGGCCGCACTCTCCACTGCCTGGACACATAGGTCAGCACATAAAGATTACAGTGATGATGCAGTGCATGATTAAACAGTATATTGGGCTCATTATATTTAGTTTTAATGCTCTGTGCTGTGCTGGTGTTCCCGCCCCATTCTTGTGAACGTGACATCTCAGATATACCTTGAAGGAGGTTCTTCCCATTTGGCTCCACTTTGACTCAAGGATGAACTGAATTTGGTCACATTTTGGTGGTTAAAGGCCAATTTCACAACATCATAACTCAGGAACAGGAGAGCAGGTCGTGACTATACTTTACATTTGGTTGGATACTAAATCGGTGACATGAATCTTAGGTGCCTACCTTGAGACTGTGGTGATTGTTTGGCTCATCTTCATACATGTCAAAATAGATAACTTTCATTTCACCAAGAATGATTAAACTCCTTCAAACTCTTCATTTTATATGTTATATAAGTCTGGATAGATATCATTTGCGCCTTGACTAGTGAGCAGAGGCATACTGTACAACCACAAGGTGGTAATTCTACTTTAAAATGAACATTATAGTTGTATAATGGGACTGTGCTGCGTGGACTAAAGAACCACTGTGGACTAAAGAACTGTGATGATTATATCAATGTATTGTTGTCCTTGTATTTTATTTTATTATGATAGCATAAGAATGAGACTTGTGCAATGAAGTTAATGGAAATAGAGTAAAAGTACTAATACCACACTACGAAAAAACTCCATTATAAATAAAGCCTTCTATTCAAATATTAAGTAAAAGTAAGTAATATTATAAGGAAAATGTACCAAAAGTATCAAAAGTAAATATGCTCATTGTGCAGTAAAGTGGGCATCATCTTACTATTATATTGGATGTATTTGGTTAATATTGCTGGTGTACTAATGTATGTTGCATTTTATTACTATGTATGTTTAAGGTTGTTCCATATCCACCATATTCTACAAGATGAAAAATTGTAATCTGAAAAATAACAAGTAGCTGCGAATTAAAGCTGACAGAAAAAGTGAAAAGTTTAATATTTGTACAAAATAGAAATATTCAAGTAAAGTATGAATACCTCTTTTTCTGTACTTATGTACTGCATGTGGACCCACACTCTATGTTTTCTGTTGTGTTCTGTCCGTATGTATTTTAATAGGAAGCAGTCCATTGGACAGCCCACGTAACTTCTCACCAAGTGGACCTGCCCACTTCTCCTTCGCCTCTTCTCGCAGGTTGGCATCCCTCCTTTATTCACACCATAAGTCACACATTGCAAGTGCAGTGCCATGTAGTTGAGGGGAAACTGTTGATAGGATTATTTTTACTCACAGATACAAAGATGCAAAATGAAACTGCAATCCTCTGCCGTGTCTTTGTCCTCTGCTATCCCACTGAGTGTCTGTGTGACAGACGTGTGACAGCTGGCTGAGATGAATGAGAGGAAGTGCAAGGCCCAAGTGTGTGACCCTAATCAGCCCGTCAGAGGAAGTGTCAGACTCAGGGATGGCTGGAGAAGGAAAGAATGAAAAGAAAAATATCTGTAATGTATAGATTGAGAGGAAGTGTAGGTGGGGATAGAGATAACAGATTGTATTTTCATTACCACTTCGATTTTCTATTCTTCAGGGCTGATGGTCGGAGGTGGTCCTTGGCTTCTCTGCCTTCCTCAGGATATGGCACCAATACACCCAGTTCAACAGTAAGTTTAAGAGGAAAAAGAAAGTTGCACACTCATAACAATGGTTTGATTTTATGCTGAGTCATGACAGAAGATACACCCACTCAACTTTTTCCTCCAGTACCTCAACAATTGTATTGTTTAGTTTCACCAAAGGTGAAATATGTGTATTTTACTTTGTGGAACTCACTTCAATCACATCATGAGGTCAGTCTTTGTTGTGGCACTAAGTGACTAAATTAATTTAACTAAACAGAATGGATTGGATGCGGATCGGTTGAGTCCCAGATGAGTCAACCTGTTACCACCACCAAATCAAACACAAGTCATGGTTTGACTGACAAGTTTCTATTCATAGCCAGTTCTCTGATATGCAGCTCCACCACCATTGCTGCTGTGTTTTTTTAGAAGAAGCTTTATTTTGTCACATATACAATTATACTCAGTACAATGCAGCGAAATTGTTACTCTGCATTTGACCCATCCCTGAGGAGCAGTGGGCAGCCCTTATGGCGCACAGGTACCACATTGGGGTTCAGTATCTTGCTCAAGGCTACTTCGACATGTAGACTGCAGGGGCTGGGGATCGAACCACCAACCTTCTGATAGGTTGCTGACTGCTCTTATCACCTAAGCCACAGGATGTAAGATTCTATCGGTTTCAGATATATCAGATTACAGGAGAAAAGTAATTGACGTTCTCTTGATACAAGACTAAGTCATGTCATCAACACGCAAAACTGTCTTTTAGATTTTTCGTCCGACGAAAAGGTGAGTTCTTTATCCTTTACATGAATATGTGTCTGACTCACAGAATGTATATGCATATATTTCCATGCATAAAATCAGCATGCTGCTGGAAAGCCTATTTCAGTGCTTTTCAGTGCCGGAGAAAAATGCCTCACATGTAAAGCAGAACTAAAAATAACCAATCCGTTGCTAAGATATGATCAACTTGATATTTCTGGAGTTGATGACTTGGCTTTTCTCAGTACAGATAATGGAAATGAAATGTAACCAATGTGTATTTCTGCCTGGCTGCTCCAAACTGTTCCAGTAACTATTTCTCTACCCACCACTTTATTCCCAGAGAAGCAGAGATGGATGATAAAGAGGGGCAACAGAAATAATATTGAGTGTAGGTAAAGTGAAATGAATTCTGAAGCAAACAGACAGTCAACAGCAATTTTCAGATTTCTCTGAGCGAGACATGTTTCAGACATGAGCGACTACTCAGTGAAATGAACTCTGCCAAGGCCCATTTGGTAAATATTCCATTTGAGAAATGGACCTTAATGTGTCTGATGCTCTGGTGGAGGTAAGGTGTTGACTCATAATCGACTCTCGGTACATTTTTGTGTCATCTTGAACACTATCACTTCCTCTGCATCTTGGCTGCTCTTTCCTTTTTCCTTTTACTGCCCCACATAGAGAGATACACCGCAGGCAACCGATTGGTCTCTTTTTACTGGTAGATGATGTTGAAGATGGTTTCACACTGATATCCACCTCACTCTCCTTATCACTCTACCCCACCCTGTACATGGACTATTACGCGCTTGATTAGTTACTGCAGGGCCCTTGCATATTAAACAGAGCAGATAAAAGTAGGAGATGTGTGTGTTTTTATTTGTTGGTGTGTGGAGTGGTTTTCGATATGAACCAGATTTACACAGTAAAGCTGCAGAAATAGTCTGAAACGGAAACAGTTGCAAGTGGAGGTGAGACAGATGAAGGAAGTTGCAATGATTAAACCTTAGAGGTGAAGAAAACTGTGGACTGGTCTACCAGTATCAATAGGAGTACAATTACATCACACACACCACTCTTTTTTTTCTAACTAATAAACTTACTGACTCAATTGAATGAAATATGGATGCAATAAAATTTGAGATGCACCCATTGGCTGCATGAAAAAGGAGCATTTTTTGATATTTGCTCTATTTACACAGAAACTATTGAGCCAATTTCCACTAGACTGCATGGAGGAGTGGGGCATGGGCCAGGAAAGCTAAACAGACGTAGGATTTTTCGAGCTTGGAGAAGGTATGCGCTCTAATGAGTGCCATTCTAGTCCAATTTGCCAGATAAATTAGGTCAGAACATTTCCTACAAATACTGAAATACTCATCATAACCTTGATTATCAAATAGTGAACCTACAAACAGAAATGTGGATGCAAATAATTAATAAATTAGCTTATGTAAAATGGAGGTGTTGCTGTTGTAGGAATGGCTTTAATGCATTCCTTGTCCAAGCAGTGAGTTTCATTTGCAAACTGGTTGGATTTGTATTTTACAAGCGAACCACCTTTTGATGCATGTGTGGATGCTTTAAGCTGTTTTTTAAAGGAGAAAACATGCAGAATTCATGTCATGTTTCACTGTGTGGGAGGGAAAAAAAAAATTTTTTTAAAAAGAAAAGCGCTGATTTATGCAGCACATTTATGTGCAAATACAAAGACATCAAAAGAGACTCCAGATCTGTTGAAGCTGACTGAGAGGTGATCCGGCTGTGCCACTGCCATCAGAAAAATGACTTCAGATGACACCTGAGAGGAAAGGACATATCATTTCTCTAAAATCTTCTTTCCTTGATTCCTCACCTTACATCCTTTTCATGTCACTGGATGTGACCCCCCCGTCACATCTTCATTGGGAGGTACAAAGGCCCGAGTGAATGAAATATGGATGCAATAAAAATGGAAGTGCATCCAGTGACTATATGAGAAAAGCATGACAGACATGAGCTTTTTATCTGTGACAAGCATCATATCCAATGACATTTTTCTCTGTGTCAGAGCTCTTTGTGTCTCAAAGGAATTTCTTAATTGATTCTTTTGGCTGGTATTGATGCCTTCAGATCATCATCATTTCAGTGCTTTCCTGCAACTTTGCATGTGGCTGAGACCTGAATGGATTTTTATAGCAGAAATGATTGTGCAGCAGAAGCCAACCATAGCGTCCCACCGGGAGATGTGTTCATTAAACCTCCCATTCATGCAGGCACATTTTCCCCTTCTGCAATGAAGAAAAGTCCTTTATTTAAAACAGAATGGTGTTGCCATTAACCCCCTGAAGCAGCAGTCAACTTTTACGTGGCGGTGCTCTCTCGTTCCCTGTAGTCATTTTGCTCTGGTTTTCAGTCCACATTATTCTGTTTTGCCCTCCTACACTAACTCCTCCTGGATATGTTTCTTGTTTCTCCACATCTCTCTCTCTCTTTTAAGTTTGGAGCTTCTTTGTTTCATTCCTTTCCTCCCACTCACATCATTGTATTGTACACCTTGTACTCTGCTCTCTTTTCTTTTCGTCTTTCTTGCTTCCTCTCCTCCTAACTTCCTGCAACAAAGGCTTTAAAAAACAAGATCTCATAAAGAGCAATTCATATTTTAACCTTGCATCTTTTCCATGTCTCTCTGCAGTCATCCAGCTCATCCCAGGAGCGTCTGCACCAGCTGCCATTCCAGCCAACCATGGACGAGCTGCACTTCCTGTCCAAACACTTTGGCAGCACAGAGAGCATCACAGATGATGACGGGGGCCGACGCTCTCCACACGTCCGCCCTCGCTCTCGAAGCCTCAGGTCAGAGCACAGCAGGTCATGGGCAAAAAAACAGTTTTATTAAACTATGCATCCACTTTGATTTAAGTCTTTAATATGCAGCTAATATCCCTGAAAGCAGAAGCCTGTAGCTGGAGGTAGTCTTCAGTCTCTGACTTACAAACATTTACACACAGTTGAAAATAATTCAGTCACACTTTTCTCCAGATGCAAAACATTCATCATCAAGTCATTTTTGATTATTAAAAGAGATGGAAACATTACTGAGAGCTTAATGTGTGAGGAGTTGATTTTAGGTGGCGAATAAAAATAAGCAAGCTTGTCAAGCTTTAATAAAAAGGAAATTAGCCGCCTTTTAAGATTGTGAAAGGAAAGCCTTATGTGTGCAGGAACAACTTCATTCTTTCAAAAAGAAACACAGAGTTCTGTCAAGCATTTATTTGGATCACAATTTTTCTGCTTCTTATCTTGTATAATTTACCTCCTGTTTTTGGGTTACTGCTATTGAAATCTCAATTTTCTGCCATTTCATTAGAAAAGATCATCAGTTTGTTCTCTCTGTTTTTTTGTTAAAGACAACATTTTTCAGCATCATGTGAATGAGGCCAAGTGAGAATGTTCTGTTTTCAGATTTCTTGTCTTTCAGGTGTCTGCTGTGTCCCTAATATGTCTAGATATACCTTCACTATAATCAGATTACAATACTGATGTTATAAATTCATAAAAAGTCCTGGAAGAAGTATTCAGATACTTTAAGTATAAGTACCGATATTAGATTACATTAGATTACATTAGATCCTACATAATCCTGTTAACAAACAGACAAACAACAACAATCACATAACCTCCTTGGTGGAGGTAATTATTACTATATACTACTGGGTAGATAAATCTATACCATCAAATTTCATACGATGATCATGTGTTTTGTGTGTAAAACCTTCGCTCACATGAAAGAAGTTAAAACTACATTATTTACCTCTGAAGTAGAAAGTAACAGAAAATTGAAACGCTCAAATAAAGTACAAAGACCTCAATTTTAGTGCAGTACTTTGTTGCTCTCCACTACTAGTGTTATATCAGTATCAATCTAACCTCCAGTGCTTTAAGCCTCTCAAGAGTGTATCAGTTTCTCTATTAGCAGAAGTCTCTGGTGTGCACTCCCTCCAACCACACCTATTATAAACCCCCGCTGGATGCAACATGCCCCGACTACATCCAACACATCACTACTTATCAGTATTCCCATTAAGCTCCACAGCAGTCCCTGCCCTAGATAATAGTGTAGTTTCAGTACACAGAAGGCTTGTATTGTGCACCTTGACATGCTTCATTATCAGTATTCATATCACATCTATCTGGTGAGTTAAACTATAATGTGTTTGCACACAACACATTCTTTTCATAACGTGCTTTTCTTTAGTGAATGACTAATTCAGCTGTGTTTGATCTGTTGCGAAATTAAATTATTATATTTCTGGGTTTCATCTGCCACACTGAGTTTGCTTCACCTCTTATCTGTGCATGCGTTTGTTGGAAAGTGTACATGTGTCTCTGACATCTTATGATTCTAATGAGTGTGGTGTGAAGTGCTGGAGGAGACCGAGTCCATTAGAGGAACTGAGTGTGCTGAATTTCTGATCGGTCGATTAGCATAATATACCGACAGGACATGTGGGAAGCACTGAATAACTCTTTAATTGATGTGAAAAATACAGAATTGCATCTCTCTGTCTCACAGGTTGCCTCCCCTCACTCCTGCCATCTTTGTTTTTCTCAGACAGTGCTGTATATTACACCCCTGCTCTCTGTGTTTGTCTCCCTTCAGCCCGGGGCGCTCTCCATCCTGCTATGACAATGAAATAGTGATGATGAACCATGTCTACAAGGATCGCTTCCCCAAGGTCAGCCACATACAAGCAAAAACGCGAGTGCAAACTGTGCGTGCATACACACATCAAGCGTGCACACAAACAATAAGTGTGCAGTAAGTAGCCACATCTTAAGCAGCAGTGAATCGTGATTGCATTGAAAACATTTGCTAGATCCAGGATGTAGATTAAACCTGTGATTAGCTCATGCTTTTACTGTTGAACACCAAATAACATGCCAATATGGGCGTGTGATTTAAAAATGGTTTGCCTGAAACCAAAGCAGGTTTAGTTGGATGTTAAACACAAAGGGTTTAATCAATGGAGGACAAATAAAAAATGAAGTTATAATAGGTATTGGTTAGTTGGAAGATGTGCAAGTTTTGACAGTCCTGATTTCAGTTTGTATCCAGTGCAAATAACTGCAAGAACACAGAACGTTGCCAGATGATAGTGAGGATCTTTGTGAGGGGAGGGCTACAGGTGAACAATTGCTCTTTCAGTTCCCTAGAATGAAAAGACCGAGGGAATTAACAGGTGCAAGTTCAGGAACTTGAATCAGCCACTACAAGAAGCAAATGAAGGCAGTGTAGCAGAGGGGTGCATGGGCACGGTGAAGATCAAAAAGGCTGCTGCATATTAGATCAGGTGTAGAGATATGACCACCTGCATATACAGGATGTCTTGCTGATGTCCTGATGGACAAGCCTGCAGAAAAAAAGCCAAAGTAAGCATGAAGTCTAAGAAGAACAACCTTTAACAAGGAGCAGCTTAGGCAACAATATTATCCCAGCATGTTCACAACACTACATGAGTCATGTGGGGGTGACCCAGTAACCTAATTGCTGGGACGCATACGTCGTAACTACAATGTCCACAGTTTGAACGTTTGTCGCATGTCATTCTCCGCTGTCCGACTCCAATGTCTCTCACACTGACGGTGAAATAAAAGAAAAAGATTCTTTATTTTTAAAAAAAGGAAGAAAGGATATAAGAATACAAGCAGTAAAGAAAGCCATACAAGAGCTGGTGTAAGGGAGGAAGCACCAGTGTTGCAGGCAGGTACCAATTGTGTCTTTATTGTTCAAATTCCTTTTTATTTTTTCATATTTTGTTCTAAATCCTGTGTTCATTCAAACCTAGAAGTGATCCATGTGGAGTTTGGGATCCCTGAAAATGATCGCAGCAGCACATTTTATGTTGCAAACACGACTTCTTTTTTTTTTCCAAACGTCAAACTACAGGCTGTTAGAAAGGAGCAGCGTCCCCTGAGTAGTCCTGAACACATCCTAATAAAATGTTTTCACAGCTTCCTTCATGCACACTTCTGTTGTGCTAAGTTGTTGTTCTTGTTACGTTGAAAGAGGCTCACACATTTCTCCTTTGACCTCCTTTGATTTTGCAATCTGTAAAAACCCCTGATTTATTGCTCCTGTGCACAAAGTCAGTTAAATCCTGAGGCGTGGCTCATTGTCTGAGAGCGTCAGTTGCTTCTATGAACCAGGAAGTGGAAGACGGCAAATGCAAGTCACTCTGCAAGTTTTCTCAAACACCTCTCTGTATACACACAAACACATCATCATCATCATGGGTTCATTCACTCTAATGCATTGTGAAGCATTGCTATTGACTCCTCTCATATACTACTGCACACTTCCCAAGGATTTCCTATAATCTCTGATTGAATGATTTATTTTCATGGAGTATGAACTCCATGATTTTCTATGGCTATTGTCTATTTCCTGTTTGTATGTTTGCCTGTTACTGTGTTTATATTGTATTTTGTTGTCTAGGACCCCCTTGAAAATGAGATACCATCTCAAGGGGTTTTCCTAATAAAGAATTTCCTCAACACTACCTGCTCAGCACCAAACAAGCAGACAAGGACAATTTGCGACTGGCTGCTGAACATAGCGGAGAATTTAGCAGCTACAATATTTCCCTTAAGAAATGGTGGAGACAAAAACAGAGGACTCACTCGTGACAAATAAATCATAATGCCGCTCCGTAACTTCTGGTTGTACATGAGCAACTAAGTTTTCCATACCGACTTAAAATGTGACATGTTAGTGTCCAACGCTGCCTCAAGTGGCCACAAGAATGAGTTGTAGGTGAAAATGACTGTTGAAGGTTATGTCCTATATGTTCGTTTAAGCCCAGCTTGATGAACGCATGTGTGATGCCATTATAAAGCAAAGACTTTGAAATAGACACCCAGCGGTGAAGTCAAATGGCCTCATAAGACTTATTGTGCATCATCTGGATGTCCCAATCCCAATCCACAGAAGCAATGTGATAGAATTGCTGTCTTTCTACAGATTTACAGCTGATTCCATTAACTGTCCAACATCAGCCTCATAACATGACTCTAACTGACTTTAAGCACTGGTTTTCACTCAGGCCACAGCTCAAATGGAGGAAAGGCTGACGGAGTTCATCCAGAACTACTCCCCAGAGAGCGTTCTGCCACTGGCCGATGGGGTCCTCAGCTTCATCCACCACCAGATAGCTGAGCTGTCCAGGGATTGCCTCACTAAATCACGCGAGGGCCTCATTACCAGCGTCTACTTCTGTGAGCTGCAGGAGAACCTGGAGAAGCTGCTGCATGACGTGAGTTGTGACATCTGAGTTGTGGAGGCGGAGAGGAGCGTAAAAGGACGGCTTAGTCCAAACGCTGCACATCTCTGACTGTCCCTCTCTGTCTGTCTCTGCGTCACTATCAGGCTTATGAGCGCTCCGAAAGTTCCGAGCTCAACTTCGTCATTGAGCTCGTCAAAAAGCTCTTCATCATCATATCTCGTCCAGCCAGGCTCCTGGAGTGTTTGGTGAGTTCCACCCGTCTATCTGATAATGCAGTCAACACACACTGATATGGATTGACTGAATGAGCTTTGGGTGAAGCAAGTGACAAAATCTTTTTTTTAAAATTTTGATTGCATTCCACTTAATCTGCAGGAAAAGACACATGTGCTGTGTCCTACCATTCTCTAAACTCTGCTATTTAATGCATCAGATGTACATCTCTTCATGCCACAGGATATTTTTCCAACTTAACCCGAAAGGTGTAAAATTCTCTTTCCATCATGCTGGTCTTCCCAGCAGCACATCCAATCAGCCAGAAGACAGAGCTGTATCCTTGACATGTTAATACCAACAGTACATAACTCACATTAGCCAACTTAGTAATAACAAGGCGCTCTGGAGGATTAGCCATACCTGGATATCAGTTCACTGATTGATGGCCTGTTCTTCAGTGGCGCAGTCCCTCCTCCAACCCCGCCATCTCATCTTTCCGTTGCTGGGCCACCATTGAAAAGGGGTCGATAGGGTCAGGCAAGATGTGTTGGGCACTCAAGATCCTTTTGACCTTTAGGTCGGAGAGGAGAAGACACAGGCAGATTAAAATGTAGCCGTGGAGTTCATTTAGCATTCAAGTCTTTTATAAGGTCTGATTTGGTGAAAATGTCACAGAGTCAGTAGGCTGTTAGCTGCAAGAATATTATCCTGGAGCGGAGCAAGCTATCAGGGAGGCAGCTTAATTCCTCACCGTGCTCTCTTTTTTCTCTGGTCAGGGGAGCAGACATGAGAGAGCAGGGGAGGAAGGAAATGATCCTGGCTGCCCCAGGCTCTGCTTTCTAATCAAAATGTTATTCCACCAACAGGAATGAAACTGAATCCCACAGGACACCACAAAAGGCTGTTTCAGTGGGGAAAAAAGGTGTTTCAAGAAAGCAATTTAAAGTTTGGAAATGTATGAACACTCACTGTGTTTGTTTGACAGCCCTGTAGCACTGTTTGGTCATGAATTTTCAGCAGCAAGTAAATCCTAGTTTAATGATTGTTAGTTGGGTACAACTGGAATTATAATATAACAAATAACTGTGAAACTGTGCTGGTTCCAGCTTAGAAAATCTAAATATTTGCTGATTTTTTAAATGGTATATTATAATAAATTGAATATCTTTGATTTGACTTTGATCGTTGATTGGAAAAACAAGCCATTTGAAGACACCACCTTGGACTCCTGAAAACTGTTATGAATATTTTTAGGCCAACAATAACCATTGAAAAATAACCATTATTTTAGCCATAAATATAAAAATAAGGTCTGCTTTTTTACATTTTTACATTTTGCCATTTTATTTTATTTTATTCCTTTTATATTAGACAGTTGACTCATAATATCACCTATAGCATGATATTATTATTTTGGGCAAAATATCATGAGTGGTTATAACTTACCTTCAATGTCTTTGTAACTTTTCTTGAACTTAAATGAAAATTTGTTTGAGGATCGATTAAATATTGCAAGTGAAGAAACAAAATTTTTTTCTTTTGATTTTTCACCCTAGACTTCAGCTCCTATATTGCTGTACCGTTTGTTGGTACATTTGAATATTACATTTCAATTTTTCATTTTTACTGATGGTAGATCTTCAGCATGGTAGTTTAAGCTTTCATGCGTATTTAGCTTTTAGCTCCTTTCTCCAATTTTTTGTCCTCCAATGACAGGAGTTCAATCCTGAAGAGTTTTACCATCTGCTGGAGGCAGCGGAGGACCACGCAAAAGAGGGGCAACTGATGAAGGCAGACATCCCTCGATACATAATCAGCCAGTTGGGGCTGACCAGAGACCCACTAGAGGGTAAGAGAGAGGTTTGCATTTGTTGCAGTGCTTTATGTTTGACATTGGCTTAGCATAAAGACTGAAAGCAGTGGCAAACAGCTTACCTGGCTCCATTCAAAGTAAGAAAAACACCCAATATTTTCAAAAGTCATGAATGGATGAATTCTGTTTTTTGTTAATGCGATAAAAACTAGGATAAGAATGATGGTAGCTTGGAGCTGTCACATACAAGATTGGAAGAACAGAGAACGGCGCTGCTCAAGGAAGGAAGTACAAAGGGAGAGGCTGGCAGAGCTAAAGGAGATGAGAAAATCTGATTGAAAGAAGCAATTTTAATTATCTTCTGACAGATTAGTTTTCAGATTAGTATTAAAGATGTGTGAACAGTTGCAAAAATTTTTATCAACTCGCAACAGCATGGGAGGCCCAGTGTTTTTGACAGCAGGTTTGTTAACTAAAACCAACTTGTTTCCCTACAGAAATCGTGAGTCTCGACAGCTATGACAGCGAGGGTCCACATACTCCAGAGACTGATGACTCTGCAGAGGTGAAGATCAGATAAACCCCAGACAGATCTGTGTTTTACATCAAACATATACACACCTAGCAGACTCATCAGATTTTGTGTTCATTTCAATTCTGCTTTTAAAACGTTGAATGTGTCACCAGGGAAAAGGGAGAGCGATCAAGCCACCGAGTGAAGAGGATTTTCAGAGCATCAAACTGATCAGCAACGGAGCTTATGGGTAAGCAGTGGATTAAAACCTCATTGGTCCTTCTAGAAACCGAGGCAGATCCAATGATCCAGAATTCAGAATAAAACCTCATAATAAAACTATGAAACATTAATTGATAATTTTTGAAGTTACCTCAGAGGAGGCAGGGTGTCGCATGATTTCAAGTTATGTAAAGTCCATGTTGTGGAATTAGTCTGTCTTTACTTCTACTAGTTTGTTCCCTCCTCACCTAATCCTGGCACCACCGGTCCCTACAGTCAGTCTCTCTTCTGTCTCGCCTTCTCTCCAGCGCCGTCTACCTCGTGCGCCACAGGGAGACACGCCAACGTTTTGCCATGAAGAAGATCAACAAGCAGAATCTGATCCTGAGGAACCAGATCCAGCAGGCGTTTGTAGAGAGGGACATCCTCACCTTCGCAGAGAACCCGTTTGTCGTCTCTATGTTCTGCTCTTTTGAAACACGGAGACACTTGTGCATGGTCATGGAATATGTTGAGGGTAAGGGGGGTTGGAACACGTTTCTTAGGATGTATTAGATCGCTCTGAATGGGCAGCTTCCCCTGTTCTGTTTGCCCTTCATTTTTCTGTGTCAGGCATCTGAGGAAATAGATAGATGAGGTTTTTATCTGGTTTGTAAAATAATAATGATGCTTCTCAGCCTTTTCACCACAGTATTTCCTTATTACTATTTGCTTGTGGTGAAGATGGCCTTTAAATTT
This sequence comes from Chaunax sp. Z400, assembly GCA_037577475.1. Taxonomy (NCBI): domain Eukaryota; kingdom Metazoa; phylum Chordata; class Actinopteri; order Lophiiformes; family Chaunacidae; genus Chaunax; species Chaunax sp. Z400. The sequence goes on along the minus strand of CM075191.1, from coordinate 23,994,967 downwards.
AGAATTATTCAGCCTTTTCACTTTTTATTTATTTATTTATCTCTGGACAAAAGTGTCAGCTCAACACCTAGATAGCAAATGATTGCTTTGTCTGCTCAGATTCAGGAAATGAAAGTAATATGCTGGGGTATTATCACTTACTTCCATTTCCTGAAGGGAAGATGAGAGTCTTATTTCACTAATACAGTGATTCTCGACCATGAAGGTCAGACAATGCCAGTAGATTTACACTGCGGCTCCAGCACGCCTCATCTTCCTCTCCAGTTGTGCAGGATTTTCTGGAGGGCAGCTCGGGTCACAGTGTCTGGGCCTCTGGCTGCAGCAGCTCTTTTGTTGGTGCGCAGACGCGCCGAGGCGTGAAGGGTAGGCGTGAGTGACTCATGTATGATGACACTCTCAAAGTTGCTTCGTGGAGTCATTCTCAGTCAGTGGGCCTCAGAGCGCCATCTAGCCAGCCGCGGAGGCAGTGATACTGCCAAGTGGTTAGATTTTTGTATCTAAATGTGATCATTACCCCCAGCAATCATGACACATCATTAGGTAGAGACAAACGTGTTTTTCCACTGTCACCTTTAACGTTCCCTCTGATGCAGTGACACAAAATGGATCAGTTTTTGAAATGAAAAAGTGATGTGGGAGATTATCCTGCACCAGTAAATATTTTAACATTTTAACTTTAAAATGACTTTGAAATATGAGTTTAATATTTAGTCCTTTTTGTCATGTTAAGAATTTTTTTCTCATTTATTTGGGTAAGTAGTACAGATTTTTTTTTTTTTTTTAATGGGCCTTAAGTTAAAAAAGGTCTAAAACACTTGGTTTAGTTGGTGCAAAGGTGGATCTATTATTATTACTCACATATTATGATGTATTCTGCTTCATCAGAAGATCAAATTGTGTCATCCTGCAGATTTTATGAGCTTTTCTCAATAACCCTCCATAATAACGAGGTTCTATGTTCTCAGGTGGTGATTGTGCCACTTTGCTGAAAAACATTGGGGCTCTGCCTGTTGAGCTGGCGAGGATGTACTTTGCTGAGACTGTTTTAGCCTTGGAATACCTGCACAACTATGGCATCGTCCATAGAGACCTCAAACCTGACAAGTAAGTATTTAAAGCTGCACTAATTGATTTGTTTTACACTAACTATGGATCAAATGACTATGTATTGCGAAAGAGATCGCTTGTTCTGACGAATGAGCGCCGAACTGTAACTCTCCTCAGGTACGTCATCATAGGTTGAAAGGGTGGGATATCCCATAGTATATATATCAACAGAAAGCAAACAACCATTACATAACTTTCAAAGTAACCACATACTGAGTTATTTCTGGATTTTACTGCGATGTGCCCAAATGTGAACTGTTGAATGCTTCTTTTCTCTCGCCAAACAGCCTACTGATCACCTCCATGGGTCACATCAAGCTTACAGACTTTGGCTTGTCAAAGATGGGTCTAATGAGTCTCACCACCAACCTGTATGAGGGTCACATTGAGAAAGATGCCAGGGAGTTCCTGGATAAACAGGTACAGTACCTGAAATGGACATTAATTGCAGAATATTCTCACCAGATAATTATTCAGCTGCTGCATGAATGAGATGTGTGTAATGCAAAATTAGTGACTCTCCAAAGAAAGACATTGCATTACAAGGCTTACTGTGTTGAGTGATTGTCCTCCATCACAATACCATTGTGCAATCCTAGTTATTGTTTATGCTCTGAATTAGCTCTGTTAGATTGGCCCATGTTTCCTTTGGCTCTTCTGGGTGGAAGCAGCCATCTGTTTGTCTGCAGGTAATCAGCTCACATCTGAGGATGAAGATCGGGCCTTTGTTTTTCATGTCTCTAGAGATTGTGTGTCTGTTGTGAGGGACAGGAGGCACATGTGTAATCACCTACCCATGCACAGACACAAGTGCAAACATTTTCTATTCCCTGTCTGATCTCTGGAAGAGCATATATGTGCTATTATTAGAATCAAACCTTGAGCATGTCATCAGTGCTGAGCATGTAAATGACCAGATTTCATTTTTTGCCTCTAGTATTTCAGGGTTGTCACGAAAAAAGAAGAAGATAACAAAATCCAATTTACCACAAGTGGAATTTAGCCATGAAAATGTTTTTTTAATCTCTGCCACTCAGACGTTTTGCTACCATATACTAAGATAATTGATACGATGTGACATTTGATATTATGATTACCATTAAAAAGTAGGGATGCACAATATATATCAAACTGATCAGCCCGATTATGGGAAATTCACATTATGAGCTGTTTGCTGGCAATTAAATTATAACAAATAAATACCGATAATAAATTGCATTTACTGGCTGTGGTGGTGGTATTTTTTAAATTTTTTTTTTTTTTTTGGGGCATCTAGGTTGAGCCACATAGTGTGTGAGAGAGGCAAAGGTGTGATTGCCTTTGTGGGTGTTTCTTAGCATTTCAGAGGATGACATTACATGATAACATGATAGTTACTCATCAGCTTAAGTAATCAGGACATTGCACTGTATCCATACCTGGAAAGTTGCTCCTTTTGACTTTGAATTCTCAGCGACAGACAAGTTGGAATAAATTTCCTGGATGCCAATAACAAAATATTGTCAAGCATTTTGTTAAGCATCTATATCTTCCCCTCCATTTCTTCCTTTTCCTCTCCCTTCTATTGCTTCCACCCAATCACTCAGGTATGCGGTACTCCAGAGTACATCGCTCCTGAAGTAATTCTCCGTCAGGGCTACGGAAAGCCGGTGGATTGGTGGGCCATGGGCATCATCCTCTATGAGTTCCTGGTGGGCTGTGTGCCATTTTTTGGAGACACTCCAGAAGACCTGTTTGGACAAGTCATCACAGGTAAAAATATAGTATTAAATCTGGACTTAGGAACAAGCAAACAGGGCAACAGCGTACAGCAATTGGGAGTATGGAGGAGCCTGAGGTGTTATAAGCACAGTGACAGTGTTTGTGTAAACTACTTAACCTTTCAAAAGATAAAATGTGGAGCGTTCTCGCATTGAAATGTCTAAAAATGACCGTTTTATATTTTGTTGAGTTGTGTACTGTAACGTTCAAACTCAGAGAAATCATGAATTTATTCAAGGTAATGATGTTTTTAATGGTCGCCTGTTGCTTTTACTTCAGGCATTCATCTGACATGAATGTAAAGTGTAAAACATTATCACATCTCAGTCACGAGAGATAGATTTCCATCATCACTGGTGGCTGTTCAACAATGAAGACAAAGGAAAGTGTTCCCACAATCCCACGCTGAGTTAGTCCTTTGTTTTGTCTTTGAGACGTTCAGTGGCAGAAGCTACATACTGTACATTTAAATCACTCTCAAACTTCATATTTTTAGCAACCTAAATCAAACAACAAAAGCTGCTTGGTATACTGTACTGTATTTTCATTCAATTGAGTATCAGGGTTCTTGTCTTTACAGTAAATGATTCATAATAAGTACACTACAATATTTTAAAATCACCACATTTCATCTTTGAAAGCAAATTATATGCTGTAACAACCAGATAAGTGTTGCCATGTTTCTATAGACCTCCCTGTAGCATACACCTTAAGCATGTGATGTATAGTTTGAGCAGAGTATTGAAGCCTTAGGATTTGCAAAGCTACTCCAGACACACAATTTTGCAGTAGTTAGGACCAGCCTATGAGTTGTCATCTTTCAAACAGCTTAGTTTTTTTTTTAACAGCTTTTGCTCTATCTTTGTCATCTGTTAGATGATATAGTTTGGCCTGAGGGTGATGAAGCCTTGCCTGCAGATGCCCTGGCCCTTATCTCCGCCCTGTTGCAGACCAACCCTCTTGTGAGGTTGGGTACAGGTACTAACTTTCTCACTTAATTCAAAATCACAACTTCATTCTGCATTTTACACCAGTGTTAAGAATGCATCGTGTCATTAATGAGAACTTGTCCTTTGCATTCCACAAATATGACTTTATGACTTTTCATCCGTGCCCCTGCCACCAGGTGGAGCGTTTGAGGTGAAGCAGCACTCGTTCTTCACAGAGCTGGACTGGAACACTTTGCTGAGACAGAAGGCAGAGTTCATCCCTCACCTTGAGTCAGAGGAGGACACCAGTTACTTCGATAGTACGCTTTTCTTCATTTATGTCTGTACAGTAAAGCAGTGACATCAATATCAGGTTTATGGGTTGCACAATTTAACTTTCTGACACCATTCCAGTCAGAAATCCACTTTTTTTTTTAAAAATATTCGTCTGACATCTTATTCTTCTCTCTCTCTCTTTCCCTCCCAGCTCGCTCGGATCGTTATCATCACATCAACACGTATGACGAAGATGATACCAATGACGACGAGCCGGTTGAGATCAGGCAATTCTCTTCCTGTTCTCCTCGCTTTAGCAAGGTCTGACTTTACCTTCTCTCCTCTTTCATCTCTCCCTTACCCTTTCTGTCATTTGATTCTATTGCCCTTTTTTTTCTCTCTCACTCTGTCAGCTTGTTATATTTTGTCTTTTGGTACGTTGTCAGGGTTAAAAAAGGAAGAAGAAAAGAATCTCAGACTGATAAAACAAGGTCTTGCTAGCAGAGCAGCACCTGGAGACCATTCCCTCTTCTTCCTCATGTCTCCAGCACGTTTTAAGCCACTCAGCTGTCCACCTTTAATGCCTTTTGCTCTACCTTTCTACAGATGCAATGACCCAGAAACTCTTTCCATTGCCATATTAATTCTGATCTGTGACTCCATGTGCCAACGTGTTCTTGTTCTGTCACACGTTTCCCCTCGGGTGGGATTTTCTCACCTCGTGTTGTCTTTTTTCCCCCTCTCTCGACTCTTCCACCTCCATCCCTTCTCACTTGCTCTGTGTCTCCATCTGCCTTCCCTTTGTGTTTCACCTGTTCCATCCTCTCAGCTTTGAAGTTGTGAAGGAGCTCCTCAGGGCCTCATCGAGGGCCCGGTTTGAATTCATTTTGAGATGTATTTGAAGTTGCAGGTTAAGGTCTCTCGAGTGCTCAGGCAAAGACCTCTGCTTAATACTCACAGTGAACACATATTCACTGATTGTTTCATTGTAATGTATTAATGTATAGCTGCAATGATGAGTCACAATTAGTTGATGATAAGAAATGAGCATTTACCATTTTAATGATAAATAATTTTAATATATTCTATACTGAATTTGTAATTTATTTTTATGGCCCTTACAAAGGGGGCAAGTAGGGTTATGTCTGTGCGTCTGTATGTAACAGCGGGTGTGATGTATCCACGTTGATGGACAGAATTCCATGAAATTTCACACATTCTTTGTAGGCCCCTAAAGTTGTGCCTCTCATAATTGGATTCTCCATTTGGCTGATTATTTCTGTTAGGCTCCCAGAAATAATTTTTATTCTCTGTAGATATAAAAATTATTTCTGCTCTCTCTCCATTAACACAAATTGAGTTTTTCAGTGTTGTAGACACACATTTTCTAGTTCTTAATATATAATACTTTTCTATACTCTTTAATTAAATACTATATTTGAACGTATCTGTTTTATTGCTGCACTGTGTATTATTTTACACTATAGCTCTGTTCTATAATTCCATCAGGAAAGACTAGTGCATGAAGTAAAGATGATTGTTTATTACATCAGATGATATGTGATAATTAGTCTTGTCAGAAAGTCATCGGCGCTTCGACTCCTCAGGGAGATTGGGATCTAAAGGCATCTGCCCTGAGCCGTAGCAGGATTTATATCCCCTCTTTGTCGCTGTGTTATTGGATAGATGTGACCAGCTGATATCTAAATTGATGGCCCCAGACTGTGATAGCAGGAAATTAAGACTGAGGATGTGTGAGAGGTGTGAATAACAGGATGGCATGAGAAATAAACTAGGGCCCAAGTGTGTAAAGGTAGAGTCTTCCTGACTGAACCTTTGCTAGAGCTTCATTTCACCTTATACTATATTATATATCCCATACTGTATTTTACTATAGTATATTATGTTATACCATTTTCTTACATTATATATTACTGAATCGCATCATATTAAACTGATTTACATACTGCAGTTTACATATTCTAGACTGCACCACACCTCTTTGTTCTCTAATTGCTTAGTTTTCATTTTTACTTAATTATTTTAATTTTCTATACCTCTTATTATACATTTTTACTTTCTCTTTTAATGTTAATTGATTTATGTCCTTGAACTGATTTCCTCCTCAGGGAACAATGAAGGCTTAACTTGTATAATAATAGCAGATACATCAGAAATACAGGTTTACAAAGAGTCAGTTTTAATTTATCCCATGTGAAATAAAGACTCTTAATTCAAATACACTATAGTACATCACTATTCTCACTGTTACAGTTTTATTTTTCTAGATGAACTTTCCATAAATAGTATAGAATAGAATAGTGTAGTACCAGCACTTTTAATGTCTGAATTATTGTGGTTTTATTGTTTTTGTTTTTCATGCTGCCTTGCTCTAAAAATAATTTTGTATATCTGAAATGAGGAAAATCACCATTAATAACTGTCTTATACATGTATATTTAATTATAAGGTGGATATCCGCCTTATGCAAAGCAAATATCTGATATCTGAAACTAATACAGAAAATAAAAGTAATAACAGCAAACAAAAATGTAGCTGTAACTTCCACCCACCAGCTGAATTATCCCAGAGTGCTTCATAAGTAACAGGCCAAATGATTATTGATCTGACTGTGTCCCCCTGCAGGTGTACAGCAGCATGGAGCATCTGTCTCAGCTGGAACAGAAAGCTACGATGTCTGTGCCGCGGCGGGAGCACAAGGGCCCACGGGAGGACAAGGTGACCAAGAGAGAGAGCCTGGGCAGCTTCAGCATGAGAGACAAGAGCTGGAGGACTGGGTCCCCCGAGATGTGAGTAATGGGCATTATTGACTGGGGTTGAATGTTCTGTATACTTGCATAAGGTATGACTAAGTGTTCAGGAGGTGATTCGCTGCAGTTCTCTGTTTCAGCAGCCTAGCTGTCACACACCACAGTATCAGTGAATACTGAATAATTTATTTTTCTCTGACACCAAACATGGTATTTCTTGGCTGGTTCTCATTACTGTACGTTAGTATGTCTGTTGATTCATTATTTGTTGTTAATTATGCAAATGCTTGTCTCATTCAAATCCAATGTGTAATTTTCCTGTTAACTTACTAAAACAGATCATTACTGGTAATTGCATGGCTATTGAATGCAGGTGAGTCAATGCTATTTGTCCCAAAAAAGACCCAACGGCAGAAAACACAAGAGGCAAGGAATGCAGTTCAGGGATTTAATACGAATAAGTCCAAACAAAGGCTAAAACAGATCCCGTGTATGGGTATAGTAAAAAAAAAACCTAAACTAACTAGAAATGACAAGGAACAGAGTTTAGAGGAAAAAACACAAGGAGCTCACAAGTACAACCAGGCTGGAACACAGAGAATCATAGTAAAGCAATACATGTCACTGGGCATGAACACAGGCGATCACTGGAAGGAAACATAGATGAATACAAACACAAGGACTAGATACACAGGAGATAGAGAGACAATGAGACACAAGTGAACACAAGACAGATAATGACAGAGGAGCAGACAATCATTTCTCTTTGATGATGGATTCTTTCAGAGTTGTGACTGGTTCTGTGTCCATTTCTTGCAGGAAACGCCTCTCTTGTTCAGAGTCCCTCTACATGGAGGGGGATGCAAGCCCTCCTCTCGGTGCTCGCCGACGCTTCTCTGCGCTGATGGATACACATCGTTTTGCTTCACCCCTAGACAGTGAGCCAGACTTCCTGTCTCGCCACGTGCCCATCAAGGTCCGTGGAACCTCACTGGATGGGACCAACGTCACCTCTCCGAGCCTCCTAGAGCAGAGGAACAGTCTGAAGGAGATCAACGGAGCAGGTGCGTTAGTAGGGGGAAGTGTCAAGTGAAAGTTTGTGAGGGATGTGAGAGAGAAGACGAAAACAGCGAGAGAGGGAAGGAGGCGAGAAACAGGTGTAAAAATAGACAACTTGAAAATATACCTCATTTGACGAGTACTGCTGAGAAAGTACGTCACTATGACAGTTCTTAACATTGAAATAACATTTTCACTTCTAAATACTAACACTGCACACTAACCTAAATAATTATATTTTCCACCTGACTCTACATACAGACAAATCCCCTAGACATGGAGAGACACCAGGAGCTACCATGGCCACGGCAACATCATCCCCAGGTCCTGCAGCAGCCGGTCAAGATGTTGTGACTCCTCTGTATGACCCTCTGGGACCCCGGGCAACCAATGACCTGGTCCTCCGCAGGGTGAGACATCAGCATTTTTCTGGTGATGGAGAGAAACGCAACTCCAGACCTGGAAACAAGGTCATCAAGTCGGCCTCCGCCACGGCCCTTTCTGTCATCATACCATCAGGTGAGAGGCACAGGGAGAAAATCATGTTGAAAATATTAGTTTGTGTATCTCATTTGTCTCCTTACTCTCTGCATACCTCCAGTGGAACAGCATGGTGGCTTCTCTCCCCTGGCCAGCCCCATGTCTCCCCACTCTTTCTCCTCCAACCCCTCGTCCCGTGATTCTTCACCTAGCAGAGACTTTTTCCCAGCAGTCAGCGTCCTGCGCTCACCCATCACCATCCATCGCTCTGGAAAGAAATATGGCTTTACACTCAGGGCCATAAGGGTCTACATTGGAGATAGTGATATCTACAGCGTGCATCACATTGTTTGGGTAAGAAACTTGCAGTAGTACGTATTACCTGGAGATGTTTTATGGTGGAAATCAGTGACCTCACATAAAGAGGGATGGTGCAAAAGAAGATGAGATTTGCTATTGATTTTTGAACTTTATTGTTTTGTGTGAATTGGCAGCATGTGGAGGACGGTGGCCCTGCACAGGAAGCTGGCCTGTGTGCCGGTGACCTTATAACCCACGTGAACGGGGAGCCCGTCCATGGTCTGGTCCACACAGAAGTGGTAGAGCTGATCCTTAAGGTAGGCATCTGTAGGCTTATTCATTCTCAACTGTACTGTATGTCAGTAATGTCAATGTTTCTGTGTAATTCTTGCATTTCTGTCAACAAAATGTCACTTATTGGTTAATTAATTGTGAAGTTGTCAATTAGAAGGTAAGGCATTCATGTACTAAGACAAAGTCCTTAAAGCTGCCATGCTGGTAGTGGCTTTATAATTATTCTAAATTCACATTAAGTTTGCTAATTTGCTAATTGCTAATTCTGTAGAGGCAAAATTTTGTTGGTCAGATTTCTGTAGGAATATAAGCTTTACAGTGAATAATTAATTATAACAATATTAATAATAATAATAACAAGCATCATTCAATGTCATTGATCTATGCAGAGTGGAAACAAGGTGACGGTGACAACCACGCCTTTTGAGAACACCTCCATTAAAGTGGGTCCTGCCCGCAAGGCTAGCTACAAGTGTAAGATGGCCCGACGACACAAGAGGACCATGGGCAAGGATGGCCAGGACAAGTAGGAGCATACTGCACACACGTGTACCACTGACCACAAATACGGTCAATTTAGAGTCACCAGTTTACCTATATTACATGTTTTTGGTGGTGGTGGGGGGGAAGCTGCCCATTAAATCATGCTTTTCAAAATATTTATACTGTCTGAATTTAATATATCTGAAATGTCAGCTGTTTCATCATCCTTAAAGGCAACAAGACAAGTTTTCAAAACGCTTTAAAAAACACAGATAAACTCACTGTGATGGAATTTCTTTTCTCCTGGTTGAATCTCATTGTAAGTGAACAAAACATAACATGCACAAAATGCATTCAGTGAAACCTTTGGTATGATTTTGCAAATGGTAAAAAATGGTAAGACCATTGGCATAGTCTTATTACAGGCAAGTTTATTGAAAGACTAATATACAATATAATATACCTGTATGCATTTATCCCATTTCAAGCTTTACTTTCTCATCCTGTCTTTCGTTTGTCTGTTTAACCTGCAGCAAGAAGCGTAACTCATTGTTCCGTAAGATCACAAAGCAGTCCAATCTGCTGCACACCAGCCGCAGCCTGTCCTCTTTGAATCGCTCTCTGTCCTCCAGTGAGAGTCTTCCTGGCTCTCCAACTCACAGCTTGTCTGCCCGGTCCCCGACTCAGGGCTACCGCTCCACCCCTGAGCCCTCATACCTGGGTAGGTCACTGGAAAAAAAATTTTTTTCACAACTTTTCAAAACAAATTTCACATTAGAATTTTTAATTTTTAATTTAATTTTAATGTCTTTATTGATATTTCGACTTGTTTCCTTAAGGTGCTTCCTCCCAGAGCAGCTCTCCAGTCTCCAGCACTCCAAATTCACCTGTTCCATCTCAGCACATGAGGCCCAGCTCCCTGCATGGACTCTCCCCTAAACTCCACCGCCAGTATCGCTCTGCCCGTTGTAAATCTGCTGGTAACATCCCCTTGTCCCCACTGGCCCACACACCCTCCCCTACCCAGGCTTCGCCGCCACCCTTGCCTGGCCACACTATAGGAAGCTCCAACACCACCCAGTCCTTCCCTGTCAAGCTCCATTCCTCACCACCGGTGGTCCGTCCAAGGCCCAAGAGTGCCGAACCCCCTCGATCACCTCTCCTGAAACGGGTGCAGTCAGCAGAGAAGCTCGGTTCTCCTCTGACCCAGTCCAGTTCTATGGGAGGGGTAGGGGGTCCGCTGAGGAAGCATAGCCTGGAGGTGCAGCACTCTGAGTACCGTAAGGATGCCTTCCTCTGTGAGCTTGGGCTCCAGAGCCTACTGGAGACAGAAGGAGAAAATTTACCTCCCAATCCTCCACCCCTGCCCTCATCCCCAACTACCCTAGCAACCGGGGTCCTGAAGCCTGTGAGGAGACTAGGGAGACAAGAGTCACCTCTTAGCAGAGAAACACTGCTGGCCGGGAGGGAGAGGGAAGACAGGGAGAGAGGGAGGGAGAGGGAGAAAGAGAGAGAGATTGATACTGAAACGGTCCTTGAGAGATTGAGTCGGGTTGGAGCCTCAGTATGCCAGTTACCTGTAACAAGAAAACCACATACGGATGAGCTTTCCTTGAACACACAGGCTGGCCCAAATTCCAGACTAAGTGCAGAAACCACTAAAGCTGCAACTCCAACCAAAACAACAGAACCCCTAAGTGGTCAGATGGGGCCTGAAAAGAATCCGGCAGACTTTACTTCAAAACAAGACCACAAGGCAGCCAAATATGTGTTATCCAGTAGTAAAGATCCCCAGGAGCGGTTAGGGGCCAAAACTGAACTAAAGCATGAAGGAAATAACAAGAGTAGGCCTAGTTTTCCTGGTGCTATCTTCACCAAGAGCTCGGCTTCTTCTCCAGATAAATCCATTGGCATCAACTCGACAGTGACAGCAGGTCCTCTGAGCATGAACAAAACCTTTAAATCATCTCTTATGGGGGAAAGCCTGAGAAAGGCTGGAGCAGAGAGCAATGACTCGAGGACTCCAGACTTTGGCTCCAAAAGCCCTAAACTCCCAGCTCGCATTCTCGCTCCTGTTGTCCCGCCACATGGGCAGCCTTTGTCGCTGGGCAAGGTGAGGCAGGGTCTTGGCCCTGTCAACTGCTACCGGGCAACCCTTGACTGGGAGGACAAATGTCGCCTGGAGGTGGTGGAGGAGCATTCACCTTCTCCTTCTCCCTCCCCAACTTCTGTTACCCCCTCTCTCTGTGGACCTTCCCTCTGTAAGTCGCGACCTGTGTCCCCTGGCGAAAAAACGAGCTTTGTTAGCCAGCTGACCACTGTGGCCAAAAATGTTCTCGGCCCAATCAAGATTGGTTCCCAGGATGGGGCCAAGAGCAAAGACCAGCAGATGAAGGCAGCTGAGGAGAAGCAGGGAGGCCCAGCAGGAAAGTCTGACACTCCTGTTGGAGGTCGAGTGGTTTTAGGGGCTGCAGTGGTCACCCAAAGTCCTGCTGGTTCACCGTTAGAGAAGGCTGCAACAGGTGGCAGCCCACCGAAAATGTGACACCATGGGGTCCCTGAATGGGACTTAAGTAGATTAAAAGATGCCTTTTTTTGGAAGAACATTGCAACAGAGGTCAAGCACTTAACAACAATGTACATTCCAGTTTCAGAGTATATGAAATGTAATTTATTGATTCCAATCATTGACTCATTCGAACTTAAAACCAGGAGAAAAATAATCTACTGTCAAGGCTCATTGTTTGTTGATTTTCTATTATAAAATATTTAATAAGAAGACTCTTAATGTAAAGTGGAACTCTTTAACAGATGTATATGTGTGTGGGTCTATGTGAAAGCATGTCATATGGTATGTACTGTATATGTATTGTAGGTACAAGAAGGTCAAAAAGTGCTTTACTGATCAAAATATGCTGAATACTGTGAATACCAAATCCAGTCACTCTATTTTGTCTTTAATCACCCCATCCTTCTTTTACTGCTTATCAATCAAGGCAATGAAAAAGGGGGATGAACCGAGGCACAGTCAAATTGGAACATGGATATCACACCACACAAATGACATGCCTCAGTTTGGCTACGGTGGATAAAGTAAGCAACAAGATGATGAAGATAATTTCTTCTTCATCCAGGGGTGCACTGAGATCATTTGACAAAGCCAAAACAGGCGCTCTGTCAGTGGATGTCACATCAAGCACTGTTAGGCTTTGTTTGTCACAAGGGACTGGGTGTGTGTATGTGTGTGTGTGTATGTGTGTGTGTGTGTGTGTGTGTGTGTGTGTGTGTGTGTGTGTGTGTGTGTGTGTGTGTGTGTATGTGTGTGTGTTTCTAAAGCCACCTTGGGTCTATTTCTGGTGGTTCTTGAATGCTGTGTCCTGCTGCAGAGGAAAGCAGGGTCGACAGAGCTCAGACTCCACGCTTATCTCCTCTTTGCAGGAGGCCTGCCGCAGCCCTTTTCTCCCTCTGCCTCCGACGACACACAAACATTCCCGTGCACATACACGCACGTTGCCACAGGAGGCAGCAGTCTCAGCAGCTGAATTTCATGCATTTCAATCCATATGCCGGCGGTCCATGACATGAGGCTTGTTTGTGTTTAGTGAGTGAGTTAAGACGTGTGTCAGCACATGTGTGTCTTTTCAATGGGCACGGTTGACTCAGCAAGGGTCGTGACAGAGACCAGACTGGAAATAAAACGACAGCAGTGAGGATCCAGTAACTATTTTCAATGCTCTTTATTAACAAATTGCACTGGCACAGTCATGATTACTCATGTGGATGTAGTATGTAAAAGTAATTATAAGCACATACATAGTAAACACATTTGTGGTTTTGAGCCAAAACAGGACAAGCAGGCAGTCACGGATGTACAGTAGCATACTGTAATTTGTTAAAGGGCTCTTTAGCTGTGGTAGGGTTAATGGATATGAGCACTGTATATTACAATGAACCTGCAACTATAAATACAAGTTTATCTAAATAATAATGAGACAGATTGTTGTTACAGTAGGTACTACAATGTAGATAATCAAATAGATTAATGTAATGCTTCACATTTTGCTATGTAACATAACTGATAAAGGTGTTTGAATCAATCATCTCGGCAGGAATGCTGAAAAGGATTAACAGGAAGAACAACTGTCTTTTCTCCCACTGATCGTATCCATCTCTTTAGTTGTTCATTCTCAGTAACCTAAGTTTTTTTATCTTATGCAAGCCATTTACAGCTGTTTGTGAGGAGTGCTATCACTAATAATGCTGCTATTTGATTTAAATAGTTGGGACAGAAAGTAGGGTTATAATTATTTCAGCATTGATTTGATTTGTTGTCAAATGTCACTCTCTGACAGTGATTTGATAAACATGCATTAGATTCTATAAATGTAAACTGATTCAACCAACAGCAACTTCACACAAAAGTAGATGTCCAAACTTAAGTATGAAACAACCGTTTAAACTTGCTAAATGTTCACATTTGTTTTTCAGAATTTGGTGTCAAATGATTTTTTTTTTTTTTTGTTTTGTGTTGTTTTATCTGTCTGAAAAATCAAAACATTGAGCTGGAAGTTGCTAATGGCAACAGAGAGGTACAAAGTGGGAAATTATTTAGTGTGGTATCAGCAATATGCAGACATTTTACATAGCTAGTCATTAATATAAAAAAATCTAAATGTATCTTTAATGTAATATGATTTGGTTTAATCTATTTGAGTATCTGAGAAGGATTTTGTCTTCAATCCATCCTATCTAAGAATGCCCCATGCAGAACGTGCACCAACCATTTTTTTAATTTAATGCAGCATAGTACTCTACTGCCCCACTGTGGTTCAAAATATCCACCTGGTACCATAACAATGTTATAAATAACCTCAATGGGGTGAGGGTTTTTTGTAATGCAGCCCAGACCACCAAAATAATGCAGAATAGCTGTTTTTAGCTAGAGGGTTACTAAATATGCATTTATGTGTCTAATGACAAAATGTTTGTAGTAATTATCAATTGAACACTTAAAACATTATGTATTTTCTGTTGTGTTTTTCACATGACTGTTAATTATATCTGTATTAGGGGTTAACATTTTAAATATAAAGTCTTAATATTCCACTGATAGTAAGGAGGTCTTTTATATGTTGATGTGATAAATGATTCATGAGCTCAGCTCAGACCACCTGATTGACAAAACTAACTGTATGTAATCATATATAACTGTTATGCCCACTTTCAGGCCTTTTCCAATCAGCAATGTCTCTACTAGTGTTACATATTTGAGTTTTTTTTTTTCAGAGAGAGTAGTATAAATGCACTTTATTTGAAAAAAACCCAACTTAATTTCCTGGTATTGTTTGTAGGTTACTTTTAAGAAAAAGTAAGTATACCATACACAAATATGGATTTGTGTACAAATGAACACAAAAGTCCAAGTAAAAAAAAACAACAACCACATTTCTCTGTTCATTGAAGGTGTATTTATTTGTACCATTGCGCATTTTTGTTTGTGATAGATGTGATTCAAATGCAGACACCTCAAGTGCAGTATGTTGAATAAAATTCTGAGATTTATTCCAAAATGTACTCTCTTCTTTTAGTATGATCTATAATAAAAATGCTCCACTAAACATTTAATTTAAAGTTAATCAAAAATATTAGACATATGTTGCACTTGTCTGTAATCTGCACATATTCTTTAACTATTAACTAACATGTGATGTGAAGCACAGTAATTTGCTCCAAGGTTTTTCACATCAAACACCTCTAAACTGACACACACACCCTCATTTGATAATATTTAGTCCCACTGTACCTGATCTGAAAATAATTTCGCTTATAGATGTTATATTACAGAAATTGTATGAAATCCATGACCAAAATACATTACACCACTGCGTTACTTATGAATTGAACTAAACTGAAAATAAATCATTTACCTTTTTGCTCGGGACACCCTAGAACACCCTCAAGGACTCCTGAGAGTCCCCGGACCTTAGTTTGAAAACCAATGGGGTGAGTTTCAGATTACACAACGCAAATAGTTAGTATTATCCCATAGGCCACAGCTGAAGTCTGTCATTCGAATGTTATCCACTCAGCTTTCCGACATTGACCATTTCAACCAATGGCGTTGCGCTTGGAAAGGACAACAGGAAGTAAATACCGTCTCCCGTCAGAGCGAGATCAATAGAAGGGCTGTGTGTGACATGCTATAAAGCGGAGGCAGGTCAGGGAAGCAAAAACCGGATTATCTTTACAACATTGTGCACACATTTGCTCGTTTGTCGAACGGAGTAACGCGTAAAATACTGACATTAGCTCTGTTTGGTTGAAAGATCATTACAACCTTTGGTGAGTGCGGCTTTAATGATAGGGAACATTGAATAAGTGCTAAAGTTAGCTAGCTGTAGTAAGCTAGTACCTTGAATTTATTCCTAAATACTGCTGTCGTGGGTGAAGAGAGGAAATCGCCGACATGACTCAACTTACTACAAAGAGTCGACTATCCTAACCGGCTATTGCAGCAGGTACGTAGTCGGTAGCTAGCAAATCCTTTATTTTTGTGAATTAACTATATGTTTAAAGGGTGTATGGTTACGGCGGCTACTTGATTAGCAGGCTTGGACTTGGTGTTGGAGGACCAAATACATGGTTTATTGTGTCGCACTGACGTCATGAGACCTGACAAATCATTTAAATTACTGTGGGGATGTTGTGTAAATTTATTTGCGGGCCAAGCGACATATACCAGTGTCCGGACAGATAACATTCCTGACCTTCCCTCAGTATTTGTATGAAATGTTTAAGAGTTTGATCTACAACGATGAATGACTGCCCTCATAATCAGATGACCTTCACAGACTGAAAAAGTCCGACACGCCGGTTGTCAAAGCTAGTCACATGATGCCTGTCTTTTACAGAAATGTTCCCATCAGTTCAATCTGGGACTACATACCCTGTTACTGTTCCTTGTTGAGACTGCTAATCATCAGTTTCATGGCAGGGTGGGATAGTCACTGGTACTTTTCTTTGTGTTTTTGGGATTGTGAAACCAGGAGTTGAATGCAGTTGGAATCAAATTTACACCGACAGTGTTGTGTTTATTTATAACTTTTCAGGAAGTGGGGATTTGCTTCTTGCCTACAGTCTGGTTGTAGAGTTGGTTTCTTTTGCAATGCAAGAAAAACCATGTGATTTCAAGAGTATGGAATTTCATTCATAACCTTGGAAATGTACATTGGTATATTAATATTGACTTGCATCTCCTAGCATTTTCAGGGGCTTTCTATCAGGGCTGCTTGTAGCAATAATTTTAATTTAAGATTAATTTGCAGAGTTTCTCACTAAATTGATCATTTATTCTGTGAAGTGTGAAACAAAAATGCCCATCACAGAGTGCAAGGTGACTTTGTTTGATCAAAGAAGACAAAAAGCCAAACATAATCTGTTTAATTTGTCAAACTACTAATTTCAAGGTCACAAAGGAAATTTTATTCACATAAAACAATCCATTAAATATTGTGTTGATCGACTATTCAGTTATTTTAATAACCTTTCCAGCTCTTCCATCAACAATCTTATGTCTTTATCAGTAAGGGGATCTTGCTCAGTTGTCATGATATTTGATAGTTTTGTGTAGTTCTTTGTGTAGCAAGCATAGTAGTTTCTACTACAACTACACTACCAAGAAATCAGCATTTCTTCAAGTTAATCTACAGTATAACATCAATCTTTAACTTTGCCAGTCACTTTTTTCAGTAAGAGCTTTGTAAAAAAGAAAAGAAAGAAAAAGTAGTGCTTTCTTGCAAACAAGAAAGTAGTTTATCAGTTCATTTTAATTACATCTACCTTCTGTCTACAGTGTCTTTAATATAAAGTTTAGCATCAACTGTAGCATCTAATACTGACCTTGCAGGTGGAGCCACTTTACCATAATACATTCATTTATAAAGCGCTTTTCAGAATACTCAAAGACGCTTAAATACTCAAAGACCAGAACTCCACAAAAACATTTAAGAGCAACAAAGCGGACAAAGAGCAGAATATATAATATTGAATAAACATTGAATGTAATATGTTAAGTGAAAGAGTTTCAGGCAGAGTGTTCAAAGTGTTTTAAGTAAATAATATGAGCCCTGTTCACACTCAGAAGTGAATAATGTGAACTCTGTTTGCAGTCAATAATTTACCTGATCTCTTACTGGATTTTCTTTCTCAGGTCAGTTCTGTGTTGCAATGAGGAGCAGCAGAGTCCAGCCCTGAGGATTCAGAGGTATGAACTCCATTTCCCCTAGCGCAGCACAGTACATAGGGGAGGTAATGCAGGATGAGCTGGTGGAGAGCCGGAGCCAGCAGCCCCTGGAGCGGCAGGGCAGCTTTGGTCTCAGGCTGCCACGGACATCGGATCCGAGCAGAGAGGCAACTGGGGAGCCTGACGAGGTGGACAAATTAAAAGCCAAACTGATGTCAGCATGGAACAATGTCAAATATGGTTTGTCATCAGTTTATGTATTTTATTAACAAAATGCTATAAAACAACATGAAGTACAGTATGTTTGACAAAGCATCAGTCAGGCTTCTATCATGGCTAATCTGGCAGCTCCTCTTTCTGCAGGTTGGACTGTTAAATCTAAAACGTCCTTCAACAAGGTATCGCCGGTCACTGTCTTAGGACACTCTTATCTGCTGAACAATGAGGGTAAGCTCTAAATACACGTACATATCTTAAGAATCAAAAGCACCTGTCATGAAGAGCATTTACACAGATCTTTCTCATGTTCGATAAACATCAGATGATAAATTCACAACAGTTGTTTGTTTGAGTCGACACGATCCAAGAGTTGTGTCTCATGTGTTCTCTATTGTCCTGTCTCGTCCTTCTCACCTTTCACGTCCTTTCAGACGAGGTGGAGCGGTTTCGTTTGGCTTTTGTGTCCAGGATTTGGCTAACCTACAGGAGAGAGTTCCCTCAGCTAGAGGGCTCCACCTGGACCACAGATTGTGGCTGGGGCTGTATGCTGCGCAGTGGACAGATGCTGCTTGCACAGGGACTCCTGGTCCATCTGATGCCCAGAGGTTTGTCCCAATAGCTCACAGTTTTACTTTCACCCAAAGAAAATAAAAAAATATATGTCAATTTCCTTGAATTAGCACTTTAGCTTTGAAATAGCACATTGTGTTGGCCAGTCTGGACCTTTTTTAAAAGGCTGGTTGGTCTTGTTTTTACTATTTAGTGAAAGAGATCGGCTATTCCTCGGTAGTGTGACAAATATTATATTTTCTTTGTAGATGTCAAGTACTCTTTTAAATTCAACAGTGAATGACTCTTTTTTTTGGACAATTCTATTTACACTTTTTCAATATATATACATCCAGTGCATCGACTCTAGAGCCTCATCCTTTCATCTCTTTGTCTAATTCCTTTCTTCCCACTTTTTATATATCAGTGCATGTTTCTATTAACTCTGTTTCACTCGTTTTTTCTGTTCTTCACCTCTCTCCTTTTGTCCTTTTTTATGCTTTACGTATCCTGTTTCATTTCACTGCAGACAGCCTTTGTCCGTCTCATGCTGCTTCTCGCTCCTGCTTCGTCTCAGTCATTTTGTAATAATTTTCCATTGTGTGTTCATGTTAATTAGTCTGGCATTCGAAAGACGTCTACACTCTTGTCATTTAACGTTTGAGATAATTCAAGAACACGTTTCTCCAGATCTTAAGCCAGGGGGTTTTAGATCGCTAAGTGCAGACCTTTGTGTATTCTGTAGACTGGGCTTGGCCAGATGCTCAACAGCTCACCGATGTTGACTTTGAGGTGTTCAGACCACGTTCTCCAGCCCGGGCTGGAGGAGTCCCTATCCCCTCCTTTGGCACTCCACGAGGATCCAGCAGCCCCGAAACATCCCTGCCAAGGGATCAGACACTCAAATACAGCCAGAAAAAGAGACCTGAGTCTGTTAGGGACAGACAGGCAGAGCCCATCCACCACAGGCTGGTCATATGGTTTGGGGATCAGCCCTCAGCACCTTTTGGGATTCACCAACTGGTGGATATTGGCAAAAGTTCAGGCAAGAAAGCTGGAGACTGGTATGGCCCCTCTATAGTGGCACACATACTACGGTAAGGGCATTGGAAGAGACATTGCTTTGACAAGCAAAGCTTTGCCCTATCCTTAGAGTAGTTACATAGCTGAAACACCTAATCTTTGACTGGAATTATGAATACATTTCTTTCAGGAAAGCAGTTGCCAAGACAACCACAGTCACCAGCCTGGCTGTGTATGTGGCTCAGGACTGTACAGGTGAGATGAACAGCCTGGATACTTGCTGAATTTAATATTCACTCTTTGTGAGAGTTCAGTTCAGAGGTGTCAGAGCCTTTGGTATTTTGTTCCAATGTGTACTAATTTGAAAATAGCTCACCTGCAGATGTCTTCTTGCATAATTTTCTATATGAGCATATTTTTTTCTCATCACGTTTCTGTGCACTGCAGTGTACAAAGAGGATGTGGTGCGTCTATGCGACCTGTCACTAAGTCAGACTCCCTCTGATCCGTCCACCCAAGCCTGGAAGTCTGTCATCATACTGGTGCCTGTACGGCTGGGAGGGGAGTCCCTCAACCCGTCCTACATCGAATGTGTCAAGGTTTGAATATTCTGCCACCCATCCATCGACCTCTCTGAGCTTCCTAAGCAATTGTGTTGTCTACCGTAGGCTCTCTCTCTCTCGCTCTCTCTCTCTCTCTCTCTCTCTCTCTCTCTCTCTCTCTTTTCTCTCTCTCTCGTTTCTCGCTCTCTCTCTCTCTCTCGTTTCTCTGAACTCATAAAAACATTTGTGTTAATTTATAGAACATCCTAAAGCTGGATTGTTGTATTGGAATCATCGGAGGCAAACCGAAGCATTCACTTTACTTCATTGGCTTCCAAGGTGAGAATTTAGAAACAAGGGAATAAAAAAAATGATATCCTTATTCAGTAGGTGGATATGTTGTTTTTGTTTGGTTACAGCTTGAAAAATCTGCCTAGACAGAACCTTCAGTGCTGTGAAGACAAGTTGCACTCCCACCCCTGCCTCCCACATTTCGTCTCTCCTGTTTGTCTCATGCTTGACTCACGTGTCAAAGTTTGGTTAACTGAAAACTTAGGCTAGTTAAACATCAGCAGAGAGACGCTGCTGTGCTTACGGTAGCATGATAATCAGGAGTCTGTTTTTTTGTGAAGCTGAGGTGGAACAGCAATAAAATCACCGCAAACCACTCTGTTTCTTTTTGTTGGTAACGGTCAAAATTCTTGCTCAATCAGAATAAAAGTTGTTCAACTCAGCACCTCATTTGTGTTTGAATAAGTAAATTACAACTTCAACAATCCTTTAAACAGAGAGAAATGTGTCACATATATTTTTGTTAGTTTTTTTTGTTCATTTTTCAGACTGCTGATACTGTTGCTCTGCATGAACCCCCCCTCTTGACTTCAGGCAGATTATAAAGACACTATATGATGATGGTGATACTGTGTCTGCTGGTAAATCTAAAACACTTAAACGATCCCCACTGAGTAACCATGATATAAGCACAGTAATGTTAATAGAATGGTCATTATATTCCAAAAATAAGTTGGAGCAGAGGAAATCTCATCCGTGATCTTCTTAAATCAGGAAAGTGTTTTTTCTCAGTTGCTGTGTATGTATCAGTGGAACAGTTCCTTTCAAACGGTTGCTCGTTCTGGGCCATATATAGGCCTGTAAAAATGTAGACAAGAATCGTTATATGGTATACTTACAGTATGTCAAACAGAAGTCATGTGAAGCTGCTTTCTTCAAAGCTGTGTAATAGCAGTCAGAAGACTAGACCGTGCAACTTGTCAACCAACACTTTGCAAAACAAATTGAAGATTATTGATTTCCCCCCAACAATTTACTTGAAAACCAACAGAACACAAAATATAAAAGTGAAAATTGTTTTGGAAAAGAGACCTCCTTGCCGGAAAAGACATTAACGTTTATTTAAAGAGAAAAGATGGGCCTTTTTAGATGGGGAATTGTTTTGCTACAGATTCTCCTTAGAAATAAATGGGATGAATAATAAATGAATACAAGAATAAGAATACAGGATATAAGAAATATAGTACAAGTATACAATAACAACAAACAAACAAGTAAAGTATGTCTCAAAAAAAGAATATAAGAATAGCATTAGCACCTTGCCTCAGGATCACCACTCAACTGTGGCAGCTGCTACTTGTTGGGGAAATGTATGACTCAGCCATTCATCATTTTCTGACCACCTCATTTTCACTTGGCAGGTAGTGATATTTTACTGAAATACTGTGTTTTTAATGTCTCTTCACGACTTCTCCTCCCTGTGTTAGACGAGCAGCTGCTTTACCTGGACCCTCACTACTGCCAGCCTGTGGTGGATGTGTCACAAGACAACTTCTCACTGGAGGTCGGTTGCACTCTCTCTCACTCCAGTCTGTCTGGCTTTTTAATCACTCTCTCATATCTTATTGGACTTGGATCGCATTACGTTCACACTCAGCACTGTTTAGTCTGTACAGACCGTTAAAGATAACGCGACCCTTTCATTACCTTTTATTGATCTTCATCACATGACGCCTGTCTCCTTCTGTCACTTCTTAGTCGTTCCACTGTAGCTCTCCCAAAAAGATGCCCTTCAACCGCATGGATCCCAGCTGTACCATCGGCTTTTATGCAAAGAACAAGAAGGACTTTGAGTCTCTGTGTTCTGCTGTAAGTGAGGTGAGTTTTTACTCCTTCCACCTTCTAGATTTGAAAGCATTTAATTACAGATGAAAAGTGTATTCTTTGTTTATCTGAAGCTAAAACGAGGCTTGAGTTTCCAACAAATCAAGAGGGTATCTTCTGAAGATGCAGTGTTTCTAGTACAAAATGTTGTGTTACTATCCCTCCACTCAGTTGAGAGCTTTCCAGGGACATGGAGAGTAGGAATTTTGTACTAAAACACTCTAATAACTTTGGAAGATACCCTCTTGATTTACTAACCTGGAACCAATCAGTTCCCATGAATCACCTAATGCACTCACTGAATCACCAATCAGAGTGGTATCTCACCAGCAGCCCATTAAGCTGTAATAAAACCAAAATTGGCCTGGTGTAATGTACTGTACTCTAGTGGTGGGTTGTAAATGTAGCATGCATTAGCTAGCATGGCTAGTAGGTAAACAACAGCAGTCCTTAAAACTGTCAATTGAACACATTGTTTTCAGACATTTTGCCAACATTAAAGTCTGTGTGTTGCTCATCCACTGCTTCTCTGCTGCTTGTATTATTTCACCATGCAGGTCTAAAAATGAGAACATAAACAGGTCACCTGAATATTGTTGTTTTAAGATGTTAAGATGTTTATTTGCTGCTTTTCTGAATACATTTCAATTCTTGTAATGTGGGTCATGTGTTAAAAAGGCAATTTGAAGATGTTAACTGATTATGAAAGTGATCGGTGATTAATTGATAATGAAAATAGTCATTAGTAGCAATAATTCTGGTTCACAATATAAAAAAAGACTATTGTGGCGTTCTTGGACGGTTTGCACTAACCAGATTTTGTCCTCTCAGGCCCTGTCGTCATCGAAGGAGAAATACCCCATCTTTACCTTTGTGGAGGGCTGTAGTCAAGATTACGGACTCGAAGGTCACTGCAGTAATAACAGTGGAACTGCAGCCCACATTCTGCACCCAGGAAAACTGGACAGGAGTAACAACAGAAGAAGCAGTGATGAGTTTGTCTTCTTGTAAGCAGGATGCTCTCTCAGCACTCAACCACACGGGGCAGAAGAGGACGTCTCATTTCCTTTCAAAGGGGAGAACTGACTCTGTTGAGGGTGCAGGCCACAAAGGTGGACATGGAGCTTTTGTTTTATTGCCTTCACTGGTCAAAGGAATTAAAAGCTGTGCGACTTCTATCATCACCTTTGTGTGGATGGGTATTATTATAAGCTAATAGACATTAATGGGTGCTTGCTGGAGCATTATTTTCAAAGACATGGTTCTAAAATAGACCATGGTTACAAATGATTCTTGGCGTATTGATTCACTTTTCATACATTTAAAAAGCCTCAAAGTCAAGCATTTATGAGTAAAATCAAGAGCTTCTATAGTACAATTACAACCAACTACTGTGTTTTTGTCCTGGTTCGAACTGGTCAAGCTGAAGCTGGTCTGCAGATCATTGAATTAACTTACTCGTTGGGGGGGGGGGGGTTGCCTGATATTGTTCTTGACTTGTATTATATACCATCAGCTGTACATTTTCCTATTTTACATTCTTCACATTTATTTATGAATGTGTGTTTGTGTGTGAGCGACTGTGGGCTTAGTGTAATTTATTTTTTTTGTCTTTAATAAGTGTGGTATTGTATTTAGGAGTCTGTCATGTTGTCTTCACAGAGCTTTTCAAATTCTTCCAGGAGCATCTTGAACAGATGTAAAATCACTCTTTTGTTGCATTCTACCCTGAATGTCACACGGACAGCCAAATCCCTAATCTCCAACATACTTTGGCTTTCTTTTAGTGAGACACTCTAAAATCTACTATTCAATCAGCGTTCCTAAAGAACTTCATTTGAAGTTGGATCTAAACCAACCCTGAACACATTCTGGGTTTTATTTAGCAAAGTTACTCTGTCAAAGAGTTTTGATCTGATCCTCAAGCTTCAACTTTGTCCTTTTTTTTCAATTTTTTTTTAACATGAAGGTTACTACTGCAGGTTGTGTTACTACTGTTAGATTTGTTGTCCTGATTAAACTTTGAACACTGGAATCATATTTTACTTGTATATCATATTTTATGCATTTTTATTTTTTAACAGATGCACTTTTTTCTTGGTCTTACCTGCTAACTGTTAACTGCAGAGGAAACACTGTTTATAACGGGTTTGGTGTTTGTTTTTGAACCCAACTACAGACGTCAAATATCTCTGCAACGTAGACAGGAAGCCCTAAATGAATACACAGGTATGCTGATGCCTTGTCTTTGTCAGTGATGCCATCTGTCCTTTTGTTAACCACATTGGTGAATTAGAGCCATTATCACCATGGGTGATAAATCACTAAATGCCATCTAATGGGTTTGTTGGTGTTCATTAGAAATCAATGCAGGCTTTTGATTGGATCAACCTTTTCTCATTCCAGTCTGTTTTAAAAGGTTTTCGTCAACATTTACTGGAAATGGCTTTGCATTAAACAATAATGTCTGCATTATTCAAAAAGGCTTCTAAATTTCACCAAATGCACCAAACATCCAAAGGACTTGATTTTCCAACTGATGTGCAAGTCAATTAAAATCAGATGTGTTCAATAAATCTTAGACAAGGGATGCTAAAACACTGTTTAACATGTTGCTGTCATTTAGTTTCAGTTTATTTTGGATTTAGTCCAATGCACTTGCTGTACTAAAGTAATGCAGTTTGTCACTGCTACATGCAATAACTTGATTTCCTATTTATGCATAACATTTATCAATAGTCTAAGATAGCAGGTCATCTTCAGGTAGCATGTTTATTTAGTTTGATTTAGTGAAAATCATCCTGTACAGAAAAGGTCTCACATTTAACCAGATTTGCTTTTGAAGTGTTTTTGTCACAGTGACTGAAAGAGAAATTAAAATGTTTAAATTGCAAAAACAAGCCTTGAAAAAAACAACCTTGATTGTAGTTAACTGTGGTATTTCTGGGGGGAAAAAAGTGTCTTGGTTTTTTTATCATCACAATAATTTGTTTCCATTTGCAAACACTGTAGACTATAAGCCAGTTTATGTACTGTACATCAGAAGTGGAGTCAGTTCTAGCTGCGCACGCATGCGCGTTGCCGGGCAACCGTGACTAGACATTCGGTCATACGAACGGTGGGCGGGGGGCGCTCGAGCCGCGTCGGTGAAACAAATCAAGGCTTGAAGGCGCATTAAGGAGGGTGAGTGCACTAATTGCGACAAATGTTGCGGGGTTTTTTAAAATTTCACACAGATATAGAGCCGGCAGCTCAGAAATCCAGCCTGGACTGTCTGTCCTATTGATGCGGTAGGTCTGTCGCACAACAGTCCGCCATTCATTTTTTTATATTCAACGAGACACCGTTTAAGGTCTGACTGAGAATATTCTCAGTAGTTTGGGTTCATGTGCTTAATTTACAGTATTTCCCGTGTTCAGTGCGTCTACAGTGGTAGAGCCTGCAGCTGGAATTGCATGTGCGTGCGGATGATTTGGTGCAGCGCAAGAGACTGTCTTCATCTGACAGGCGTTTGACAAAATTCATTCATATTATTATTATTATTATTATTATTATTATTATTATTCTCCCACTTTATGAAAAAAGCAGAGTTGAAGGTTGATTTCTTTTTTATGTTTTGTCCAATCAAACCTCTGATGTAATGATATTTTGATTGCTAACAATTACAACACTTGTGCAAAGGTAATTTCCTACCTTCTTTCTGTCATTTTTTTTTTATCAGGTCCCTGCTGCTCATCCAGGAGCAGGACATCCAGGGCGATGTCAACACCAGATCCGCCCATGGGGGGCACCCCTCGTCCAGGTCCTTCCCCTGGTCCAGGTCCCTCCCCTGGTGCAATGCTGGGCCCAAGCCCAGGGCCCTCCCCAGGCTCCTCTCACAATATGATGGGCCCCAGCCCTGGTCCTCCCTCCTCTGGGCACCCCCAGCCAGGCCCCTCTGGATACAGCCAGGACAACATGCACCCTCTGCACAAAGTACAAACACCCAACCTCCCACTGTGACACACTACACAAGTTGCAGTGTCAGCAGTTATTTTAAAACCTATATCCCATATTTTAGTGGTATTTATGCATATTAATTAAACATCACATTCACATGGAGAGGGCGAGATCTGTAGACTGTATAATCTTACATTTTATTTAAGAACTAAATTTAATGTGATCTTCATAGTAGAACTATATTACTAAGCAGATGTATATACGTTATATTTTTCCCACAGGGATGGCTAGTGTCTTTTTTAACATAGTTGAATTCCTCCCACAGTCCATGGAGAGCATGCATGAGAAGAGCATGACTGAGGAGAGCCGCTTCAGTCAGATTAAAGGACTGTCTATGAGACAGGGTGGACACAGTGGGATGGGCCCCCCACCCAGTCCCCTAGACCAACACTCACAAGGTAGGCGTGCTACATACAGTAGATATATCTCAAGCCCTTTTATCCTCGCCATGATTGTGTTACACAAGTTGTATTCTTGTAAATGTGACACATCTGTAATGATGTAATTTAGTCTCTGCTGTCACAAGCTATAACACGAACCATGTGTCAATACTGAAAATCGTACAGAAACACACCTTGGGCTTCAAGAAAGGCAGTCTCATCAGTCAGGAAGCTACTTCATTGCTTGGCCTCTGCAGGCTTAGTGTTGTGAATCAGAGTTAAAACAAAAAATGAAATAACAATCTGACGGGATTTCAAAAGTGTTAGGAAATCATCCTTTATCACGCTATGCTGCAGGCTCTTGTCAAAGCAATAGTTTAGACATTTTACAGAAATCAGCTTATTCTCTTTCTTGTTAAGAGATACATGAGGAGATCTAAACCACTCTCATGTCTGTAAGGTAAATATGGAGCTAAAGCCAGCAGCTGGTTTGTGTTAGCTTAGCACAAAGACTGGAAACAGGTGAACAGCTAGCCTAGCTCTGTCCAAAAGCTCACTGCTTAACATGTCATGTATCATTTGTTAAATTTCAACCACAAACTACAAAAACTGAAATGTAGAAAAGGCAGATATTGGCTTTATGGGAGTCATGTGTGGGAGAATTTCTTGATAAGGCTCAGTAACTAACTGGAGTCACTGGGGCGGGCATCAAAGCAAATGAGCATATTTCCCACAATGCCAAATTACTCACCCAGGTGACTCACCCAGGTCTGCTGTATCCACCCAGCACCCATTTCACCTACCTGCCTGTCTTTCTGTTAGGTTACCACTCTCCTTTAGGTGGCTCTGATCACGCCAGCCCTGTCCCTTCCAATGGTCCTCCTTCTGGACCTCTTATGCCATCATCCTCTTCTTCCTCCTCCTCTGGTGGTCCCAGCTCTTCTTCTACACCTTTAGATGGCCCCAGCGGAGATCAACACACTCTGGGTCCCAATAATCGGTCTGGCCCTCCAGGTAGCTCTGGCCCAGGCCCCAGCCCTGGACCCAGTCTCGGCTCCAGTGTCCCCAGCCTTGGGACGGGCCTTGAATCTGGAGGCCCAATAGGTCCTACTCCCTTCAACCAGAACCAGCTACACCAACTCAGAGCCCAAATCATGGCTTATAAGATGCTGGCCCGAGGACAGCCACTGCCAGACCACCTCCAGATTGCTGTCCAGGGGAAGAGGCCAATGCCTGGGATGCAGCAGCAGCAGCAGCCCATGTCCAGCCTGACTCCTGGAGCTGGAGGCGCATCAGGGGGCGGCCCAGTAGGGCCAGGACCAGGGCCTGGGCCAATGGGCTCAGGCTACAGTCGAGCTCATGGTGAGCATGAATGGGGAATGTCTAGCATTAGCAATTTTTGTCCTGTTGGTAATTTATACAAGACACATTCACAGTATATCTGTATGTTACACTGAATCCTCATACCCTACCCGGCTGCAAAACTCCCACAATCCTCTTGTCAAATTTTAAAAGACCCATGCTATTAATGAACCGTTACACATAAGAGAGTTTGTGCTTATTTGTTTCTATAGGATTGATGGGTCCCAACATGCCTCCTCCAGGCCCAACAGTTCCTCCAGCTGGTATGCAGGGACAAAATCCAAATGCACCTCCCAAGTCCTGGCCTGAAGGTATGTGGTGCCTTTTTGTTGTTGTTTTATTATGTTCACATTGTAGACCCTGATCCAGTAAGATCAGGGTCAAGTAAGTACACTGAAAGAAAATACGCTGTAGACACTCATTGTCTGCAGATTAATTTATCCTCAGTCCCGTATTTATTATGTCTTTTATTCCAATTTTTCAGCTAACTAATGTTATTAGTTACACCTGTGCTTTTCCTGCTGTGACATGTCAAAAAGAAAAGCTGTGAAAAAGTCAAATGAAATGTGATGTTTATTCCCTCACTTCACTTCCGTCTAGGCCCAATGGTGAATGCAGCAGCCCCCTCCAACGCACCCCAAAAGCTGATTCCCCCTCAGCCAACCGGCCGGCCTTCACCTGCTCCCCCTTCAGTCCCCCCCGCTGCCTCCCCAGTCATGCCACCACAGACCCAGTCCCCTGGCCAGCCAGCACAACCAACTCCCATGATGCCTTATCACGCCAAGCAGAACCGCATTACCCCTATCCAGAAACCCTGCGGCCTTGACCCGGTGGAGGTACTGCAGGAGAGGGAGTACAGGTACATCAGGGCCTCATCTCATTTAAATATGAATGGGTTAAAAGTACACAAAAAGTACATTGCTAAATTTAACATTCTTGTCATTGTGTGCCACATAATTACCCCAAAGCTTTTTCTTTTCTTTTTTCTTCTTCACTGTGTACCATTGGTATTTAGAATGTAAATGACAAAATAAAAACATGAACAACGCATAAAGAAATAACTGCCGCTCCGTCCTGTTTGCTCCCTCAGGTTACAGGCTCGTATCACTCATCGTATCGCTGAGCTGGAGAACCTTCCTGGCTCTCTGGCTGGTGATTTACGTACCAAAGCTACTATAGAGCTCAAAGCCCTCCGACTGCTTAACTTCCAGAGACAGGTATGCACTACATCATCAAGCCTCACATTTTTACCTTCACCTTCAACCTTCAACCTTCACAGCATCTCATATTTTCATTATTTTGGCAGTGGTGTTGTTATTGAGGACTCCATGTTTGTGTATTTGTCCATTCGCAGCTGCGTCAAGAGGTGGTGGTGTGTATGCGTCGTGACACAGCTCTGGAGACCGCCCTTGACGCCAAGGCCTACAAGAGAAGCAAGCGTCAGTCTCTGCGAGAGGCCCGCATCACAGAGAAACTGGAGAAACAGCAGAAGATAGAGCAAGAGCGCAAACGCAGGCAGAAACATCAGGTAGAGGACAGTTGTGACGTTGCATTTGATAAGATTATAAGCAGGATATTCTGCTGTGTTTTGTCTTCTCTTTTCTTCACTCAAACTTGCACCCTGATTTTCAGGAGTACCTCAACAGCATCTTGCAGCACGCCAAAGACTTCAAAGAGTACCACCGCTCCATAACAGGCAAAATGCAGAAACTGACGAAAGCTGTGGCCACCTACCATGCTAACACTGAACGGGAGCAGAAGAAAGAGAATGAGCGTATTGAGAAAGAGAGGATGAGGAGGCTTATGGTAATAATGCCACCATGATGATGGACTGATGATTATGTACAAGCATGCACATCACATGCACCAGTATACACACCCACTTATACACTGTATATGTGTCTGTCCTCCTAGGCTGAGGATGAGGAGGGCTATCGTAAACTGATCGACCAGAAGAAGGATAAGCGTCTGGCCTACCTGCTGCAGCAAACAGACGAGTATGTTGCCAACCTCACCGAGCTCGTCAGAGCTCACAAAGCAGCGCAGGCTCTCAAGGAGAAAAAGAAGAAGAAGAAGAAGAAGAAGAAGAGGGTATGGAAAACGGCGGATATGTGCATGTCATCAACAGTCTCTATCACCATTATTTGAAACTAGATTTATTTGTGCTTCTTATAATCACTGACCGTTACACATGAGAGCCGTATGCGATCTCTGTTGGGATTAATCAACCTCTTCTTTTCTTACAGTTGGAGATTGCTGAGGGTCAGACACCTGCCATGGGTCCTGATGGCGAGGTGAGCAGATGCAGCAACTGTAGTGATGGCAGAACTTTAGAGACTTAAAAAATTCTTAAACTTGTATAGATTGCTGTATCTATTCCAGTAATAAAGAAGTGGTTAAAGCACATTAATAGTCGCTTCGATACTGTCATGTTCCTCAGACGCATGATCTCCATAACTGATGTTGATGTAAGTTTGGCATGATGTCATCGTCATTTGTGTGTATATTCAGAAGTCGGTGAAATAAATTATCTGCCACAGGTGACAAATGCAATGGGAAACAATATGATTAACAGTAAAACAAAACCTGAAAGAGAAAAAAATGTACACAGTAAGTGTTGTAAGAAGAAGAATATATATATATTGTATTAAATCTTTGATGTTTGCTTGATGGTTATTAGCTCATTTCAAGTAGCCACCATTTAAACCTGTACCCATTAAACTAGACCAGTCTGAAAGATAACTTTCCTCCACTGCAGCCTCTGGATGAGACAAGTCAAATGAGTGACCTGCCTGTGAAGGTCATCCATGTAGACAGTGGGAACATCCTGACAGGAGTTGACGCCCCCAAAGCCGGACAACTGGACACCTGGCTGGAGATGAACCCTGGGTAAGAGTGATGTGTGTACACCATTGTGTGTGGAAAAGAGACACCAGTGTCAGTCTGTTGCTCTGTTACTGTTTTTGTATTTTAAAACGAAAAATCTAATTTATTTATTTTTTTTAAATAAAATTTTTGATATCCATTTCTGAAACAAAAACAGAATTACTAAAAGATACACAGACCAGATCCTTGCATGGTTGAAATGTTCAGTTACGTTGGCTGTTTATCTAATTTCGAGCATGCTTTTATTTTGTCTAGTTATGAGGTGGCTCCCCGCTCAGACAGCGAAGACAGCGAGGAGGAGGAAGAGGAGGAGGTGAGTCGTTTTAGAAGACGTGCTTGAAGCCAGTTTCATTTTCACTGCTCCACTCACTGACCAGCTGTCTGGCAGGAGGAAGAGGAGGAGCCTCATCCATCTGCTACTCCAGCGGAGGATAAGAAGAAGATTACAGACCCTGACAGCGAAGATGTGTCAGAGGTAGACGTCAGACACATCATTGAGTGAGTACAAATGGAACACTACACCTGTGTTCATTTTTAGTACCAAATATCTTCTCGGGGCCACCAAACAAAAATACATGTCTTCATAAGGCATTAAGAATTATTTATATCATGATCCCATAAAATGCTTGTGTTTCTTCTGCAGAAACGCTAAACAGGATGTGGATGATGAATATAGTGGTGCAGCTTTTGCCCGAGGGCTCCAGTCTTATTATTCTGTGGCTCACGCCGTCACAGAGAAGGTGGAGAAACAGTCCAATTTGTTAATAAATGGACAACTCAAACAGTATCAGGTGAAGATCAGGTCAGATCAGATCAGTTTTACGTGATATTCTCTTTCCGTGCACAAAGACGTCTTTGAAAGGGATGTATTAGCTTTGTCGTGTTGGAGAGACTTTCTCCCATGCTTGACTGCCCCCTCCTCGTCTGTCAGATTAAAGGTCTGGAGTGGCTGGTTTCCCTCTACAACAATAACCTGAATGGGATCCTAGCGGACGAGATGGGTCTAGGAAAAACCATCCAGACTATCGCGCTCATCACGTACCTCATGGACCACAAACGACTCAATGGACCCTACCTCATTATTGTACCTCTTTCGTGAGCTAAGCATCATTATCTTCAAAATATTTATTGCATTTTTTGATTCTCCTTGAACCTTGAAGTTCTTTGAACAAACAGAACCGAACGGTTTGATGTCTCTTATTGACAGAACTCTTTCTAACTGGGTGTACGAGTTTGACAAGTGGGCACCAACTGTCGTCAAAGTGTCCTACAAGGTGAGTTTCTGCTGCCTCACCACCCAGATTAAATATATCTTAAGAGAACAAAATGTGAGAGTTAATTTTAAATGTATTTACATAAAATGTTGCATTAACAAAGATTTTGATTTTCAAGCGATTTTCTAATTTTCTTTTTGTTTTATATTCATAACATTTTTTTTTTCCCGCCTGTCAGGGGTCTCCTGCTGCCAGAAGAGCCTTCGTCCCTCAGCTGCGCAGCGGAAAGTTTAATGTCTTACTCACCACTTATGAGTACATCATCAAGGATAAGCAAGTACTGGCCAAGGTGAGATGGGATGTACCCGTGAACACAAGCAGAGGGACACGCACAAACACACCCTGCCAGGCATAGAGTTACTACACAAGTACACAATGAGATTTTGTTGCTTTTTATGTCCTATTTGTTATTTGATTTTGCTTCTCAAATCCCCAAAGTCCTCAAAGAAGTATTTGATCCTGGCCAATCTGATCACCCCATGTGCTGCGCCTCAGTGCTCTCTCCTAGGTGCTGCCACACACTGACACTGCCTGTATACCGAGTCTCCCACTGTCCTCTGTGGCCGTCATGCTGCTTTGCACTCACATAGTCATATAGGCTTCCTCACTGTGCAGACAGGTGGGTGTTGTAGTTCAGGCAAGTTTAACCCCATGTGGAGTCTTAAGGCTTTGTCATGGGACTGAGGCAGCGTGGGTCATGAGGACAAAGAGACCAGAAATCTTCCTTAAGATAAGATAAGATATCCCTTTATTAGTCCCACAGTGGGGAAATTTACAACACTTATGAACACTTAGTGTTTGTCTTTGGTATAGAATCGGTGAGACAGTATAGTAGTAGCTTTTTCCAAATGTGCTCCTCTTTTCTCCTCTCTTCTCACCAGATTCGTTGGAAGTACATGATCGTAGATGAAGGCCACCGGATGAAGAACCACCACTGTAAGCTGACCCAGGTCCTGAACACCCACTACCTGGCCCCACGGCGAGTCCTGCTGACAGGGACGCCGCTGCAGAACAAACTACCTGAGCTCTGGGCGTTGCTCAACTTCCTCCTGCCCACCATCTTCAAGAGCTGCAGCACCTTCGAGCAGTGGTTCAACGCCCCTTTCGCCATGACTGGGGAGAAGGTGGAGAAATGCCATCTGCCATTGTCACGTTTGTTTTGAAGCCACTCGTTGAGTGATCACATCCGACAGCAGCTACAGCGTCTTTCATGCCAAATGTATCCTTCTTTCACTCTCCAGGTGGACCTGAATGAAGAGGAGACTATCTTGATTATCCGCCGTCTCCACAAAGTACTTCGCCCTTTCCTGCTGCGCAGATTAAAGAAGGAAGTGGAGGCACAGCTTCCAGAGAAGGCATGTTTCCCCTATTTCAGCACACGCAGCAAATAAATGAACATTTACACACATAAATTCAGATGAACCCCTAATGGGTGAGAAACAAATAAACAAGACCGACCAAGTCTTTTGTTCTGTAGCATATTTGCAATCCCGGTAAAATGATAGATATGTTGTTCCTGTTTCTAGCCTTGAATCTGCGGTTTATTTTAGTCATTGTTCCTCTCTCTTAATTCAATCTTTCTATTCTCTTCGTTAGGTGGAATATGTGATCAAGTGTGACATGTCGTCTCTTCAGAGGGTGCTGTATAGGCACATGCAGGCCAAGGGGGTCCTGCTCACCGATGGATCAGAGAAAGACAAGAAGGTGAGGAAATAAACCCTTAAACACGGTGGGATTTAAGGTTGGCCTTTATTTTAACTAAACTACAAAATAATATGTCTTTAGGAAGTGCAGTATATATGCCTCATCCTGTTTCCTTTCAAGAATGAAAAATATTTTGCTATTCTGGAAATGATAGTTGCACATTGTGTTTGTCAGGGGAAAGGAGGCACAAAGACACTGATGAACACCATCATGCAGCTCAGGAAGATCTGTAACCACCCTTACATGTTCCAGCAAATAGAGGTACGACAGAGGGGTGTGATGCAAACGTATTCTGTCTATGGTTCTTCTTTCGCTGTGTCTTGCTTGTTGACAACTGTAAAATCTAAAAAAGTATGTAGACATCAAGCAGAATCTATTTTTTTCCCCCTCTTCGCACAATGTTGACTTGAACCTTGACAATATGAGCTTCAAAATAAAGCCGCAAGCTGAAGATTTCACCTGTCTTCGGCTAAATGACAGAATACATTTTGAACTGTTTTTGCAGGAATCCTTCTCTGAACATTTAGGATTCTCTGGTGGGATAGTCCAGGGGTGAGTGCTAATTCCATTTGAAGTCAAGATCTCGCACACACACACATGCAGAAACTGAAACCCGTGTAACCCAATCCACCCGTCTCCCATCAGCGCTGACTTGTATCGGGCGTCAGGAAAGTTTGAGGTGTTGGATCGAATCCTACCAAAGCTGAGAGCCACAAATCACAAAGTGCTGCTCTTCTGTCAGATGACCTCACTCATGACAATCATGGAGGACTACTTTGCCTATCGCAACTTCAAGTATCTGCGTCTGGATGGTGAGACAATTTAATTATGTGTTAGTGTTGGTGAATTTGTCCTTTATTCTTATTCTATTTTATTATTTTTCCTGAAATCTTCCATAACCCTCTCTACCTTTTTTTGTTGCTGCTTTTTTCCCCTTTATTTCCTTTTCCTCCCTTATCTTTTTCCAACTCTCCTAAATCTCAGGCACTACGAAGGCTGAGGATAGAGGAATGTTACTGAAGACATTCAATGACCCAGAGTCGGAGTACTTTATCTTCCTCCTGAGCACAAGAGCTGGAGGCCTGGGCCTCAACTTGCAGTCTGCTGACACTGTGGTTATTTTCGACTCGGACTGGAACCCTCATCAGGTTCACACATGCATTTAGCATACGTATAACAATATCCATGAACAGTTTGTTTGAGATGCACATCCATACCCCTTTTGCATGAGCATGAACAAAAGTTTTCGGACTACACCTTTTATTTTAATGGCAGATTTGTTTCGATGAAACCTGAAATGCTTTAAGTATGATACAGTGTTATATCCAGGTTTACAAATGAAGTGTCACCACAGTAATGGCAGCTTGTGGATCTCTGCCTTCTTGTCCGTTAACAGTGGGAAACCCAGTCGTGTTCTCCAGCCACAATTCTCTCAATAACACTGAATACTTACTCTCTCTCTCCTTCCCGATCTGCCCAGGACCTGCAAGCTCAGGACAGAGCCCACCGCATCGGCCAAACGAACGAGGTGCGTGTGTTGCGTCTTTGCACTGTCAACAGTGTGGAGGAGAAAATCTTGGCTGCCGCCAAGTACAAACTGAACGTGGACCAGAAGGTCATCCAGGCCGGCATGTTTGACCAGAAGTCTTCCAGCCACGAGCGCAGGGCCTTCTTGCAGGCCATCCTGGAACACGAGGAGCAAGACGAGGTCTGGGGACAGGAAGTGTGTCTACGCATGAACGTGTGTGTGAGGTCCAGCAACACACAATTTTAGAGAGTGTGCTTTCTTATGTGCTGCTTGCCAATGTGTGTCTGCTGTATTCAGGAGGAGGACGAGGTGCCAGATGATGAGACAGTCAACCAGATGATTGCCAGGAGTGAGGAAGAGTTCGACCAGTTTATGGTCAGTGTTTTGAAGTCCTCACTCCTACCTCTAACTCACCCAAAACCCTCTTCCAACATACTTTTTTCTTTGCCTGTTTTTCTTCTCCTCCTTCCCTCAGCGTATGGACCTAGACCGGCGTCGCGAGGACGCCCGTAACCCGCGACGAAAACCTCGTCTGATGGAGGAGGATGAGCTGCCTACTTGGATAATGAAAGACGATGCCGAGGTTGAGCGGCTGACCTGTGAGGAGGAGGAGGAGAAAATGTTTGGACGAGGTTCTCGGCAGCGAAAGGAGGTGGACTACAGTGATTCACTGACTGAGAAGCAGTGGCTTAAGGTTGTTTGCCTCATGGGGGTAGGGCAGAGCAGAGAAACAGATGTCAAATTAAAATTAAAATAGAAAATAAAAACCTCTTTGCTCTCTGGAGAATAGTGTTGATTCTTCTTTTGTGATTTACACACCTTAATTCTAATCTCACAGGCTGTGTCTTTCCCACGTAGGCAATAGAGGAGGGCACACTGGAGGAGGTGGAGGAAGAGGTGCGTCACAAAAAGACGACCCGCAAGAGGAAGCGGGACCGGGACCTGGATCTCCCTGGTCCCTCCTCTTCCTTGGGGGGTCGAGGGAGAGTCGATAAAGATGACGATGGGAAGAGGCAGAGGAAGAGGGGGCGACCACCTGCTGAGAAACTCTCACCTAATCCTCCTGTCCTCACAAAGAAGATGAAGAAAATTGTGGACGCTGTCATCAAATACAAAGACAGGTAGCAGAAATTTGTTGGTCTGTGGCGCATATGGGTTCTCTTTCAGGCATATCACTACGTACAGGGAACAAGTTTTGTAGTGCATATATGCTGATGATAAAGGTGTAGCAAAGAAATGTCAGCATTTCAACACTTGAGGACCATCATAGCTGGAAAATGACTAATCAATAGTTACACTTCTATTATTATTCAGAAACCTGAAAAAGTCTGTTTCTATAGTTTTAAGTTCTTTGCATTTTAAAAGTTCTGTCCTTTTAACAATTATGCTTGATTACAAATTGAAAGCTTTAACTCTTACTCATTTTTATTAATTGAGTATGATATATACTCATATATACATTGTTAAGTTCCAAACAGAATTGTGAGGACCCAATTGCAGACACGGGGCAGAGACAGAAAGGGTGCAGTTCAGAGATTTACAGTAATATTCAATAATTTTGAACAGTCCAGGTTAAAAAACCACGAAAGCCAGAATGAAAATGAGGCAGTGTGAAAACACGAGGAATAAAGGCTGGGATCTGTGAGAACATCAACGATGAACTGGCAACTATCAGAGGGAATCACACAGACTAAATACACTGGGATAAAGAGGGAATAAGAAACAGGTGGCACAGGGAGGAGGAGACAACCACAGCTGGAGATAATCAGACAATCACACACTGGAGGGGAAAAATGTTAAAGGGGAAAACACAATGACGGTAAAATAATAAACTAACATGAGACAGAGGGAGAGGGAACAAACCAGAACTGAAGACAGAAGACTAGAACTGAGATAGAGGAAACGAAAAGTCAAAACAGATCACAAGAAAAGACGAGAGGAAGTATGAAGCAAAAAACACAACATAACTACTACTACAGAACATAACTACCAAAATAAAACAGGAAACAGAAAACACAATCTTCAAAATAAGAGGAACCAACAAACTAGGATCAGATCTATGACATATATGAGTTTATATAGCCAAGGGAAATTGAGAGATATGATCAATTCAGTGACTCATGGGAAGGTTTCTTGATTAATCTCATCCTGGTGATGTGACTTCCTGCAGCACCAGTGGGCGTCAGCTGAGCGAGGTGTTCATCCAGCTGCCGTCCCGCAAAGAGCTGCCAGAGTACTACGAACTGATCCGCAAGCCTGTGGACTTCAGGAAGATCAAGGTAGGATCAAAAGAAAACGAACATTTTAGGGGACAATTGGCCCCTGTAGCAAGGAAGGAAAGCTCATGCAACAAATTATGGCTGTGTAATTGATGCATATAATGGTTAACAGATACAAATAACTTCCTGTTTTGTACTAAGCTGTATCTTCACTGTAGGAGAGGATACGAGGTCATCGCTACCGCAGTCTGGGTGATCTAGAGAGAGACGTTATGCTGCTCTTCCAAAACGCACAGACCTTCAACCTGGAGGGATCACTGGTGAGACTCACTGTGTACAGTGTCCATGAAGGCATGATAACAGCTGGCCTTGTCTTCTACCCAGGACAGAAATCCAAGCTGGGGTCTGTACAGATATATTTGTCTCAGTTTCATACCTTAGTGCTGATGCGTATTGCATTCACTTGAGAAGAAAAAATTAGATAACTACATCATTAAATCAGAAAAACAGAGCAAAAATTTTATTTTTTCATGAAAACCTTTCTCAGGATTTTGAGATATTTATCTCGTTAATTCAGAAAAACAAAAGTTTTCATGAAAAAAAATTAAAACATTTTTTTCTTAAGTGAATGCAAAACGCTTCCGTACCTCAGTCCTGTATTTAGGAAACCTTGAGTCATGTCACACCATGATTAAATGCCAAGGGGAAAAAAAAGAAATATCCCCTAATTCTCTTTGATGCATCTTGTTGCTGACTGGCCCAGCAGTCATCTATATATGGTGAACCTGAGAGCTCAACATACTGCAAAATTAAGAAAACATTTAAGTATTCAAAGAACATGCAATTTAAGGAAACAATCTCACCAGTTTAACAACACATACACAGCATTGAAAAAACAACATAATACCAAAATGCTGCAAGCTGCACATAGCATGGATGACAACAGAAATTGCTTTTAGGAGACATTAACTGATGACTACATCTGGACAGGGCTGGGAATGTAATTTCATTGGTACATTACAATTCAGTTATTTGCTATTTCCTTTATCCTCACTTGAACCAGAAGTCGTTCTGATCCACCATCTTGCAGTCCTTCTCAAACCTTCTCTAAAAAAAAGGAAGGATCTCTGAGGAGCCAGGAGTGAGACTACACAAGAGCAATCTTCATGGAAGTCTTTCCCCACCTGACACACCCTCTTTATAGGATATCAGTTATTGATTGGATGCTGCAGTTGATCGGACTGATCTGATAACATCACTGCAGGTCTGAACAAACAACAAACAACTTTCTTCATTTATTAAAATTTTTTGTTTGTTATTTTCTCCATTAACTTTTATTATGGATACAACTAAAGTCAGAGAAAGAGGTAGAGTCGTTCTGCCAGTGAAAAACACTTTTTACATCATTTATCTCCATTTCCATTCGGTCACATACAAGGCTGATGACTTGTTCCATAACATGCTTCTTCCCTGAAACATTTAGCCTCATAAATAATTTCCAGTATTCAAAAGAAACCATAATCTGGGTTGTCAATAATGAATTCACAATCAGAATATCAATAATACAGGTGGAAATAATGAATTATAATGCAAACTTATTCTGGCAGTAGAAATAGTTCCTGTTCCTTTGAGCAGGACACAGTTTAAGTATCAAAAAAGAATGAAAGTTTTTATGTTTGTGCAGGTGTTTAGCTCAGTGTCTCTAAAGCTGTTACAACTGACTGACAGCTGATCCTGCTGTGACCAGCTGCAGCTGTCGTCAAAAATGAATGTGGCTTCATGTGACACTTCAGCAGTAAAGGATATTTCATTACTCTTACAATCGTTCTTTGCATGGTTTCCTTACGTGTATCCTCAGTGGGAGGGACTAAGACCCGAATGAGGGAAATGTAGATGCAATTTGAAGAAGAATTGGGAAGTGTGTCACTTCCTTGTCTCCGTAGGAAGGAATTTTCTGTGGTCGTATGTGCTACAGTACCTGCATCATTTCTGTGTTTGGTTGTGTTTCCTCACATTGCAGCATTTTTCTAAATGCTTTGCATGTGTTGTCAAATTATAAGACAAGGTTTATTCCTAAGTTGCAGTGCATCGAGCTCTAAGGGTCGTATACCTACATGAGGCATGGCAGACAGCTTCGTTTTCATTCAAATCAGTGTTTCCCTTATGTCGACAATGTTGATAATGATATACCGTGTTTCTTTGACGTGAGCAGATATATGAAGACTCCATCGTCCTCCAGTCAGTTTTCACTAGTTTGAGGCAAAAGATTGAGAAGGAGGAAGAGAGTGAGGGAGAGGAAAGTGAGGAAGAAGAGGAGGAGCCGGAGGAAGGCTCAGAGTCTGAAAGTAAGCATGTTTGTACGATGAGAAACTATTTATTTCTATGTGCTGTTTAAAATAGTGTTTGAGTGTCAGTGTTGTTTTTAAGTTACATGTAGTTCATTAATAGTCTACTTTGTCTTTTTTCTATTTTTCCATCAGTTTCTCATTCATTTCATTTTTTTCAATAACACTAAAATGCCTCTTGATGTTGTAAGTTATTATTTGTTTTATACCATAAATATGTTATGTGTGTGTGTTTTCATTTTCCTCCAGCTCGCTCAGTGAAGGTGAAGATCCGGCTGGGGAGGAAAGACAAAGGGGGAGATCGAGGGAAGGGACGCAGCAGACGAACAGGACGCACCAGAGCCAAACCTGTTGTTAGTGATGATGACTCTGAGGAGGAGCAGGAAGAGGTAACTCACTGTTTGTGTGTCAGTCTGTCCGTCTGTCCATGAGAGAACTTGTTTACATGCATGGGATGCCTTGTTGTTGTTGCTGAAAGAACTTTTTTAAGGTTGTGATTAGGGTTGCAAAATTCCAGGAATATTCAAAGTTGGAAACTTTCAATGGGAATTAATGGGAATAAACTGGGAATTTTGGGGTAATTTATACTACCGTATTTACCTTGTCATATACAGACATAAATATAAACATTTTGTTTTGTCATAAGCACACATGCATGCAAACATTCCTAATACAAATTATAAAAATGACATTTTTGACTCAAGTCTATTTGTGAGTAGAACTTTAATGGATTCTGGAACAACGAAAAACATGAAGGTTGAATAAAATTAATTTATTCATTCCCCCCAAATGAGTCCCATTCAAAATGTAAAATGAAAGCATTTAGTTCCTTCTGCATTGGCTGGGGTGAAATGTCTCCACACGTCAGATAGTGCATGTGGCATTGTTCTGTTGAAGAAGTTGAGAAAAAAGCTTGTGGAAAACACTAATGCCCAATGCCATGCACAGAGATATAAATAGTTAGCTAAACAATTGGAATAGTCTTTAAAAATATTTTACAATTGAACTTTCCGGAAATTTACCGAAAATTTTCCACCCTTTTGCAACCCTAGGTGTGATTCAGGGACATGATGTTCTTGCAACATTTTTCAAAATGAGTATTAGAGTAGGGAATGAAAGGTGGATTTCTACCTGCTGAATCTTAGCAGACCCCGGCCACACATGCATACTCAAATGTGCAGAATTATTGGCAAAATATACAATTTATCAAATCACACAAGAACTGTTTGAATAGCTCAGTGCAACAGATTTTAGGCTTTTTTTCCCCCACATTCAACACAAAATCCTACTTTTGATGACGACTGCATCCTCACAGTTATTCAACCTCCTGAATATAATCACGATGACAACGCGCATTTGCAAATCAGATGTTTTTACGACACTGTGCAAACCTTCATAGACTCATTTTAGAAGGAGTCCCAAAGTTGGTTTTTGTGTTAAGGTCTAAATTTACATCAGGGCTCCATGCCCAAACTGGAGGAATTTGTTTTTGTGTTCATCCTCAAGAATTTTAAAGTCTTTTCTTCACATTTTAGGATACTTTAAAAAAAAAAAACTTTCATAATTATCTCAGAAACTCAAGCACTTGTTTGGATTTTTCAAAAGTTTAGAAACACAAGTCTTATCAGGTGTATTTTGATCTGTATAAGAAC
The DNA here is from genome assembly GCA_037577475.1 of Chaunax sp. Z400. Lineage (NCBI taxonomy): Eukaryota > Metazoa > Chordata > Actinopteri > Lophiiformes > Chaunacidae > Chaunax > Chaunax sp. Z400. Next base: position 23,953,408 of record CM075191.1, on the reverse strand, counting down.
ACAGATAAAACAAATATTCAAAGTATTTTCTACTTTTCTCTTTTATCTCTCTTCTAGGAGCGCTCCCCCAGTGCCACTGATGAGGAGTCCTGAACTGTACTGTAAGGTGGGAGAGAAGGAGGCATGAAGCACTGAGTAAAATAAAGATGCCTCTGTCATCTTCATCCACCCTTAGTCAAATGTCGCAGGACTGAAATAGAAAGGAGGTTTGCAATACTGTCAATACAGGATCAATGGTATATCATTATTTGACTCGATATTAAGACGTCACATGGAAACAGTACGTTATCGTAAAATACAGAAATTAATTTCACTATGCAAATCACTGGATTAACCCTTTCCTGTTTCTCTGCTGAGGCTCAGTGTTACTGAGGATCTTTTCTGTGTGCAGGTGTTTAAAAATGACTTCATAACAGTTTAATTGGTTTCTCTGTGTAAAGACAGTGGCTTAGAATCACTAAAAACCGTAAAAACATGCTTAATACCAAACACAATTTTTTTAGTTATGGATGAGATGATGATCAGTATAATATTGTATTGCATTGTACAAAAGGTCATAATGTAAAAATCAAGTACAGACACAATACAGAGCCGCTCCTATGCTTCCCAGTGTGGACAACACACAGCAGAAAACAGAGACAAAGAAAAGGGACTAAAACCTTTTTCCCCACATATTTCAGTTTTTAAGAAGCTGTTAATGGAAAAAAAAAGTGTTAAAAGAGTAGCAACCAAAGGGCAATCACTACAGACCTACAGACACCACCACCACACACTGTGCATTTAAGTTTTTTCTTTTGTCATTTTGGTACATTATAAAGCAGATTTTGAATCCTATTTCAAGTAATTATCTAAATAAATTAATATATTAAGACCATGTCAACAAGGATAATTGTGCATATCAATGGTCATTGTCAGCCTTCACCTTACTGGGAGCTTTCTCCAGCCCCCTATTTAGCATTTTTAAACAGCATTTATATAAATACATAACAAATAGTTGATAACATGCTATAATGAAGGCTAACACGGTACACGTTTATAATAATATATGATAAGTGTCTATTGATGTATATTATATGTAATTCTCCTATAAATTTTACTAAATTGTGACTCGTTGTGTTTCTAGACTCCACTTATGGGCAGCAACAGGAGGACAAACGCTAACAAGTGCTTACATCTGAATACGACTGCATTATGCTGTGCTAGATACAACTTATTAAATGTTTATTTACTGCTAATAAATGCTAAATAGGGAGACTTAGAGAAGAGTTGCTCTTACAACGAAGAGCATTTAAGAGTAATGAACGTTTAGTTCATGAAATATATCTGTGTTAACCAACAATTAAGACATTTCATCCTCTATGAAGTCTACATTTATGACTTTTTCTCTCTTTTTTTGGACAAATCACAACCAAAAAAATTGTCTTAAGCTAGCAGGAGGCTCAAAATAAGTGAAGTGAAGTAAACAACATTGAATGTAAACAGAAAAATGTTTTTGGACTGAGCTGTTTCCTCCCAGGGTGAAGCAACCTTACCTTACCTTAGCCCACCTTCCTGCTGGACATACATGTGAACAAACCTGATGTTTCACCTCCCTTCTCTGCGGTGATGTGTTGAAACGGCTTTCAGTCACTTAGGAGTCACTGTGGAGTCACTGTGATTACCAAGGTGTGTGTACATCGCATATTTGTGAGCGAGGCTCGCTGTTTGAGTTGGAATCCAGTCTGCATTGGGTGCAGGGTGTTTCCAGACTTCTCAGAAGCTCTTTAGCAACTCACCACAGTGATTTGACTGAGGCGTAATGAAGTCCAAATGTTGTATATATGGTACAGTACAACAATCTACCCCACCTTGCTGCTGCTTTCCTGTTACACTTCCAGTATAAGCACTCGTAACTGTTGATTGTAGAATAATAAGGTGGTAATTCATCGACAGGTACTGTAACTTGCTTCTCCTTCAGTTGTTGTGTGGTGATTTTTGAATTTCAGAACATGTTTGATGTACTTTGCACTTTTTACATTTTTGATTTCAAGACAAAGGACCAGAGGGACAGTGGCTCCTCTCTGCTTGTGAATCTGTGGTGTTGGATATACTGTATAGAGTATTTTTTTGAGTATTATGTCAATGCACGTGTGTGCAGCTCGTAAGTCCAGTACTGTACTTTTTTCATTGCGGTAGGTAACTAGAATGAAGAACATACAACCAAAGCATTGACGTTTTCTCCACTAAGTTATTGGAATCTGTCCGTGTTGTTGTGATATTGTCACTGGAACTCAAAATGTATCAATAAATCCCAGTTAAAGTGAATGTTTTTGTCTGTGTGATGTAATTATTCAAAGAAAACACCAGTTGATTAATTGGTTATTAGGTTGTAAAAATTTGAAAAAAATGTGGTTTCAGCTTCCAAAATGTGAGAATATGCTGTTGTTCTTAATGTTATAATAGTAAACTGATTATATTCCAGTTTCAGAGTGTTAGTTGAACAAAATTAAGCTATTTCAACAGTGTCCTGACACTTCAGACATTTTACAAGTAATCAGATTGATTAATGATGAACACACCTGCTACATATCCATGTGATATTTGTTACTGCTATGTTCCTAATAGCTGGAGGTAACTGAGGAGGAATCCAAACCAGTTAGTTCAGCTCAAAGGTCATTTAAATTCTCAGTCTACAAAAAGCTAATGCGACAGTGACATCCACTTTACTGTCACCAGATCTGGTTTGAATCTGTCGGGTTTCAGTGGCCTTAAGATACATACAAATACAGGTCAATCTGCGATAAAAGGGAAAATCCTTTTAAAACTCAGACATTTAAAACAGTTACCGTCAAAAGTGAATTTAAAACAACGTGCCTCCAGCATATAATGACATATAAAATCAGCATCTCATTTGACTCTCCTCCCAGTGCGGTTATGTGAATAAACAAATACAGACCCTCTCTATCCAGCTGATATAATCAACGTTTCTCTACCCCTCATATTTATGTTTATTTTGTAAGCGGGCAGGCTGGGACACCGAGACACAGGCTAGGCTTAATGTACACTGTAAAATCTAATAAGAGTTATGCAAACTCATTGCCTTAGATAAATTAAGAAAAGTAAACTTGAGATTTTGAGTGTGCAATACTTAGACCAACTTCTTCGCTTGCTTACTGTTATTGTGATAACTTAAACTACCAATATCCTAAAATGTCTAGTAGCACGCTGAAATCTATTATTGCATGAATTTGACAAAATAACTAACCGTGTGAGAGACTGAACTCATGATGCAATGGTGTTGCATAACTAATTGTTTTCTATACAAAATTTTCTAAAGAACTAATTACTGCTTAACTGATAACTATTCAGAACACTTTTAAACACAGGTTACTTAGGCTAATGGCCTCAAACACATTGTCTCAAGGTATGCTGGAAAACTCCACCCGCCTATCCCCAACACGCTACTGTACCTATTTACCCGTTGTACAAAACCACAGTAGTTGTTTCAACTGTCATTAAACATTTAATTTCAAAAGGGCAAAAGACGTCACCTACCCTGTATTGAACAGGACAGCTGCAGAACAATAATCAAGTACATGTGAATCTATTCTGGTGTGTGCTATTGTCACAACTGTTAAGAGCATTTCATGGAACAGATCTGAATGTGAATTGAAGATTTTAGAAGCTGGGACAGGAAATACCTGCGTAGAGTTTTACAAAACAAAAGCACCATTTATCCAATTTTTCTCACATAACAAAAGGGCTGTTTACCATGAAAAGTAGTGGAGTACAAGTAGAAAGTGGTGTGAACAGAAAACAGGCTGTTCAAGTAAAGTAGATCTAATTTGTGGGGTACTTAAGCAAAAGCAAAAGTTCCAAGTACTTGGTGTGTTTAAATGAACCAAACTCAAGTAAACTGAGTTTGACAGTTTTCTTGATGCAAAAGTAACTAAAATAAAATGAGTTTATTAACCAGTTGATAAAAACTGAGTGAAGTCAACTCAGTATTTCTGATTAAAGTCAATCTTACATTTTACAGTGTACAGTGTACATTTTGTAAAAGGAACCTGGCCAATGTTTGGATGTGTGAATGTGTGGGCCTTAACAGTGAGGTCTGTGTTGGAGGTTGCTCCTTCCCTATAAGAAGGAGGGGGACGCACTCAGTTTCCTGATTTCTAGGAAAATTCTGCACAGAGGCAGCAGCAGCAGATTCATTGAATAAAGGAATATAAGAAGCTATAATTACACTGTATTTGCAGAGATGACAACAGTGGAACTTTTTTACAGGAAGGCAGAAGTTCAGCTGAGACATATTTTTTAAAAAACATTTTTATCCCCCTTGACATAAAATCATCACTAAATAAATGACTTTTATCAAATGCAGTGCAGACATTTTAGACTTTTTCCTCAAAAAAAAAAATGCCACGTATATTAGCCATGATAAGTAGTGATAAGATAATTTGATTCTACAAATTTTTTTGTTGTTGTTTCCATGGAAACATGGTTTTCTGAAGGATGATCATTTGTCAGCCCATATAGTATATAACAGTGAATTGGATATCACCGTGATGTCATCTCTTCAAATGTGCTTACACATGTCAATATTTCATTCTCTTTCTCATGATGTCATCCTCTGGGGAATATATCATATGCTTATTAATTTGTTGCATAATTTTTTGCAGGGGTTGAAGGATATGTCATCTTCTGATGACTTTTTTTTATTATTCCATGACGAATAGCCTTCAAAATAAAAGAGTTTAGACATAAAAATGACTATAGGATGCTGAGATTTGAAAACTACCCATAGCACAAAGTGCACACACTTATGCTCCCATTAAAGAGGTTATTTTGTGTGTGTGTGAGTTAGTATTAGAAAAAGTGGTGTACAGTTTAGTGTCGATATCAAGTGTATGATAAGAACTTCAAGGTATATGAATGCTTGCCTTTATATTTTGTACTTGAATGGATTTGTAGAGAGCAACATTAAATTATTTATGTAAGAAAGACAATCTGCCTCTAAATTTGATCTTAGCTACAAGTCTGTAATTTAATAATTATTATCTCAAAGTCGTGAATTTTCCATGAGCCCTATGAATTCAAACATTCTGGATCACCCGATCCAGAACATCACTTGGATCCAGATCAGACTTTTGATGTGTGGTAGATCATCATGTCATTTTTGTCCAAGCATCGTAGGCATTATCCATGAATTTAGAAGCAAAAAACCTTTTCCTTGGGCCGTACGATACCTTATATATAATAAATTAATCAAAATCCATGTATAAGTTCTTGTGTAATCCTGCTAACAGACAGACAAGCAAACAAACAAATGTCAGCAAAGACATAACCTCTATAGCGGAGGTAATAAATAACCTACTGGTGCGTGTTTGTTGGGAACTTGACAAGAAATATCTCAACAGGTGAGTAAGAAAAGTACATGTGTAATGAATGAAATGAATGGTGGCTGGATTCCATTTAGTTGCATCAGTTTTAGGGTGCTGGGGCTGTACATACCCCACTGTTACACTGTCTGTCGGGACTTGCTGAGACATTGTTAATGTTGCTAGTAACACCTGGCAAGTCAAAAGGTCTGCTGGCTCCTTTTGAACCTCAAATCAGGTTGTTTTTCTTTCACTGATGTAGTTCAGCTTATTTGAAAATGTCAAATCTATAAAACTTGAAGGTACACAATTATTATATAAATGCATATTTATTTATTTATTTTTTAATCAATAATACAATCTGAAGGGAAAAGAAGCGGATTGTGGTTTAAAAAAAAAAAAAAAGAACAGAGGAGAAGATCTGAGTGAGTCACGTTCAACCCAGTGGTTAGTGTCAGTAAATTGTGTGTGGTAAGTGTTCCGTGCACACACACAAACACACACACACACACACACACACACACACACACACACACACACACACATGCATGCAATCACAGCACTTTCAGCCTGCCTCTCTATGGGTGTGTGCAGTGATGGTGGGTGTGCCAGAATATGTAATCCAACCGCTATTTCGACATTCCAGGAATACCTCCCACAGCTCATTCCCTGCTTCTGAGCCAGATGAGATCCTCCCCCGTCATTCTCAACACACACACACACACACACACACTGTGTAACCAAATGTTTCCCTTTTGAATAGTTTTATTTAGATATTGTTGAATGATGCTACGGCAGCATATGACTGACTCCCAAACATCCAGACTTGTTAAAATCAAGGTTAGACTATTCTCACGTTTTGTTCTAATCATGTTCAAACAGGCTGTTTAAAGATCCCTTCCTGATGGAGGACAAAATAAAACTTGTCCTTGTTAGATGCAAAAATGTATCCTTAGGTGTTTTTAGGTGTATGGGAGCCTGGCAGCTGCTGGAGAAGATTGATCTCTACCTCATCTCTAACGGAAACCAAGCTACAGTCTGTATAACCCTCAAACCCCACGAGACCCACGTGTGAGCACATGCTCACATGCGGTTTCGTTTATGAGCAAAGGTTTCCTTTTTCTCTTTATACTGGAAATCATGAGTGTGACGTTAACTGTAAGGCGTGACTGTGGTGGTTTCTGATGCTCCTCCGGCGGCGTCAATATGAAAGCTGCGTCTCCATACTGTATATGTCTGGTAGTATTTAAGCTGCCATCGTTAATTCCATCTTTTTTCTCTTCCTTATTCATTCTCTCACTCACACACACACACACACACACACACACACACACACACACACACACACACACACACACACACACACGGAGAGAGAAAGGGGAAAACGCACCGCTCCAAATGAGTGGATGGAGAGGTGATGGCAGGACAGGACTCACATTTACGCACACACAATTGCGCGCGCACACACGCACAGTGGCTCCTCCCCAGGCGTTACTTGCATCCACTTACAAACATCAGACCACTGCTCTAGCCCCGCCCTCCTGTGAGCCTCATAGAAATTCGTCAGATGTGACTTAGACCCCACAATAATTTGCTGGCAAACCCACAGTCTGCGCTCTCCGTGTGAACCAGAGCCTTTTACGCACACATCCTGCTTCCCCACCCGTGTGCGCAGCTGACTGAATTTTCTTTAGCTGTAAGATAAGGACAAATAAGGAGGACAGGACATGTTAGGGATGTTGAGGGGACTCACCGGACTGACCGCATGTTGGTGTCTGTTAATGCTGATTCATTTTTCGCCTCAAGCAGGTAAGAAATGTTATTTAGACCACTTGGCAATCACAAAAGGGATGCTGCAGTATTTCAAAGTTGGTGATTCTGATTCAATGAATTTGCACATATGAATATTAATATCATGATTTGCGTTGTTTGGGTTGGGTCTTGCAGTGAAATGACCGGTGACTCGAGAATTATTTTGAGATAAGAAACATTTGATTCATTCTTAATATTACTTTTAAATGTCATATTGATTCAATTATTGTCATAACTAAAATAACGAAGTGGAAAATAAAATAAAAAATGTGATGACAACACATTTTGCTTTACAATTGCGGCACAGTGTAGATGAATGAAATTTACGCACCGTGAGTTGATTGGTTCGTTTGTCTCTGAGAGGCAGCCGTTTTTCCGCAACAGCCAATCACATTCAGTCATCCTGACGTTTCAACTTTCACATGGGTGGCATAAATGCAGAAGCCGCTGGTTGTTAACAAGGAAGGGTGCGGCGTTTTGTCATCCTCCCCTAACAGCGCGTTGCATGAAATGAGATGCGGGAAATTCTGCATCTGAATGTAAAGTGGAAAAAGGGAGAAATAAAACACAGCAGATAAGATAAAACAAAAGAGAATGACAAACAAGCTCATTAGAGAGAGAAACGATGTACAAAATCGAAGAGAAAGCTAAAGAAAAAAAGGGGTTAAGATGTTTTTTTTAAAGATCTGAACTGTTCTGACTTCTCTGAGAGAATTACAGTAAAATATAGACTATAAAATATGAAGAAATAAGTGTTCAATTTGAGTATCACGTTACAACAATTAGGTTTCTGGAGCCAAAGGCCAAGAGAAGCCTGTTTGACCACAAATGGAGTGCAACAATGTGCCATTGATGTTCAACATGACAGATGAAGGAGTGAACCTAATGCCCTTTAAAGCTAACAATGTGCTGAGATTAGGCTTCAGGCCAATTCTACCACCTACTCCATTTATCCCCTATTAATCTCAACTCTTTTACAAGACCTTGTCTGATTAAAATTTCTGGTTCTTTCCAGGTCTTAGCTATCATTTCCAGTCATTAAATCTGAGGTTGTGTGTGTGTGTGTGTGTGGCTCTGGTTTATTTGGTATTTAACATACATGCTAGTTTACATACTGAAATGAGGCATGGGGATCGTAGTAAAGATGTAAATAAAAAAAAAACACAGGTCTTTTTTTCGACACTGGAGACTAAACTTTTAGAATGCGGTGACTCATAAAGACACCACCTGTGTATAATGGTGGAGGAAGTATTCATACACTTCTGAGGTAAAAGTCCAATACAACAGTCTGAAAATACTGCTTTACAAGTTAAAGTTTTGCAGTATTTACAGCCTAAAGGGAACTGTCACTCCTGTGACATTTATATACATATATTATCATGTATAAGTTTGCTGCTATAGTTTATTTTCTTTTATTTTTGTTTGATTTTTTAAAACTTTTTTTAAGATGAAAGAGTTTTTGTATATGTTGCTGGTACATATTGGTTCATATTATTAGTTATTTTCTTCATAGAAACAAGATAATGAAATGAAAAAACACTCAAAGTCAAAAGGGAAGAGAGCAAAAATTACTATTAAATAAACTACTAGAAATAAACTACTTAAAAAGAACAACAACATGATAAATACATGCAGGGCAAGGTGTCAAACAAATACAGTTGGGTCAAATTATAAAGTAGCATTAAATAGAAATACATGAGTAAAAGTACTCCAAACTTAAGTGTGGTAATGGAGTAAATGTACTTAGTTATTTTCCACCACTGCCTCTGTAGCATGCTCTGCAGTTAGAGGAATGGTGTCACTCACACTTCACTCTACATAGTCAGCTTTGCTGCAGGGGTTAAGATTCATAGTAAGCTACAGAGGAAATATAGAGCAGTTTGATTGGTCTGCAGATGATGACCTCATTATTAAGTCTTCACTTTGAACTCTTGCAAACTCTGCCTCTGCCAAAGTCTTAAACTAAGATGGATTCTTTGCATGTGAGATTGAAGCTTAATTTGGCCACATTACTGTATACCAGCATTAATGGATTACCCAGACTTCAGTGAACTCCTCTCAAAAAGTACTGCTGCATCAGATTTACTGAAGCTGTAAAAACTCACTCAGATCCAGTGCAGAGGAGACGACTCGTGTTGCTCTCCGTGATGCATCGTGGCTATTCATTAACTGCTGGGTATATGTTTTAGTCAATATACACATACTGAACGTTTTAGTGTGTGTACAGCATACACGTGCAGTAAAAAAGACTGGATCTCATAAGTCACGTGGTCATAAAGGAGTTTTTTTTTTTTTTTTTCTACGATGACAACTAACCTCTCAAGAGTATCTGCCATTCATTTGGCCACTTTTTGCAGTCAAAATATAGTTTGGTTGACATGCATTTTGAAGGGGACTTTTGCAGACTGATGTGTGTTTTTGAGGTGGGACTCCATGGTCTTATATGGTAGTGTTATGGCTGGATGGTGTGTTGGTTGTCAAGGTTCACACTGTGGGTATACATAGCATCAGAATGATGCTGGTGCTCTGCTTGACATACTGTTCAAACAAGTCTTTTTATGTGAGGGTTGTGTCTGTGTCTGTCTGCAGGGGTGAATTTCAGCAGTAGTACAGGATGTAGTATTGCTAGTCTTTGAACTCTGCTTTCTCAATGGTGCCTTTTTTTGTTTGCAGGATTTAGGTTATGGGAGGAATTTGCACTATAGGTGACCCAATTTTCATCTATAGGGACCAGAAATGTGCCCAGTGGCATATTTGAAGTGCTAAATAGGATAATGGGATAGATGAAGATTTAGAGATCTTAAATAAATCTTGGGGATTTTAAAAGATTTAGATTCTCAAAACAAAACAGTGAGTGAGTAATATCTCTACAGAACTTTCCACCACACAAAAGACTTACTGTAAAAATTAAACGAAACCTTCTCTTTGCTGAACTTTTCTTGGGAAGCTTGTGACCCATATTCGGAAGGAAACCTTAACCGTGGAAAGTGAAAACACTGGAACTTTGGAAGGTCAGGAAGTGCGGGCATTTGACCTACTTTCCAATGAATGACAGATTCTCAAAAAAATAAAAGTGAAGAGAAACTCTAAATCGGAAATGTCATTGTATTTGTCACTGCATATCTTCAGGGACAGCATATCTTCAGGGACAGCTGGAGTAAAGTTTGGAGTCTTTTCCTGGAATCCCCTCCCACACCATGTGTGTGAACGTTTGTGTTTGTGGTCTCCTTGAAATCATGAGCATGTGGGAAACACAGAACCTCCCAAGAGAAGCCAAAGTTTTTCCCATAATCAGTGAAACCCAGAATTGACTTAATGCCCCTGAGAATATCGGAAGATCAACTTCCAACTTCTGTTTTTGTTTCTGTTTCCAAAGCAGGGGGTGGCTGACTTTTGGTGGCATGCCTTGTATTAAAAGCATCCTCTCTTTATTTTACATCATCTGTCAGATCTGTAATGTCCCTTTTTCACCTGTCATCACTCACGTTGACATACTTCCTTTTGTTTAGAGTCCTTGTCAGTACGTCACTGTGACGATGAGGAATGACACTCTGGGACCAATCAGGCCTTGGTGGTGTGATTGTTAAACTCCTCCCATATCTATTGTCTTAAAGGGATAGTTTGGCAAGTCCCTAGCCTGTAGGTCACAGGAGAGACTGGCAGTGCAGTGGGTGATGGAGGTGGAAGGCCTGAGCTGGTTTCACATGTGCCTTGATGTTGTGCTTTGAGTCGGTCCATTGAGGTGTGGTCGTCTTTGGGGTTGAGACCTCTGAGCCCAAAATAAACCAGGGTCAATATAAGGTTGTACCTCTTCCGACTTTTAAACCTCAAGCTGAGAAGTGAAGCCGTTGACACTTACTTGACAAAAAGAGTTGCTTGAGTTCGGTTCCATGAGTGAAATGTGTTAAAAGAGTGAGGAAGAGAGATGCACGGTTGGGTTAAATATGCCTCCTGTCATTCCACTGACATTAATGGTTGTGTGTGTGTGTGTGTGTATATATATATAGATATAATTTTTTTTAATTCAAGTTGAATTATTTTGTTTTTGCCGGCATGCCAATGCAAAATTCTTTTTCTTAAGTGAATGCAATACGCTTCTGTATGCATGTGTGCAAATACCGTACATTATATTCTTATTACTTCATATCAATTAAGATAACACTGTGAGTCAAGGAACCACAGTGTTATCTTAATTTAGTAATCTCCTCTGAGCTAAGGTGTGGTTTCACTCTGTCAGTTATCTCCATGTCAGTGGCCTTCAATTGTGAATTTTTGTGTGATTTTCAGTTAAATATTAATCTCACAAGGATATCAGTATTTATATATTGACACAAGATCACCTTACTACACGCTGCTCACGAGCAGCAAAGTGTAAATTGAGCAGTAAATGGTGATAATGTCAGCAGTTTGTTGTCATGTCGCTCAATGTAGATTTTATCACTCACAGATGCAGCATTCAAATGCAGCTCCACTCAGTTTAAGTGTGGAAACGGGAGGTGCATCACCCGCAGGTGGATTTGTGATGGAACCGACGATTGTGGGGATGGAACTGATGAACTTCCTGCAACCTGTGGTATGTCATTTTGTCACTGAGGCCCTATAGCTTTGATCTGCCTCGAAAATAAGAAATTTAAATACAAGTGAAGAGGACTGCATGTAGAGCTTATTTTCACTGTCAAATTATTGACCAATGAATTTCTCAATTAATTCTGTCTGTTAAAGTCACAGTAGAAAAAGTAGTGAAAATCCCTGTTATAGTATAATTTATCAGAGCCCAAAGTTAGATTTTAAATTTCTTGTTTTTCTGACCAACTATTAGAAAAACAGCATTTATTCAATCAATATCATATATGACAATGAAAAGCATGAGATCTGCACATTGGAGGAGGTTAAACCAGCAAATGTTGAGAACTAACTGGTTGAGAATCAATAGTAATATTATTTTCTGTTTGTGTTACTATTTGTTACCGCTCTAAATGTGGGTGTAGATTAATTTTAACTTGAATTATTTTAGAACAATATATGAAAGAAATCAAGCACAGATCTCGAATTATCTGTTTATTTCCTCTATCTGTGTCTAAGTTCTCCATATCAACTTATTTCTGTCCTTGCGCTGCTACTATAACCCTCAAATTTGCCCTGGGGGATGATTGAAGGATTATCTTATCTTATTTTACAGCAGTCAATTATAAAATCATCAGTGAAGCCACCGTACGACAGTCGTTTCCTTCAGTAAAGGATTGTACATGCTCTGACTTTAGCCGCAGGTCTTATCTCCTCTTGATCTCATTTGTGTCATGTTTCCTGTGTCTGTACTTAGCAAACAAAACTTGTCTGGAGTCTGATTACAACTGTGGCGCTCCAATGAACCAGTGTATACCGAAAGGCTGGCATTGTGACGGCAAAGCTGACTGTGACAACGAGGCTGATGAGAAGAACTGCAGTAAGTTCTATGTGGAATAGTTTCATACATTTTTGCTTACATGCATCATATACAACGTATGAAGTCATTACAAATTGTGTTGAGACAAAAACAACTGAACTGAGAGACAGACAGCAAAATAAATTTATTCTAACAATAAATAACTCCACTGTTGATTTGCTTTTGGTGTGAAATTCACATTTGATCCACTTTAAAGCTTAACATCACCTTAACTCCTCTCTTCTCCCGCCCCTGCGTCACCACAGCGGCCAAACAATGCACGGACGAAGAGTTTCGGTGTGCCAATGGCCAGTGCATATCCCCTGCCTTCGTCTGCGACAAGGACGACGACTGTTCAGACGGCTCAGATGAAGTTTCCTGCCCAAAGCCCACCTGCAGCTCTCGTTCCTTCCAGTGCCATAACTTGGTGTGCGTGCCGGATCCGTGGCGCTGCGATGGAGACAAGGACTGCGCTGACGGGTCTGATGAGTGGCCGGAGACCTGTGGGGGACAGCAGCCCAAGAAGACAGCGCATTGCGGCATCCATGACTTCCAGTGTGCAAATGGGGAGTGTATCCACGGCAGCTGGAGGTGTGATGGAGGCATGGACTGCCAGGATAAATCGGATGAAGTTAACTGCAGTGAGTTGGCTTTAGAGTTTTCAGTCCATCCATCTCCCCTTCTGCAAACTTATTTTTCTCTGATCAGTCTTCTCTGACTCTAATCTAGTGCTCAAAACAGAGCCTAAAAGATGTAGCCTATTAATGCTTGAGGGTACATAATATCCTCTCCATGGCTGCCTACACATTCTCACTATCATCAAGTTTATTAAAAAAAACCCAACCTTGCTCCTCATCAGGCTATGCCGTCTCATTCGACTTCCTTTCTCTCTCTGTCTCCCCTTTCCGTTTTGTTGTTTTCATCTTCATGTCTTACTTTTCTAGGCCGTCCTACTTGTCATCTAGATGAGTTTCAGTGTACTGACGGCACCTGTATCCATGGTAGCTTCCAGTGTGACAAAAAGAACGACTGCAGGGACCTCAGTGATGAGCTTGGCTGCCATATAGGTGACCCTCACACAGATTCAGTCATATCTCAACCACACACTTAATTGTAATTAGATGTTAATGTTTAATACTGTTCTTCTCCACAGAAAATGTGTGCAAAGGCCCTGCCATGTTCCAGTGTAGCAGCGGAGAGTGTATCAGCATGGAGAAAGTTTGCAACAAACAGAGAGACTGCAGGGACGGGTCCGATGAGCCTGACAGAGTGTGTGGTGAGTGTAGTCTTATATTACCATCCACCCAACAGAAAGAAATAATCAGCCCAAGAAGTGTAGCTGCATAGAAAAAGAAAAAAATTAAACCACATCACAGCCTGGAAAATGTAAGTGGAGCAGCTAGCCAAACTGGCCTGGATAGTCTGTGGTTTGAATGAGTTAATTCACTGTCAGGTTGAGCTACCATTAGGAAAATGGTTGTCATGAATACTAGTCGAAGGCTAAGTTTATCTGTATCTCCACAGACCAGGACGAGTGTTTTACTGGAAATGGCGGCTGCTCCCATGTCTGCACCAATCTGAAGATTGGCTTCAACTGCTCCTGCCTGGCTGGATACAGCCTTCAGACAGACGGGAAAACCTGTGAAGGTGAGAGGAGGGAGTCTGGCTGTTGAAATCTTAGTATGTTATAGAAGTTAGTCGTGACCATCTTTGGGACATGGATATGTATTTTAAGAAAACAGTTGATAAGAAACTCAACTTTGCATGAAAAGCTCTCTCAGTTCTTGACCTTTTGTTCCTCCGCCTCCAGACATCAATGAATGTGCTGAGCCGGACACTTGCAGTCAGATCTGCATCAACCTGCCCGGCAGCTACAAGTGTGACTGTGAGAAGGGCTACGAGATCGACCCTGTGGGCAAGACATGCAAGGCTGAATCGGGTAAATTTTGAAAGAAAGCCTGTCCTCACACGGTCATCACTCTCAAGAGTCAATGCCTCATCTGACAATTCACAGATTGACTCATCTATTGATCTGCTGTTCTATTTTCTCTTCTTTGTCCTCCAGGCACTGTGCCCACGCTCTACTTCACCAACAGACACGAGGTGAGGAAGATGACGGTGGACCGCAGCGAATATGTACGTCTGATCCCCCAACTGAAGAACGCAGTGGCTCTGGACATGGACATGCCTAACAAGATGATCTTCTGGTCCGACCTGTCACTGAAGAAAATCTACAGGTTAGAAAGTCTCTGAAACTGTCTGTCTGGTCAAGGGTGGTTTAATAGAAGGCTGTAAATAAGATGGGCTTGATCTGTACCAGAAAGTCTGTACTATAGATGCAAGTCAAGATAAGCAAATATTACTCTTTTGTAGGAGACTATGATGTAGACCAGGTTGCAGATAAAGCAATGTCTGTCTCTTAAATGAATTTCTCTCCTGACAGCTCCAAGATTGACATGGCCGGCAACTCCTCTTACCACACTGTAGTAATCGGTAGCGGGATTGAGGCCCCAGAGAGTCTTGCAGTTGACTGGATCCATGGCAACATCTTCTGGACTGACAGCATTTTGAAGACCATCTCTGTGGCGACGACAGACGGCAGCATGAGGAAGACTCTGATCACAGAAAACCTGGAGAAGCCGAGATCCATCGTAGTTGACCCCATGAATAAGTGAGTGAATGATTCAGACAGGCTGCAGGTGTGAGCCAGACTCCTGAAAATGGCTGAAATGTAGTTTTTAAATTTGGGATCAATTTGTTGATCATCTTCAAGCTTGCGGTTTTCATTTTTTTAAAAAAGTTTGTCTACGTCCTGTTTAGCTTTATATACTGGACAGACTGGGGTGAGGAGGCCAAGATAGAGAAGAGTGGGCTGAATGGAGCAGATCGCATCGCCTTGGTAACGGATAACATCGTGTGGCCCAATGGCATCACCCTTGGTAAGCAGAACGTCAAGGATGCACTAAATGATAATCAATAACTTCCAATCATACTATATAATGACCAGTCCAATATGTTTACCTTTGTGCTTCTCTCTGGACAGACATAGTCAACCATCGTCTGTACTGGGTGGACTCCAAGCTGCACACTCTGTCCAGCGTTGATGTGAACGGAGGGACACGAAGGCTTCTCATTTTCAACGAGGAAAAGCTCTCCCACCCCATCTCACTTGCTGTGTTTCAGGTTAGTAGTAGAGGCAAACACATATAATTAAATGGGTAATTTAGTAAAAATATTATAGTCAGAAATATGAGCATAATAATTAGTGACATTATGATATTCCAATTAAAAACAATTTAAAGGAAACGGGGGCACATGATATAATAAATATCAAAAACTGTGTATTTAAATATAATCCTCAACTGAACATTTGTCATTGCGCCACACTGTTGGGCAATTTCAAAATGTATATAACTACTGTATTTCAAGTCAATAAGTACATAATCCAGTTCATCCATGGTGAGCATTTGCTGCTAAAATGGTTTAGTTTTATAAAGTCAGAGCTGAGTGTGTAGTCCAATTCAATTTGGATCAGTGGTGCTAATTAATGATGAATCCATTAAAATCCAAATGAAGTGATCTTGTTACTCAAATAGCATCTCTCTTTTAAACAGGAGAAAGTATTTTGGACAGACATGAGCAACAATGCTGTTTTCAGTGCCAACCGCCTGACAGGAAAAGACATCACCAAGCTGGCAATGGACCTGGAGCAGCCAGAGGACATCATACTGTACCACAAGCTTAAACAGCCCAACGGTACAGAAACATCACTCAGTCTGATTTATCATAAAAAAACAACTAACTTTAGGCCATAGAATGATTTGTAATGCCTTTTGTACCCACATTTATGTCTTGTAGGCACAAACTGGTGCAGAGAAGGTGACAGCGTGAATGGTGGTTGTGAGTTTCTGTGCCTCCCTGCCCCTCTGATCAACCAAGGCTCTCCTAAATTCACCTGTGCCTGTCCTGACAGCATGACCATGGGGCCTGACATGAGAAAATGTGTGACAGGTGAGTGACACACATCAGTACAAATAAACTGAAATTTAACATCGAATCATAAGTAAGTAACCCATGTATTTACTTTTGGATCCACCTCAGCTGCCCCTCCTGGTGAAAGCAACACTGATGCACCGCCCCAGCCCAAAGTTCCCACCAAGCCTAGTGTGCCCAAGAAGCCTGTCCCTACCATCAGATCCACCAAAAAACCCAAGCAGCCCACACAGCAGCCTAACGACACTGCACAAGGTACAAGAAGGGATTCTGGATAACTGGTGGAAAACAAAGGGTTTGATAAAGTGAAACTTATTGCAACAGAATATTCTAGAAAATGCACCACTGACACAGGCATCTGGTAGGAGCAGGTTTGGTTATTAGAAGTTTACTAATTGCCTTCCTGCAGCGTTAGTCGCATTGAGAAAAAGTAGAGAGGAGCGGTGTGCATCAGCTGGCTGTGTCGCCAGTCACATTTCGTCCAATGGGAGTGGAGAGTCTTAAATGTCACCCGTCCTCTGTGATGTTTACTGGCCTTACTGAATTTTGTGCACTTTGGGGTTAACATGTTCTTTATTGTTTGAGCACATGGTGAGCATCCATACACCAATATGTTAGCATGCTGATGTTAGCATTCATAGCTGAGCACAGCGTCAAAGAGTAGCTGTAGTCTCTAAGCCTTATTTGAAGAGTGTCTCTAGCCAGGCATGACTCACCAGTGAGGTCGTTGGGACAAAGCACTGTGACGCCTGCATTTTTTGCTTGGACTTATATGATTAAAACATTATATTCTCTGCTTTTTGCAGGTGACAAACTGGCAGCCGGGCCAGAAGAAGCCACCTCATCCCATCCTATCGCTCTCTACATCGTGTTGCCATTAAGTAAGTTCCATATTTATGCTCGTCATGCCCCTCTGTCAAATACTCAACCCCTGTACACACTCACATATGCAACCCGAAGGGCTGCTAAACCTGTAGTCATTTTCACTTCACTATGATGTCACCAAATGACCTTAAACCTTTTGGCTCTGCAGTGGTCATGGCCCTGCTGGTCTTCGGGGCAGCGTTGCTCTGGAGACACTGGCGTCTGAAGAACACGAACACCATCCACTTCGACAATCCTGTTTACCAGAAGACCACAGAAGATGAGCTCCACATCAGCAGGAACAGCTCTGATGGCTATGTTTATCCAGAGGTACTGCTACTTTGATACCAAGTCACTTCAGATAGCACTCTTAGTATATAAGAGCTCTACTTATCTAATCAATGAATGCATGTTACTTTTTTTGCAGAGGCAAAAGCTGAGCATGGAGGACGTGGATGTTGCATGACCCAAAGATGAAGAAGAGATTTAGCTAGCTTTATTTTTTGAATTTATGCAAAGCCGATTTTTTTCTACTGCTGCTGCTTAACGACCCCCTCCCTCTCCAGTGAGCTCATTTTGTGGCGTATGTCTCTGACCTCAGCACTGTGCCGTCCAAATCTGAAGAAAGAACTGAAAAAAAGATTGTGGAAAATGTATCATGACAAAATAGAGCATAACTGAAGGAAGCCATTTAGTCAGACCACAAAATTGTTTCAAAATGAAGCTTCACTGTATGGTTTCAGAAGACGATGTTCTTAATGACAGGGCCTTGACTCTTTTGAAGCTGCCTGAAAACTCATTCTATGCATCCTGTTACCTATATTGTCTTAAGAATGTTGTGTGACCTCTATACTGTAAACGCCTTCCTGACTCCACTACTTTCCAAAGCGACTTCTTTTAATACCACAGTGCTTTAGCTCCAGGCAGCAATATTTTTCAAAATTGTATTGAGGCCTTGTCTTCTCTTGGGCACAAAGTTTACCATCATGTGTCATTGTCTGTATGTTACATTTAAATCAATCATCTTGTGTTATTATTTGTTTTGTGGCCCATCTTCAAACAGGGTAATCTGAGTGTGATGAGTCACTGATGGTTTACACTGTAAATGGAAAAGCTGCTGAGTTTTCTGAAGTCAACCAAAATGAAGAAATTGTTCCTTTTTAAATGAAGAAAGTTGAGTTAAAAGTGATTGTAAGTGATTTCTTATCATTATAATGTACATAGTTTCTGTAAATGTTCTGTAAAACACTCTTATGTTGACTCCGTTGTTGCCCTTTTACATTTGTACATTTTAATCAAGATTATTGTAAATATGTAAGAGATTATTTTATTTATTTATGGAAATATGTGAGAAGGTTTTTTGATTGTTGTCACGCGGCTGTAAACAATTAAATCGTTCTTGTTCTAGCAAAGCCAATGTAATTTTTTTTTTCAGTAATAAATCACATAATTTATTTTGCAATTATAATTCTGTTACTATGACATTTTTGTTTTCACTGTGAGATTAAGGCACATATTTTAGTGTGCAAAGCACCACGTTCTCACAGCAACATATATGAATGGGCAAGGATTGATGCACAATAGTGAGCTTGTTAACGCACACTGTTCAATTTTGATTCTCTGTGTTCTTTTTTTAAATAAAAGAAATAAAAAAAATTTCAACCTGTCTTTCACTTTAATGAGGGTCAGTTTGACAAGTGGGAAAAGCTGCGTCATGAAGAAACACTGTCTCATTATAGGGTATATGGGAACATAAGATATGAGCTGATTATTCTAAGACTTGGCAAAATGGATGCACATGAAATCTGTTTATGTTGCCATCACTGTGTGTCTGCAACACAATACTAACTGTACATGCACACAGAGTGGATGTGTGATTAGACTAATCACTGACTCCGGCCTACTTCTCTGATTTGACATCTCAGATATGTTATCACGTGATGAGGAATTTCATGTTCTTTTGCCTGAGCCAACACACATAAAAAAGTGTTTCTTCTCACATGTATGATCTGCTGGAATCACCTGATGGTGTAGTTTTAACAGAAAGGCAGCAGGTTTGGTAATAAAAAAAGGGTGTGGATTTTTAAATGACCTCATCCTCCGTCCATCACAAGGTGCAGAGATGGTTATTTGGATCAGTTATACACAGGCATAGCCTATCACAGGGGAAAGGTTTTGCTACTAAGAGATGATTTTGTGTTTTTTATTCAGGTCAAGTCATTTTAAATGACGAAAACTTACTTGGTTTTGAGTTTGGAAAAGAGGTCGTGAGCAATTTATTCTCACACTCCTTAACTGGAGCCTACGCCTGACGTTTCATCGTGTTTCCCCGCAGGATGAAGAGAAATTTAACAGTGATGCAAAATTCAACACAAGCAATTGATAAAAGGGAGAAATCTAATCATATATGGCCTGACACACCCATAAAAGCACACAGCTAGCAAACATCCTCTTACTGATATGATAAACTTCCTCCATCATGCCTGATAATGGTCCCTTATCTCTGTGGCAGTGGGGGATGGTCATGAGGAAGCACAGGTGTTACTGTACATTTGTAGTAACTGGGAAGTGAAGGTCAACAAAATACCCCCCAACAACACAAAGGGAAGCTATACTGGTTTCATGAGTTTCAAAATGTAGAAACTGGCATGACTGCAAAGAGTTGTTCAGGAACAATAATAAAACAGGTTATCAGTCATTTAAAAAGAACCCCTGACATATTCTGACACATTCGCTTTTCGTAAACTGTGTGTGAGAGAGTCAGATGGATTTGACGTCAGGTACAGGCCGTGCTCGGTGACACGCTGCACTACCATCTGCTCTTTGTGGTATGTTGTCTATCAGGAACTGGGATCCACATTCCAGTGTAAGGGACTCCACGCCCAACAACTGGCATCAGCTCTGATGAGAGCCAAGTGGCTTTCTGCAGGTTTTATGCATCCATTTAACTTTTGATTGTGTTTGACTGTGTTGATGAAAAGGTTATTATTACCACTGATGATGCTAATTGCATCCAAGTGAGAGACATTATGTTGCATCACTGTTGGTGTTTTTGTTTAAAAAAAATAATATATTAGAGTAACATTGCGCTCTATACCCATGAGACAATAGGCAGATACACCTGAGCCTCGGGTGACAAATGTCCCATGTCCTGTGATATACACTCTGTCATCCGTGTCCTCCTCTCCTCACCTCATTATTTACATAATGTTCGTTGTCTTCCTATTGGCCACCTGGCAGAAAACGGGTGGAGTTGCCTCTCACACCACTGACTCGTAAGCGAAGAGGAGTGTCTTTAAAAATTGATGTGGGGAGTAGGGGCATGCTGGGTATTACTCTTGTCAGATTACCAAACAGAGCACCGATTGTCTTGACGATAATGTAACAACAGCCTATTATCCCTCTGCCTGACAACCTGTCCAAACATCTCCAGATCCCAGGAGGAGGATGCTGATATTTGCACTGGGGGGGAAAAAACTTACGATGTTTATTTTTATCAGCTGTAAACTGAGGGTGGATCCGCTGTTTGGCTGCAAGATGATAAAAGACATGAGCTGCTCTGCTTGGTGTCCCGTATCAGTTCCAAAAGTAGCACTCAGAGTTTTTATCAGGCACGTTTCAGACAAAGTTTCACTTTATATAATAATATCTCTTTCCCTCTGAGTCACCATGCTGAGCTCGACCGCTTTGACCCTGAGAAGGTTACAGAATACAGTCCAGAGCTGTCTTTCCCATGACATCATAAAACTGGATAATCTAAGAAACTCAGCTCAGCTAAAATAAGTAAATAAGAAATGTGAAGAAATGTTTTTAGTGGTTAAAAGTTTTAGTGGTAACATTTTCTAACTTGAGCATTATCTAATTTTCTTTTTAATTTAATGGTGCTTTAACTTTTGGGTGGGCTTTACTTGAAGTTATCGTGTCCCCTAAACAGTGCTGACAGACTGGGCCGTTTTCAGCCCAGCTCTGGTTAAACTAAGTAGGTTGTGGTTATTTGGGCTACTTTTTGTACCATTTTGGAATTTCCATCAACAGAAAGTCAGGGTTTACTCTATACAGAGAAATTATTTCTTGAGAAATAGATCAGCACAGTCATTCATACCACAAGTGATTAAATTCTTGATTAAAAATGTTAAATCCTAAATTCTTACTATTGATCAGACAGTTTTATTTAGTTTTTTACTCTGTAGCGGGTCTAGTCAGGTTACCAGGTTTTCATATCTTAAAAAACATTGTGGCTAGACAAGGTTATAGGGATAGGGCATACTCCAATATGTGCAATATTCTGCTTAAGCTAGCATTTTATCAAGGGTCTGTGCAATGCTGTATATGGACAATTATGTGGTAGAACTATTCGACTGGGTATTATGCAATATTGCAATAGGTGCAATACTTTGATAAAATTGTATATTACAAATTGTGTAAGAGTGTGATTTGTGGGAGTTTGTTATGTGTCAATGTCACGTTAATTATCGTGTTCGTAGCGTGTATTTTACTGACACAGAGTTTCCCTATGGGGACAATAAAGTACCTGCCTACCTTCCTAAATCATCCCAAAAAAGTTAAGTGACCATGAAAATTTACAAATAATTTTCTGCCCTCTTTTTTGCCCTTAAATGCAGCGTTGATGTTACAGGTTAGACTGAGGTGTTGTAGTACCGACCAAGACTAAGACCCTTGTAAATTCATCACTGGTTAATCCTCATAACTTGAGCTGGAATGAGGCCAAAGAATTTCCAAAGTGATGCATGTTGTGTGTGTTCACAGTATTGAAATAACAGAGACAATACAAAACCTCTGTCTGGCATTACAGTAGGTCACGTATAGTGAAATCTGTTTGGTGATGCAGCAGAAAAGAGAAGTCACTTTTTCATTATGACCTGACTGTGAGGTTTTTCCATTATGTTGTGTCGGATCTCGGCCACTATAGAGGGATCATATATAATCCAGATCACATGAACCGGTGAGGGAGAGTAAAACACATGAGAAAACCCAACTATAAGAGTAGTAAAATGCTGACTAACTGGGATGTGGGTCAAACGTCCGGGCTTATATGAAATGAACTATTCTCATGCAGCACAAGTCTGTTTGAATAAAGAGGAAGGTCTTTATGATAGTTTTACAATATATCCTGAGTGAAAACGACATGTTTAAGGCGTGGTTATCTCATTTATAACTCTTGACTTACCAGAAAAAGGGTCATGATAAAGCAAGACTGACCTCCAGCTGGCCCTCACAGGCTCATTCACACACCTTTGTTATGGCACTGTGTTATTCTTAGTCACTGCCTTCTTACACATTGATGATAAGAAGCAGACATAGGAATATGAATGGAGGCTAACATTTGGGGAACAATACAAAGGCCCAAAGGCAGGGCTGGTAATTTGTGGAGATCTCGTCCTGCAAGCTTCATTAGCTTAAGAAGCTCCCCAAGCATGTGATCAGTAAAGTGCTTCTGCAACTGTGAGGCCAGAGGCGGCAGGTCTTAGGTCTAACTCTCAAGAAGAAGAAAAAAAGTAGGGCAGTAGTGTACCTTTTGGAGAATAACAACCATTCATAAATACATTAAGATACCCTTTATAACCCACTTTAACAGATTCTACTGTACTTTTAAACGGTGAAATAATCAACAAAAAAAAGGAAGAAAAAAAAGGAGACTGAAAAGACATTGGAATTTGTCAATTTTTACTAATTTCCTGCAAGTTATCCATGTGAACAAAAACAGACTATATATACAACCTAAATGACAACTCCCATATCAACAAAACACATATTGGCCTAAAAGGACTGTAGCCCATAAAGCAATACACATTTTGATTCATTTTTTCAGAAGCTAGAAGATCTAGAATGGCACACAGTGAAGTTCATACCTCCGCCAAGGTCCAACAGTCCCCTTTAATTTAATCAAGCCTTATCCAAAATCATTGCCCTGTAACCAGTGGCGGTACCTGCAGGTTCCTAGCTCTATTTGTTAGCATTGCATAGCAGCTGGAGAAACAATATATATATAAATAAATCTAATGGATCCAGATTAATCCTGCTGACAAACCAACCAACAAACAGACACAGGCAAAAACATAACCTCCCTGGCAGATATAATAATGTAAAACAAAAAAAACAAGAACAACAACAATATTGCTACCCTTTTCTATCACTTTGGTTTACCTTATTTCACCATGGACTCTCAGGAACGTGGATAACTCAGGAAGGAAGTCTCTGCTGGTGTGACAGGTGCAGGATCCCTCACCCCACCAACGCTGACACACAAATGTAGAAGGATCAGTTCTGCAAAAAAGCAAAAATATTTTTCTTCAGATACTAGGGCAAGATGCCTTATGTCAGGGCTATCACATTATTGTTGTGTCTCAAGGACATTTATAACTCACTGACACATAATCTGACCTCACAAAGCCTTTGACAGGGTTCAGAGATGTGGGCAGTAGCCATATTTCAGGTCTAATTACCTGCTCTATAAAAGGTGAATTAAGTGAATTAAAAGACTGCAATTTCAGATGCACATTATTTCCTGATCTGCAGAAGCTCTGTAGTGAATGGATGACTCCTGCGTTGGTGCACGATGTTTATCTCAAGGATAAAATTAATTCACTTGCAGTCACATGTATTTCATATTTCAGTGTTACCAGACTCCTGAGCGTGGCAGGTGTTTGCTTTTGTTCATGCTTCTGAATTCACTGTCTATACAGCCATGAATGTCTGACCTGTGAAGGTTACCATGAAATGAATGAGTGGATATATACACAGGGACATATTTTGTGAGCTGAGAGCATCCATCCATCCATCCATCCTTAACATCCCAGCTTACTTTAAGGGTGTAACCTACCTCTAACCTGTATGCGTTTGTCTTTAAACCACCATAGACACATATGCAAAGTAGACATGGAAAGGTCCCACCAGGCCAGCAGGTTAGATTCCAGAAGCGTCTTGCTGTGACGCAACCATGCTAACCATTGCGACATTGTGCTGCCCCCAACCAGATGATATCATATAACAAAAATCAAAATACAAAAGCAGACAGTTTCAATGAAAAACATGTCATTTCATTATCCTGCAGGTGAAGAATTAGAGCAGCATTTTGTATTCTTCAATTGGAGAAGAGTTGTGCAAATAATTTTATTATTGATGGACTTGATAAATAAACATAGAGCACTACTAATATATAACATCTTGCCCTTCACAAATACAGTTGATGAAATTCATTTGAATGACTCTGAATGTGTATTATCTGAGCTACATATTGGTATGTGTCCCATGTCTCTACCCCTCTTTGTTACCGTACCAATATATATTGCCTCATTCCAAATATATTTTATATATTATTTTATATTTCACTCTCCCATATAGGGATCATAATCCAGATCCAATTCTGTATTGTGGTGAACCATAATGAGTTGTCCATACCTGGGTGTTTTTTTTATCAACTAACTAACTAACAAACAACATGGGCGATCACACACTGTATCCTCCTCCAGCTCTCATTGGTGGAGGTAAAAATACACAAGAGTATGAACAGGATCATCACTTTTGGTCAAAGGTGGTACAACCATACGGAAGCGTATTGCATTCACTTGAGAAAAAAATTAATTTGCCCTGTTTTTCTGAATTAACAAGATAAATTATCTTGTTAATTCAGAAAAACAAAAGTTTTCATGACAAAATGAAATTCTGCTCTTTTATAAAAAATGAATTAATGAGATAACTATGTCATTAAGTCAGAAAAACAGGGGGAAATGTTTTTTCTTAAGTGAATGCAAAACGCGTCCGTACACCAGATACAAAAAAATTTACAAACAAATAAAAAATTAAATAAAAAGAGAAGCCTCGTCAATCAGCATCAATGTAAAGTCACCATAACTCTCTGTCCCCGCTATTATGTGCGTTTACGTGGCGCCCCCTAGCGGATAAACTGTGCAGCACCACACCCTTCTGCTCTTCTGCTCAGGTGAGCTGGTGAATGTTTCACCTGCTGGTGGTGACGTCACGGCAGGTTCAGGAAAAAGACACGGTGGAATCCATGACTACCTCGGGCTGATAATTGTCTGTAGTTTGGATGAAATGAAACTAGATTCAGAGCAGTGAAGACTCGAGTTGCGCGTCGTAGACTTGCAGGCTTCGCTCATTTGGCTACAAACACGATGTCTGCTTCCGCTATATTCGTGCTGGATCTCAAGGGGAAGGTAAGAATCAGGCTGGAACTTATTGGAGGTACTTTTCTTAAATTTGGCCTTACGCGACACATTGAAAACCATACAACCCGGAACGTATTCGCTTTTCTGTTAAGGTGACGTTAACTTTTTGCTTTAGCTGTTAAACATTAATAGCGTGTGCGTCGTTAAAAATTAATAAAAAGCTTGCGACACTCATTCATTGGCCTTTGCTTCCGGATACATGCCTGTCAGTGGAAATGCACGCAGCTTGCAGTCTTAAAATAACTTCAGTGACTTATTGTGCCCCAAACACCTGTTTACCTTCAGTAATGGCGTGGGTATCACTATGGTCTGTTGTCAGTGTGTGTAACCTGACCCTCAGTTTAGTCTTACAGAGGAACGGAAGCACGCATGGCCTCGGGTCGTCATTAAATGGTGTTATTTGTACAACGCACCCACGTGACATTTCATTTAATCCAAACAAACTGCTGTTTTTCTGACATGCAGAAGTCTGTAACCTTAGGTTTTTTTTTGTATTTTGAGCAGGTTTGACCTGTTTTGCATCTCTGTCATTTAAATACCTCGCTTTTCTAGCAGTAGGTTAAAGGGTTTGCAGACTCACAGGGGTTCGTGACGGGAAAATGAAAGTTTTATTAAAACGCGGAAGCTTTATGTTACATGTAATTCTCCTGCATTGAACACGTTTATTCAGTATAAATAAATAATGTGCTGAAATATAGGCTACATTTAGTCAATGCAGAAAGATGATGTGACTGTTTTATTATTACACACTCAAGGGATTTAAAAATGCATCACTAGTTTGTGTCATACGAAAATAACAACCCTCAGTGTGTTTCTTTTTAACTTTTAATGATTACCTTAATGTCATTGCTAACATACCAAAGGAACATAGAACAAATTACCCAAAAATATTTTGTTTGGTTAATTTAATGTAACAAAGTTAAACATTTACAACATTATTTCTTGTAATTTGAATGTTATAATTTCTTTTTTGTTTTTTTTCTAAGTCACATTACTTCCCACTGGTTCCCATTGGTTCTCTACTAGTGAGTAAAACTGTCTGGAGGCAGCTTTGCGATCCTCAACCAGTTTTGATACATTTTTGTGTAGGCTGGACCGTGAGTCAAGGAAGTGTTGATCAAATTTTGAGGCATATGCAGATTCTGGATAACCTTTTCACTTTTTTCAAGATAGCAGAATAGGGCTCTTTAAAAAAAAAATCATTTTGGCAAAGTCATGAAAAGTAACAATAGGTTAGACAAAATACAAATACCCAGATATGTACAACTCATGATTGCAAATAATGATTATGATCTGGATCTAAGAATATTAAAATCTACATTTGTTGTCTGTTAATATTCATTGAGTCACAGCACGGTAATGGAGATGGGCAGAGACAAGACACTGCTTTCAATGTGTAGCTGAGATAATGCAGAGTCAGTCATTCAAATAGGGTTTCATGTGTCTGTGAATCTGCATGGAACAAATAGATCCGCCATAATGGAAAATCGCATTTTTGTTGGTAACTCATGAACTACTGATGATAATAAACACATTTAAATACTAGGAGTAGGTTACTAGGGACAGTGAACTAGGTGATATTACTTCATTTAGTTTGAGGCAGATCCAATTAAAAGCGATACACGTCTGATAAATAGTTGCTACAGGATTATGTTTAAACACATCCGGGATACTATTTTCCAATTGTTCAGGTTTGAGTGACAATGGCGTTGGCGGAGGTGTGCGCTCCCTGAGCGTTATCTAGTGTAACATGTCGTTGTTTGCTAACCATGTGGCGTTTTTATCCCCACTCAGGTGTTGATTTGTCGGAACTACAAAGGCGATGTGGACATGGCGGAGATCGACCACTTCCTGCCTTTACTCATGCAGCATGAAGAGGAAGGGCTTCTCTGCCCTGTACTGTCGCATGGCAGTGTTCACTTCATGTGGATCAAATACAGCAACCTGTACTGTATCCTTGTCTTAGGTGTTGCTTGCATCTAATAGCGAGAGTCATAAAGAAATAATAATAAAGAAATGGAGTCAGTTTGGAACTGTGACACAAGGGCCTCAGGTGTAACAACATTCAACAGAATCAATTTCAACAGTGACAAAGCATGAATGCACACAATAATCCTTGACCTGATCTGTAAAGTGGTGGCTACTACAAACAAGAACTCCAATGCCTCCCTTGTGTACTCATTCCTTTACAAACTAGTCGAGGTGAGTCTTTCGTAAATATTTATTGTACACTTCCCAAGGATTAACTTGTATTTGTGTAAAAAGCCAGTAGAAGATAATACCTTTGTTCATATAGCGCTTTTCAAAACAAGTTCCAAAGTACTTTACGAACATTAAAAAATAAAGTTTAAGCAACTAACAATAAAATGTAATGCTAATAAAAATGAAAGTAATTAAACAGTAAATTAAATCAAATTAATAAAACAATGATAAAATCAATAGAAGGCCAGTCTAATCTAGTGAGTTTTTAAAAGTGACTTAAAAGAAAACATGTATCAGTTTTCCTGATCTCCTCTGGAAGATCATTCTACAACTGAGGGCCCAAAACAGAAAAGGCCTCCGGTCTCCCTTAGTTTGGAGGTTTGAGTGGGGAACATGCAGGAGTGACCCACCAGAGGATCTCAGGTTACAATTATCGTAGGAGGACAAGGAGGTCTGCTACATATTTTGGGGCTGGTCCTCTTGGAGCCTTAAAAGTGATCATTAAAATGTTAGAATATATTCAAAAACGGACTGGAAGCCAATGAAGTTCTGTTAAAGCTGGTTTGATGTGTTCTCTCCTGTTGGACCGGGTTATGAGTCTGGCTGCAGCATTTTGAATCAACCGTAGTTTATTTATGTTTTGGATGATGGCAGCCAAAGATGGTTATAATCCAAAGTTACTGGGAGCCACTGGTGACAAAGCTGAAAACCGTTGTGCATATTATGCAGGTGTTCACAGAGTACTTCAAGGAGCTGGAGGAGGAGAGCATTCAAGACAATTTCGTGGTTGTCTATGAACTGCTGGATGAACTGATGGACTTCGGATTCCCTCAGACTACCGACAGCAAGATCCTGCAGGAGTGAGACTTCATGAGACACACACACAGACAAAGACACAAGCGGTCAAATAAATGTTATGTGTGTAATTTGATAAAGATTTTAGTGTTGAGTCACAGCAGGCTTCTCATTTCGTCTTTTGCAGATACATCACTCAGGAAGGTGCCAAGCTTGAGGTGGCAAAGTCAAAGGTGCCGACCACTGTCACCAACGCTGTCTCATGGAGGTCAGAGGGGATCAGATACAAGAAGAACGAGGTCTTTATTGATGTTATCGAGTCCATCAATGTACTGGTAAGATGGGATATAGGGATGATTTATTATAAAAGTCAGAATAAAACTGGATATCTGCATCCTCTATAGCCATTTAAATCCACATAAAAGTTAAAGTAGATTGCTCCATTGGGCAGTCAGAAAATTATTCAAGTCTTGTATGAAATCTTTTTTTTTCTTTGTTCAGGTGAATGCCAATGGCAGTGTGATGAGCAGTGACATCGTGGGCAGCATCAAGCTGAAAACCATGCTCTCTGGGATGCCTGAACTGCGACTGGGCCTCAACGATCGCGTGCTTTTTGCTCTCACAGGACGTACGTACGCAGCCGACATTCTAACCGCACACGTGTGTTATATGTAGCTTATCTAGTTCTATTCAAACGAATACCACTGCGTTGTGTGCAGGTGACAAGGGAAAGACGGTGGTGATGGAGGATGTAAAGTTCCACCAGTGTGTCCGTCTCTCCCGTTTTGAGAGTGATCGAACAATCTCCTTCATCCCTCCAGATGGAGAGTCTGAACTCATGTCCTACCGCATCAATACTCACGTTAGTCTAATGTTGTACCTGGTATTCACACGAAATTGTATGCGTCACTTACATCAGCAGCCATATTTGTATGATGAAACCCTATCCTTCATATCTCACAGGTCAAACCTCTGATATGGATTGAATCAGTCATAGAGAAATTCTCTCACAGTAGAGTGGAAATCATGGTTAAGGTACTGACTGGCTATTTTTTGCTTCACTGACTTCGCTTCACAAAATCAAACTTTGAAATATTTTGCATGAAAACAGGAGTAAGAGTGACAATATTCGTATACTTGGTGTATGTCTCCAGTTGCTGTTCACTTTCTACACAATGATACCATGATTTGCCTTCATTTTAGCTGAAGATGCCTTTAAGCAACAACAAGAAACAAGTTTCAAGAAGATATTCTACTATATTATGTTGATTTTTTTTTTAAATTTTAGGCTAAAGGACAATTTAAAAAACAGTCTGTTGCAAATAACGTGGAGGTGAGGGTGCCTGTCCCCAGCGATGCTGACTCACCCAAGTTCAAAACCAGCACAGGCAGTGCCAAGTATGTGCCTGAGAAGAACCTGGTGATCTGGACCATCAAGTCTTTCCCTGTAAGAAATTGACAACTACACCAATTTCAAAGTAGTTAATTTAGTACATTACGTGTTGTTTACATCTGATCATCTGAAATATGTGTTTCTGCTCGTTTATCCATCTATTTGTATATTGTGTGTGCCTCTATCCATCCAGGGAGGTAAAGAGTATCTAATGAGAGCTCATTTTGGTTTGCCCAGTGTGGAGAACAACGAGCTTGAGGGCAAACCTCCCATTACTGTCAAATTTGAAATCCCATACTTCACAGTCTCAGGAATACAGGTGTGTGTGCATACAGGTCTGTGTGTTTAGGCTGAAGCTCTCTTTTAATGTCAAACAAGAATATCGCCTGCAGCAGTATGAGTCAAGTTTGTGTGAGAGGAAAACACATGTACTCTGTTAAAGCATCTTATGCCTTTTTTTTTTTTTTTACATCAGTGTGGGAAAATGGAAAGCTCTATAGGTTACAGCCTCTGTATAATCTATCAGATCCTACTGGAACTGATCTTGTGTGGTCAGACTAGCAAGCTAGATTTAATTTTAATTGGTGATACACATTAACATTTCTTCATCAACATCTCATTGTCTCACTGGCTCTTTATCACCAGGTGCGATATATGAAGATCATTGAAAAAAGTGGTTACCAGGCTTTACCGTGGGTTCGTTACATTACACAGAGTGGAGGTAGGCCTACATTAAGACATTTTCACTAGACTTAAATATAATGTTTTCAGATGATATTGTAGTGGCCAGAAACATATGAATGTAGAAATGTAATCAAAGCTCCTTACATTTGTTCTCTTTTCATTTAGACTACCAGCTGAGGACCAATGTGTAAAGTCTGAGGGACTGCAACAGTGTATATTCTTCACTTCCAGCACCTCCAGAGGAGCATCAATGATCATATTAGCTTGACTGAAAGAAAGTCTTTAACTTTCACCTGCTCTATTTAATGCCATTGATCTTGTCTTATCAAATCTGTGTGTAACATGATTTTAATGTTTCTATTATGGGACCACTGCAACTTATGTAAATGCTCAATGAAATTATTCCCTAAAATGAATTTCTCAGAAGTAACCTTTGTATTTTTGAGTTTTCAACACCATATATGGGCAGATTTTGTCCTTATGTTGTACAATGCATTGTGCAATCGCAGTCACTAAAATCCGCCTAAAATTAAAAACTTACACGCGCCTTTTTTTCCACACTAGCCTTTTAGAAATACAACCTAGGATCAGAAATATGAATGAACTGCCTTTGAAGACATCAACGAATACGAATCGCCCGCTTTCCTCTCTACGTGCTCTGATTGGTCAACTGTCGCTGTTACCACAGAGATAGCGTAGTAACAGAGTTGTGGCTCCGCCGGTTTTACCGTATATGGAAGAGAAACGCCCCCTGGGCGAGCTGTGATTGGTCAACATTTTTTCTCCCCAATGTTTGTAAATTGTGGTCTAGAGACGCCGCTGTGTAGATCTCAGCGCGCAAATGTATTTTCTAATGTTGATAAACATTTCTTGTTTGGATTTTATTTAAAATTTACTGGTCTCTAAATCGGCGGGATATAATCCTTGGCGACGCTGTGGATCTGAAGGAACCGAACAAGGTATGCGTAAAAGCTATGGTTTGTTCTCTTTTTAATATATACTTATCGGTTAGCCCGGATGCTAACTGTTTGTAAAACGTAATTTATAAGTTGTCTGTCTCTCGATAGAACAAATGCTTTCACACATATTTGACGTTTAAACGTACGTCTGGTGACCTGATAAGACATTACGCTGGTACAGTCGGATATCATGGCCACAACGGGTAACAAGCTTATAGTTACGCTAGCCGGATGCTGTAGTAGCTAGCTGTAGCCGTAGTTAATCTTCCCGAATCCAGGTTTTACCTCTTTTACTGCTCATTATGTTGTTATCGCCATCACGTGGAGACAGTTCTGGGGTTTTGGTCTGACTGTTGTTGTACATCCCCCTTCTGAACAGACAGAAGGAGACACTATAATGGTCCTTAGTCAGATGGATGCCGGTAAAGCGTTGACGGCGGCAGCTGCCAGGGGGAATACAAGTGAGGTACAAAGGATCCTGGAGGAATGCAGAGTGCATCCTGATACCCTTAATGCATTTGGCAGAACTGCGCTACAGGTGAGGATAGTTTCCTGAAAAGTTCATCCATTATTCATCTTTCCTGAGGTATATGACACGCACATGCAAATACTTGGATCTACTGGACGCTAATCCAGCTGGGTCTTCGGTTACAGACTCCTCTCTATTTCTCTTGACAGTGCAAACATATCGATCTAGTTTATGTCTTGAATTTCTCTCTATTATGAATATATTACAGCACCTTCTTTTCAGAAGTGTTTTTGTTGTTGTTGCTAGAATCAAGTATCAACCAAATCCCACTACCAGAAATCGTTAAGTCCAGCAAAATGTGTAATATTTGATGATTTGACTTGCTAGAAAATAATCATAAAATAAAGAGGATATACACTCTGTCACCCATTTATAATTAACTCTGTTATAAATCCTGCATTCAGGAATGATAGAAATTGATTCTTTTGTTTGTGGTGCTGTGGTCATTACTGTGTTTATGTTCAGAGAAAATATGCTGAAAAAGTTCAGCCTAGAAAACAGAAGAGAAGTGGAATAAAATATCCATTGCGATTTCCCAGAGATCAAGCGGATGTCTTCAGATCGCTTGTATGGTCCAACCAACACCTAAAAACACCAGATAATGTTTAGAATTTGTGCCTGATAATTGAGTCAATGAATCATCCTGATTGTTGGTGGTGAATTCTGTCGGTCAACTAATTGATTAAACTAAATAGAAACACCTCTCTAAAACACTTTCAACAAAAACATAACTTTATAACCTTCATGAAGATATTGTTGTGTTAAGTTGTATTTGTTTAACTCTGATGTACCTGATAAACTGACAGCAGATCATGAGAACATAAAGATCTGTTTATTTAAACGCTGAAGGTAATTCATTCTTTGTCAAGTTTCACTTTACGGATTTTCTTGAAAGCAACTTTCAGGACTGCAATGAAACATTCAACAGGGATTAGTGATACCAGTGGAGATGCTTGAATTTACTTTGGGCTGTCTTCTTCTCTGATATCTCCTACAGGTGATGATGATGGGAAACCCCAAGATTGCCAGTTTGCTGTTGGAAAAAGGAGCAGATCCCAACATGCAGGACAAATATGGGATAGCGCCTGTGCACGATGCAGCCCGGACAGGATTTCTTGACACTCTGCAGGTTCTGGTGGAGTACGGTGCTTCGGTAAACATCCCGGACCAGAGCGGTGCCCTGCCTATCCACATTGCCATCCGAGAAGGTCACCGGGATGTGGTGGAGTTCTTGGCACCGCGGTCCGACCTGAAGCATCCCAACATCAGTGGTCAGACGGCGATAGATGTGGCCCGAGCCTCATGTATGCCTGATATGATTGACTTGCTTTTCGCTCATATTCATAGTTAGTCCGATGTTTGGGTGCCTTCTGGGTGATCCTAATGTACATTTCGTTTCACTTCAAACCTGGTGACTTGAATTCATTGCTGTGTAAAGGATTGTTTTTATGTTAATAGTTGGTCAGCATTAATATGTGTCACAGGACATATTGTCTTGGCAGCTTATTTTCTGTGGATGGGTGGCTATATGCAGTAGACACCCCCTTTGCACAGTGCGATTTAGGCACCTTATTGTTCTGTTTTCCCTATTAATTGGGAGTGCACATTTGTAGATAGTTTCCACTTTGTTTTGTAATTATTGCATTATTTACTTTGTGTAAGAATTGTTACAATTGTATGTGTTTTTAAACATTTATACAAAACTTGACATGGTGCACCCTGATTGATTTTCATAGTTTTGTTTCTCATGCTTAGATGTACTTAGACTTTCAATTTACTCTTATTTATTGTTGAAATAGGACTCAATACTCCTGTGACTTTGTGAATGGTAACATGAATTATTATTTGTTGAAATGTTATTTATATAAATACTTTTATTCACTTTAATATTTGAAGACGAAAGCACAAAATAAAATGATGAAAATAAAGTTGTGAAGTTATTATTTTAAACATTTACTTAAGTCACCACTTAAGAACCTCTGAGCTTTAGCTACAATCTCTTTATCTTTGATTTTTGGGGCTTTTTTTCCTGCATTTTTTTGTTTTGGGTTTTTTTGTTTTTCAAGGCAGACTTTTTAATTATCCTCTATTTGAAATTATACAGTTTCAAAGAATTCCAATAAGGTGATATAAGCACTTCAAATGTCATTTAGGCCATCAGGAGGGCAGTGGATCTCCTTGAAGGTTGAGTCTGAAGGAACTAGACTTCTGAAACATGGACTGACAATTTTCCATATCCTTTATATTCTCAGTCATCCTCATCAATGAGAGCTAAAGAAACAGGCACAACTGAAGCATGAATTAAATCACTTAAATTTGGTGGTCTGTATAGGTTCAGCCCAAGCTAAAGGGGCCACAATAAAATTTCTCTTTACATTCCATCTGGTGTTTTCTGCATTAAGAGACAATATCGAGTGCTTTCTGTATTTTATTAACTGCTACATGCTGGCTAAAGTGTCCAGTACTTAAGGTGATTCATCAAGGGCATTTATAATAACTTTGGAATGTGAAAACCCTCTCAGAGGTCGCACAGATACCTGCCTTGATCAACTCAAAATGAATGAAGGCCCTGCTTTGTTTGGGCTCGTAGGTAATGGTGGCACAGTTTGATGATGTTTGTGCTGAGGGCTCTTATAGCACAATGGGCATGTTGTTTGCTTGTGTGCCACTGGCCAACTTCAGTAGCTGAGAGGAGATACAGTAGTTTAACCAGTGTGCTGCCAGACTACAGTGTAGAGCCTCAGGATGTCAGAAACACCATGTGTGTTACAAAGCTGTTTAAATGTTCTTCATGTGCATTTCTCACAATATTAACACGTCTTGTCTGAAACTGAATTTACTTTTCTGAATTGATTTGACCAAGAAATTTCAGAAAGTTTTTCTCTTTCTCTGGTGGTGAAAAATAACTTGTTATTCACTTGAGTAATTTCATTTCATATTCCTTAAAACTGCATTTCTGGATACAGATGATCCAGATTACCACCAAAATCTAATGGATTGTTCCTTGGGCTATATCCTACCTGTCAAAAAAAGAAAATTGATCATAATCCGTTCATAACGTTCATCCTGCTAACAGACAGATAGATCTGCCTCCAGCCACTAGGTAGAGCTCCCTGACTTCAGTGGGCAAATGTGGATGTGCAAATGCTCTTATGTTGTATGAAAACTATTGTGGCTCTTCTGTTCTGCATGATAGGTGAGATACAGTTGCAGTAACAAGTTTGCATAAAGAGGTAAAAGTAGACAAGACAAGCTAATATCAGCTTTTCCTATCAGAGGAAAGATGACAACGGAATGAAGTGCATCTCAGTGGTGACACATTATTCTTAATATCTACAAACACTAAACTGCTATTTCCAGTTTGGTGTTTGTTTGCTATTCCTTGTCTTATATTAGGCCTATAGTAAAATGATTCTCTTTGTACAATTCTTTGGTGCTTTGTTTTCCAGGCAAAACATACAAATTAACTGATACTGAAACTGATTACTTAGTTGCAGCCCTAGTGTCTCATGAATAAGGCAGGTTAAAAATGTGCAGTTCACATTTTTATGGCCATATTTAAACTGTTATTGATCATTGTCCTCCTGTTCATGATGACCGTGAAGTGACATCTTCCTGATATAACTAAACAGTAAGAAATATGAGGGAAAACTCCACAATCCTTGTTCTGTATTAAAATGCGATTTGAATTTTGTTTTATAAGTTTAATAACCTCTTCTTTGATCCAGGATCCACCCCTGCCAAAGATTTCATCCAAATCCAATTTATCTTTTTGAGATATCTTACACACAGACAAACAAACGTGGGGGTGACATATTATCAACTAACTTCCTCCACCTCTCACTGCTAGAGATAATAACTTGAATCCAAATAAGATAAAGGCTCCAAAACTTGCTCAGTTTACTTACAAACTGATTATATTTAATTCAGATTTCAGCTCAGCTCATCAAGCAGCAAAGAATCAATCACATCCTGACATTTTTAGACTTTAGGTCCACAGACATCACGTGGCAGACAGAAACTTGCCAATCTGATTCTCCTAATCAAATACTGCATTAGGTAAACCACTCCTGGAGGCACACCCTTTTCATGCACAGTATGACTCACCTTCTGTTGCACTTCACGCTCAAGTCAGCGCAATGCCACTAACTTGAAGGAAACACTCTCTTTCAAGCCGAACCTCTGGTGACAATCTAGACTTCCACCTTCAGAGAGGAAAAGAGGTAATGAATGATCGACAAAGCTTTATATTTTTAAACAAATTTCAGCTGTATTCTGCTGAAATCTGTATAAATGATAAAATATGAAAGAAAAAAAAAAGCTTTTCTCATGGCCTTAGAGGTGTGTGGCAGAGAGGTATGTCCATAATGCAAGCCAGGACATGACTGCTTTGCAGCTCAGGCTGAAAAGTAGAAGCCCTACCTGAGGAACAAAATTTTGAGTTTGAGACTAGTGAGAAAGACTGAACAGAGGAAATCACCAATAAAACATATCCAATATAAATCATGTCAAAATCTAAAACATGAGCAAGTCCAAGAACGTCCAGTTTAGCAACATATACTTTTACATTATTTTATTTCTTTGTTTCAGTGTGTTCAAAAGGCACTCTAAATGTGTCTGCACTAGACGGTGATGTAAAACATGTGCAATCAAATAAACATTTAAAAAAAATATATAATGTAACATCAAATACTCAAATTCCTTAACAGTATTGTCCGGAATTTACATCCCGTTTCAAGTGAAGTTCAGTTGTGCTTAACAGAACAGAGAGCAAAATTTCAATTCTAGGGAAGCCATGTAAAAAAAAAGATGTATATATGTACAATGTATCAGACCATCACCACCAACATATACACACAATATATTAAGCATCAAAAAGGCATTTTAAAGACTATAGTTGTATGTTTCTCTTTTATAGATAATATATTTTTATCATGTTATCCACATTAAATATTAGGCTGACTTGACATTTATCTTTTTCCTGATTTGACCGAATGCCTGAAGAGGGAGATGAATAACGTTTATTCTATTGATGAAACAGTTTCTCTCTCTCCACATGTTTAGTGTCTGAAAGGGAGCAACTTGAGCCAGTGCAGTGTTGGAAACTCTTTATGCTGTGAAAACCTGTCCAACAGGATACAGAGCAATTAGAAATCCATTGACTTGTGCTCCGCAGAACCCATAGAATATTCAGTAAAACAAAACATGAGGCCTGAGTGAAAACGCTGGGCTGAAAGTATTTGAAGCTCACGCCTTATCTCATCTACAGTCCGGTAATCTGACCCTGAATTCACAATATTTCTTGTTGAACTTTGAATTGCGTTGTTATCAACACCAGTAACACAAAAATGTTTTATAACAGCACAGTAAGGAGATTAAAAAAAAAATTAAAAAGGTTTTGTAAGAAAATGTATAAAAATGTTCTGAAAAATAACTATACATCGATCCTATTAACAGGTGCAAGTTGACTTTTCACTCATTGGCTGAGATTTAACAGACATTTAACAATGACTGATTTTATAAATACATATGGTTTCCCTTTTTGTCATGTTTTTTATTTTAAAAAAAATCCTATCCAGTATCATCTTCTGTCAATTCAAATTTTTTCCAGGCAAATCTGACCGCCATCGATCACCATGCTATACTGAGAGAAGATGAGTTGGCGACAGTCCTTAGCTCTTCAACCTCAGGTATTAGCCAACCTGCTTCGTACCTCTGGTGGCAGCAGATCCAGCAGGTTGTCGTCTACTATTAGTCCACTGACAGTCAACAGGGGACAGTCCCCTATTTCCGGAGGCAGAGACTCCAGACGGTTCCCTTTAATCTCCAGCCGTACCAGCTGGGCCAGGTTGGCCACCCTGGAGCTAAGATACGACAAGCAGTTGTTTCCAAGAACCAGCGTCTTCAGCCTTTTACAGGAGAACAGCTCATCTGGCAACGTCTCTAAAGAGTTGAAAGCAGCGGAGAAGAACTGAAGGCCCTGCAGGATGCCCACGTCAGCAGGAAGAGAGGTGAGCTGGTTGTGGGAGACATCGAGGTGTCTGAGTTTGGTGCAATAACACAGCCGAGAAGGAAGCTTTCGTAGCTTGTTCCAGCTAACGTCCAGAGTCTCGAGGGAGTGCAGCTTGCTGATATGGTCAGGGATGTAAGTGATTTTGTTGTACCACAGACGGAGAGTCACTAAACGCCGGCAGTGCTGTAAGCTAAGAATCTCCTCCACAGTGGTAAGCTTGTTTTCCTTCAGGTCCAACTCCTGAAGATTGCTCAGGCTGAAGACAGCACTAGGGATGCGCTCTAAATCGCAGCCCACCAACTCCAGTGAGACTATGTTGGTTAGCTTCTTCAGGCTGCTAAAAGCTTGGAGCTTGACATCTTCATTATAAATGCACAACCGCTGCAGCTGCAATGCAACATCCACTACACTAGGAGGGATCTTATTGAGGTTGGAGCGAAGAGTGAGGACTCTAAGAGCTCTAAGCTCTCGAAGGGATTCCAGAGTGGGACTTTTGGACACCTCATTGGTTAAAGGACCATTCAGGTGTAACTCATCCAGGCCTTGCAGCGTGTACATCCAGATAGGCACCTCTTCTAAACTTTCAAAAGATAGTCGTAGGACCTTTAAATTTTCTTTGAGGTGGTTCAGTGCAGGGAGCTGGAGCTTTGCAGGACAATAAATGAGCGACAACTCCTGAAGAGAGTCTAGTTTTGCCACACTAGCTGGGATGGTGACATTTTTAATTTGCTCCAGCTTGAGTGATTCCACCTCAGGAATTTCAAAGACTGTGTCGGGGAGCCCCGCCAACATCAGCAGGTGGAGCTCCAACCGGTTACTGGTGTTTCTAGTGAGACGGGTACGCAGCTTTTTGGCGGTCCACTCATAGTTGAGATTGAGCTGATGCAGATGGCTCTCACTGACCTCAGAGAGAAACACAGCAAATCTTTTAGAGTACAGAGCATCATATTGGTCCACAAGGTGCAGGAGAAATGCAAAGTCATTATTCACATCTGGTATGTCGTTAATACCCGTCTCCAGTCTGACCTGCTCAAAGGAGTATTCCTTCAGAGGTCTATGAAACAGCCAGTAGAGGGAGTAGATGCAAAGAAGTCCATACACTCCCACAAAGCAGACATAGCAGTAGGCAAGTTTGGAGAAAAGATTTGCTTTGTTGTGGTTGCAGCAATAGATATCAAACCCAGTCAACTCAGGAGGAACATAGCAGCGCACTACTACCTCAATTTTCGAGATCAGCACTGCAGTGTAGACAATGATTAAAAGGAACTTGAAGACTTTCAGTGATGTTTGTAGTACATACATGAGATGCAAGATGTCTGCTTCCTCTACATGAGTTCTGAACTTCTTCACCTTCTCAAACAGAGCTTTGGCCTGCTCTCCTTCCTTCTTGTCAAGGACAGAGGGGGTCGACTGAGGCTCTGCAGTTTTTTTATCTGGGTTAGACTTGACGGACGGGGAGCGAAGAAGCCCTACAATCTCCTCCTCCTCTGGTCGTCGATCTGCAGGAACTTTTGACATGGTGTTCCTCCTGAAACTAACCAGATTCTCCTCCCCTCTTTCTTCAGACACCTCACTCAGGGCCCTTGTGGTCCAGGGTGAATCAAAGCACTTCACAAGGATGGTAACAAAAAGATCGATTTTAGAAGACGTCCCGGGGAACTTGAACCAGAAGCTGCTCGCTACCATGAAGATCATAGTGTGGATCACAACAAGGTATGGGAAGAACTTTGCATACCAGTGAACAAACCTCTCGTAGCAATAGTGGTTGACAAATACATATTGGTGGATGTCCAGATCGTTCTTGCGACCGAACACCTCCCGAATGACAACGTCTGCAGGTTTGACCAGTGTGTGCTGCGACGTCTCGTTCACCCTGTAGTTTCGGATGTGGCTGCAGTCGATAGCTTCAGGCGTAGGGCTGGTGAAGTGGCTGGGAAGGCAAGCGATCTTATCTTGGGTGAGCTGTGGAAGATTGATAAATGAAGGAATAAATCACATTTTGCTCATTTTACGATACATATTGACATTAAAATAAAATGCAAATAAATGAAACACGTCAATAGAATATTTAATTCATATTCTCCACGTTTATTAATTAGTGTGGGCCATTTATTAATCAGACATGATAATTTAATTAAGACTATAATTAGTCTTTCTCTCACAAACACACCCTGATTATTGATTAAGTTACCAGACACCAACCTTATTACAGGAAAGTGTATTTCAGTGCTATTATCAATGATTACTTATTAATTCATTTGATTTCCTTATGTACTACTTAAATATGACACAGAAATGAAAATCAGGGGCTGAGAGACACATTAACCTGCAAGTTAGCGATCTGAATCTACAGTAAGTAGGTCAGGAGAGACAAGTTAGTTTTATCACACTGTCTGTGTTTTTGCCTGGAGGTCAGATAATGTAGGAATTATTGTGGCATGTGCCATTGGAGAGAGAACAAAACATTCCTCCAAGTTCATCTGATATGCCACAATAAACCCAAATGCTGCAAAAGTTTTATCCTCATCAAACACCACATAGGCAAACATGCAAGGATTTAAGAGCTCGTGATCACAAAGTGGCTGGTTTGTAGGTGTCTCACCTGCAAGGTGCAC
Source organism: Chaunax sp. Z400 (assembly GCA_037577475.1). Taxonomy (NCBI): domain Eukaryota; kingdom Metazoa; phylum Chordata; class Actinopteri; order Lophiiformes; family Chaunacidae; genus Chaunax; species Chaunax sp. Z400. Next base: position 23,912,560 of record CM075191.1, on the reverse strand, counting down.
CCAAAGACTCCAATCATAAGCATAGCAATGCACATGTACTCCGAGAAAACATCCCACCACGGTTTCAGAACCCGATACTTTGAGTTCTGCTCTACGCCGAGGTTTCTTAATTCACCCACTGGGATCATCCTGGCTGCTGCTCCACACTGATGAAAGAGAATAGTGACTATGAACACAGAGGCTAAAATAGGCTTTTAACATAGTCCGTCTCTAGAGAACATCTTGTCAAAGGTTAGAACGTTATATCACACAAAAAGATAGAGCATGTGTTTGATTCCATCCCGAAGACACTGACAACAAACTACAGGTACCTATGGCCTTGAATAAATGAACACCCTGCTCCCCTGGAGGTGGGTTCAAAAAGTGGCTGAACTAGTTTGACTGCATCTGACGACAATAAAAACTAACTCTCCCCAGGAAATGGTTGAAGGAATTTTTCAGGTATTTTAAAAAAAAATATAGTTAATAATCCATGAAGTGAAAAACAAATCTAACAAAGGCTCGGCCGTGTAATAACATCCAACATTATCAATTTGCTTAGTTCATTTATAATGATAAGTATTCAAACTTGTTAACACGGGTAAATAAATAGACAAACCCCTACAACAGACCAATCAATACTTTTTGAAGGATTTTCGTCTTGCTTATACATTTGTTTTTATTAAAGGAGGCGTTTCAACAACACGTCATAAGAAGCCCCGGTACTCGATAATTGCGAAATCACATAAACCTGTGGTGTCACATGTTCATAACTACCGTCTTTCAACTTTTTATCTCTTCAAAATAGTTCCACGTTGTCCCAATAGTTTTGGCTGTACGGTGCAGAAGAATGTAATTAATCAATATCAGCCAGGTGAGTCTCACTTACCTGCGTCCGAACAGGATCCGATGGTGTCCGGTGCGAACCGGGAGCCTTTTTTCATAATTGAAGTCGGGCGCACTGACGTCAAGCTAGAAAGAAACTACACAACATATCCGGCGGAAATTTTCAAAATAAGACACAAACAACACTTTTAAGCGCCAACTTTACAAATTGTAACGATCCTAATTGATTTTTAATACGTCTTTTCGTATTCTTATTATTCTTAAATGCAAAGACATTAGGATTTTTCTGCTTTTCATTAGGCCTATACATTTTTAAAGAGGGCCACATTGGAAATAAGTGTTACACTTCATGTGTTATCCTCAGTATTTTATATTTGTATGCACTGTAGGCCTACATATATGAATTTATTCATTTTTTACCAAATAAATCCAATTACGTTCTAAATACTCAATTTTAAAAGTTCTGTCCGAATGTTTCCAATCCCTTTGATTACAAAATCTTGTATTCTATTGTGTCAAAAAGCTTTGCAGTCCAGATGGAAGCCTCTCATGGTCTGGATTTGGCCTGCAGAAAGCCAACTGGTAACCTCTGCACTAGACCAGTCTTTTTATTACTTTATCTCGGGTCAAATCAAAAAGCTAATATAATACTTCTCTAAGCGATGGTATCAGTAAGGTGTTGCCTGGTAAACTTAGCAATATGATAATATAAGTTTTCTTATATAGCGCTTAGTTACAACAGCTCAAATATTTTTCTTTCTTTACCTACAGACTCTTTCTTTGTTGAGGACTGCTGTGGCCTTTCTATGTTAGACCAGATTATGTCTTGACTCTCTTGTAAGCCCATAATCAGGGATGTTTTCCTCTTGGGTAAAATAATAATGGTCTGTCTCATCCACCTGCCAGGCTTAGAAAGGAAATGAGATGTGTTGGCAGAAATCATGGGTGGTCGATTCACTGCACACTTGCCACAGGTTTAGACTACCTGGAAGACAAAATAAAAACCAAGGAACTTGGAAAATAGTATGAATGTGCCTATTGGTATCTATAGTGAAACATAAATAGGTGACATTCACTTGTTCCAGTTGGATATGATAATATATGTACTATTTGAGCATAAAGTAGCTTCAGCTCCCTCTGCTGGCGACTGCTGCTTTAAAAACCTGCATAAACATCAATGTATCCCAATAGTAGAAAGAATTTGGTTATGTTGTGTGGTGTGGTTTCAAGTTGGATAAAAATAACAAAACTACAGATCACAACTAACAAACATAACATGACTCCAGTAGTACAATAAACATATTTTTTTTACTTTACAATGTATTATTGTACAGCAAAAATCTTTGTTGGGAAAAATGTACAAAGCAGACTTTCAATATTCTAGTATCCATTCCAACTACTGACAGACAGGGGGAAAAAAAGTCCTCTTCAAAGTGAAGCAAATTTTTACAAACATCCAGATTTAGCATTAACAGGCATTCCTACTGAGTTACAATGCATGCTAGTTATTGAAAAACACCAGAGTCCAGTCCAATATAAAGCTGATGTCAGTTTAGAAGAGCGAGAGAACCAAATGGGTCTGAACAAATAAATAAAAAAGTGAGCTCTGGAATTCTGTATATCAATGTACAAAACTTCACTTAAAAACCTTTTGCAGCTTAAATTTGCTGTTAAAAATACACTTCTTTAAGCAAGTTTTGTCATTAGCATTCAATATTTGAACACTAATGCAAAAACGTGGTCACTTCTGTTACTGAGGTCTGGTGGAAGTGAAAACCAAAAAGTCAACAGGAAGGGGAGAGGTTCTAAATTGTGTTGGTAATTAGTGTTTTAACAAGAATCACATTCAGTGAGATGTTTGAACGCAACTTTTTAATTGTTTCAATATTCCCTTTCCTCTGAACAGTTAAAACATGTATCTTCATCCTCTTGGCACTCAATATAACAAATATACAGAATCAGACTCTCTGATAGCTTTACAAGAGGAAACACTCAACAATTTAGAGACACCATTTAAAAAAAAAAAAAAGAAGAAATTAATGAACCTACCAGTGGCTATTAGTCTATGCAGTTACTTTAAGGTCCTGCTTCTCCTGTACCAACACTTGAGTATGAGACTTTGGGCCTCATGCAAGAACCAGCTGTGAACATATTAGATCTCAAACTGATATATGAATGACTTAGAGACTTTGTGGCAATCATCAATAACATCAATAACAACAGTAAGGGGTGGTCCACTTGTATGAGTCATGTACAGATTCATTGCCTTTCTCTCCATGGGGAAAACACTTGTATGAAGAATTGTACAATTGGAGGCAAAATGACGATTGAATAAGTTTGCGTCAAATGTAGTAAATTTGGGTGTGTTAATTATTGTAAGTTTGTGTTATTTGAGAATTTTCCGGATCAGGCTTGGGACACGTACAAAGAAACCTCACAGAAAAAGATAAGAAGAGCTTTAGGATGAGAATATAGACAAAGTTCTTGCAGGAGTCCCATCGTCATGGTGTGTGTCTGTATTAACTTCAGCTATTTCTACACACCAGTGACTCTATGAGCCTTTCCATCAAAGCACCTCAAGACAATATACTGATGACAGAAATGCCTACAGGCATTATTAATGGCACTTTGAACTGGACTACAAGCTGAATTAAGATACTTTTGCTTTATATGGTTTTTGCTCATTTGACTTTTTTCACCCCCTTAGATAAAACTTTTGCACTTTTGGGGTTTTCTTCAAGTATAAAGAGTCCCGAATGACTTTGAGTCAGTGAATGGGTCTTTTCAGAGAGCAGGTGTGAGCACAGTTTACCACAAACAAATTCAACAATCTTCAGTTGCATATGTATCCATTGCAGATACTCAGATGACTTTTTGTCATCTTACTAAGGAGGATCAACTCTGCACAAAAGTGTTACTTTTTTTTTTTTTTTTTTAGTAAGTGTGATCTCAAAAAATCAGTGAGGCAGCAAAATATGCCTCAATACATCTGTCTCTAATCAGCTGTGAAGGTCTTTACTTTGAGAGGAGACAGTGGAGGTTCAGAGTGCTCCCGTGTTTGTGTGTGATTGGTTCTTAAGATGAGCATCATGTGCCTTTGCTAAAGGGCCCGCCGCGCTGCTGATTGTGATGACAGCTAAAACTGGAGTTACTGGACAGATAGGTAGGTGACACAGCACCATTCTCCCTCTCAGACTTCTGACACTGTGGCAGGTCTTTCTGGCATGGCTCCATGGTAACGGCCACGCCCACGCCGCTCCGCCCTGATGTCATGTGCGTCACCTCCGCCCAGGTGTCCTTCTCTGGGTCGTAACACTCCACGCTGTCCAAAAAAGTGTTGCCGTCATAACCTCCTGTGAACATAAAAATGACATGTTGTTTTATGACTATTGTTTGATTCAATTAGAAGAATAGGATTGAGCTTCTATAAAATTGTCAGAATCATGATCATTTTCTTTAAAACATTCTTCTTCCTAGTCAAAACATCCATCCATCCATGAAAACTCCACACAGGAAAGACCCAGGTCTCCAGGTGGATTCGAACCCTAGACCTTCTTGCTGTGAGGCAACAGTGCTGCCCACTATGCCCCCCCTCGTTAAAACATTGTGCCTAAATTACCCACAATGCTATTTAACTGCCAGGATTCTGGTGTGTTATGCTTTAACTGTAGTTGCAGCTAATGAAGAGATGAGTAGCAGCTACAGAGGTCTGATAAGCTCACTTCTTTCTAACTCCACACCTCCAGATATTTTTTTATCTTGAAAGTTGTAGTCTTCAGCCTCAACTGGTTCTGACTCAAGTGACATCACTAAAGGAAATTCACTGGATTTCATGCATCTCCCTCAGGAGCCACAAAAGGTTTTTAAACTTTTTTTGGCAGGTTGTTGATCTTGAGGAAGGCCTGAGGACTGAACCGTCATCACAATAAAGAAAAATGCATATGGACTTGGATCAACATTTAATACACCTGCAACAATCATGATACTTACTATTGGATTCCTTCTTGTTAATAAAATGTGCAAAACAGTTCTTTCAATTCCTCAATTGTTGACTTTTATAAAAGATTTCTTGCACATTTTAGTGCAAACTGAAAACAACAGGTTTTGCTTTGTAAATAAACCGTGCTTTTTCATGAGCTCATCATTATCTCCACATTATTCAACTAAAAAAAAAAAAAAAGAACATCCAGGTTAATGTTATCACTCGTGCTAGTTACACATTAAAAGTTACACATGACATAAGTTTCATGTTTTTTGCAGTTTCCAGTTACACTTCTGCTACTCACCCATTACATAGATGCGTCCATGTAATGCAGTGACTCCCAGAGCACTGCGTCGGTGCCTCATGGAGGCAGCAAAGCTCCACACATCAGTTTCCACATCATAACGCTCCACTGTGTTGAGCTGGTTAGTGCCATCATAGCCACCCATTACGAAGATGCGGTTCCCCAGTGAGCACACACCTGAGAAGGATCGACGGTTGGTTTATTCAAGTGTTTGATTACTTTATCTTAATGTGGGCGCAAAGAAGAAAATCTTGCAAGCATACTTCAGAATAAGCTAAGCTAGTGAGTTTATGTATTTGACATAGTTTTAAGATTTCTCCAGATGATGCATCTAGAATAATTATTGGTTATTATTGATTGGCATCCTGGCTGGTTTTAAGACTCACTGAACAGCGTTGTTGTTTTGACACAGGTTACAACATATGAGAGCTGAAATAAAAAAAATTCACTTTGCAGATATACAAGTGTCTTAAACCACTCTTTTGATCTCAACAGCACAAATCACAGGGCCTGTTGAGGCAAAGGATTGCTCAGGCTTGCATGGTTGTTTCAGAGATGTGCGATTTCTAAATGCGGACAGGTTTTCCATGAGAAAGCAGCTTTTTTTTTAAATCTCTTCCTTACCAGCTCCGGAGCGGACAGTGTTCATGGGGGCCATGGTCTTCCACTCATCCCTCTCGGGGTTGTAGCACTCACAGGAGTTGAGTCGATTGGTCCCATCAAACCCCCCCATGGCATACAGCAGCCTGTTGATGACTGCAACACCCACACCGATACGCCGTGTCAGCATGGGGGCTACTAGATGCCACTGGTCCTTTTCTGGATCATACCTGCAGAACAAAACAAAAAACACAGATTGATTTGTTTATTCACTCTCTATTTTTAGGATTAATTTTCCCATTTTGGAAAACTTAATTCTCTATGCACTGTTAACCTGCGTCTGTGTCTGTGTCTGTGCCAGCCCATTGAGGGCTGTGGACAAACACATGCATCCTCTGTAACACATTTGTGTCACCAACTGCCTCTTTTAATCTGCTACCAAAACAGTGCAACACACAGGAGGTTCACACTAACCCTCTCTGTGCAGGCATCAAGTAGAAGTCACTCCTACACCAACAGGTTCAGAGCCCTCGTCTCCCAACTACAAGCAAGCAACCAAACCAGAGGGCCTGCCACAGGCCTACTTGAACTCTGCACCTGTAGTCTGATTCTACCACACAGGTAAGTCTGGTGAGCCATTACAGTGGCATCAGGCAGGTTAGAAATGTTCCTATTTCACAGTTACTGCGCTGTGCCTGGTTAATATTTGACATTTGTCACCAGGTGAGGGTTGCAGCACATAATGTTCCTCTCACCACTGGGACTACTTTTAGCCTTCATCTTCCACATCGGTTGCAGCTGTTCCTTCAGCCCCTGGCACTTCTTTATCTTCTTGTGCTCCTTCTCCCTGATGTTACTGTCAGCTGGGATTGCCACATCTACCAACAGCTGCCCTCTTCTGCTCATTGTCAACAACCACTATGTCTGGTTGGTTAGCCAGCAGCTGGTCTTGAGTCTGGAGCTTGAAGTCCGACAGGATCTTGGCTCTGTTGGTCTCAATCACTTTTGGTGTTGGTTTTCTAATCTATACTTGGCACAGATGTTCCTGTACACTATCCCAGCCACTTGGTTATGCCACTCAGTGTATTCTGCCCCAGCTTGCATCTTACACCCTGCTACTATGTGCTTGAATGTCTCGGGGCAACTGTGCACAGTCTGCACGTGACCTTTAGGCCAGCTTTTCCAGCCACTGCTACGATTTCTTGATGTCATAGACTTCCTCTATCTGCTGGTGATAAATCCCACGCGGGGGCTTGGTTTTTCATACTTCCTCTTTTTCCTCATCACCCTCACCTGCTGCCTGAGTCACTCTTTTAGCAGTTCGTGCGGCTGATCAGTTTCAAGGCTAATACATTTTGTGGTATCAGATCAGTGCCTAAATTTGTGTCCTCACTGGTACCCAATCCAGGCAGTACTGGACACATTTCCTATACTGGTATTAAAGCAACCCTACTTATAAATCTGAGGGAAGGAGAGCAGTAAATCCAGGTATAAGACTAGTAGTGCATATGACAACTAAATCTTTGTTGTTGTTTTTTAGAGAAAAAGAAAACTTTGCTATTTTATTTTTAGGCATAAAATCATTTAGTCTTTTATTTTATAACACAAAAATATTGTTTGAATTACGAATATTGTAGATTAAAGCTCCACTGAAGCTTTGTTTGAACTAAACGTGTTACAGGAAGAGCAAGAAAACCAGTCAATTTCCAGGAAGTTACCGGATTCCTGCTCTTAGGACATTCATTGACTACATACAGTAAACAGACCAGAGCAGAGCGCAGGCTGCAATTTAGTCTATTGCTTAATTATTACTGAATCAATACACTTAGCCAGTGGACAGAAACGCAGACATACTCACAGTCCAATAAACCTCAACTCAATTAGCTTTTAGCCCTGCACCAATCAAAGCACACCTGCAGTGCAGCGATAGTCGTTATATTTTTATTATCATCAACAATAAAAATGTGAAGGCTATACTGACTAAACTTGTTAGCAGAATAGCATCAGCATTAGCTTTGGTCTCTTCAGGGGTTTTGCTGAAGATAGTAACAAATGACTAATAAAATAAATATATTAAAATAATAATAATGCATTCAATAAAATATACATAATAATAATAATATAAGTATAAATAATAAATAACCCTGCCTATTCCTTTAAAAGTTCAATCTGCTTACCTTTCAACACTATTGTGATGAATACACCCATGTGATCCTCCAACTGCATATATCATACAATCAATTACGCCAACGCCGATTCGGTTCCTGGGTACACTCATTGATGCACAAGGCAGCCAGCAGTTGTTCATGGGATTGTAGCAGTCTAATGCATTCGAGTCCATGTTGCCATCAGGTGCGTTATTTCTTCCACCAACAGCGTAGAAAAGCCCACTGATTACACAGGCTGCGAGGCCACTGCGGGGTACCTGCAGGTCAGCCAGCCTCAGCCAGGCTCCTGTACAGGGGTTGTACGCCTCCAGGTAGCTGAGAGACTGGCGGAAATAACCCCCTGCTGTGTAGATGAGCTGTGGCACCTTGGGTGTCCGACAAGAAATGACTTTGGTGGGCTTGTGGAGGGTGAGGTCCTGGAAGATCTGCGCCAGGTAGTCCTTACACTGGGGATCCCAGTCCAGAGACTGGAGCTGGGCCTGCAGGAAGTTGGGGGTGAGGGAATGGCAGCGGACAGCCTGGAGTAAGGCCTGGACGTACGGTCGCCGGTTCTCCCGGTCGTATCGCACCCAGTCCACACATGCCTGGAAGACTTCGGACTCGCAACGCACATTGAGCTCATCGCGGCTGATGAGGGTGACCAGCTGGCAGTGGGACAAGTTGAAGAATTCCTCCTGGGTCGCCACCTAGGGACAGGAGTAAGGATAAACATAATACAAGTACTGAGCTTAAAATAAATAGAATGAAATCAAAGAAATGCGTACTCAAGTATCTATTAGTCATGAACATTTTACCCTGATTTATATTAAATGCATCAGGGCTAAATTTCCTGTACCTGTGAGCGGATGTCGGTGAGAAATTTAATAACAGTACAGAGAGATGGCGAGAAACAAAGAGACAAGAATAACACTATGTCTCCCCTGCAGCTTGTTCAAGTTACAGTATATCGATTCAGGGCGATGACAACCTGAAAGCGCTCAGAAGTGTAGCTACACCTCGCAAAATTAGGCACAAACATTAGGCGTGCACACCTGCTGCTAAAAAACCAAAATGACAGCCAAGTCCTCTGCAGCAGCTTCAGCTAACATCAGGACACCTTCAGCCAGCTCAGAAGAGGCTGAAGTCTCCAAAACCTAAGCTATGTGAGGCTATGACAGCTTCACTTTCTTCTTCAGGTAATTAAATAGCTAGTTGGATAAGTTCTTGTTGGAGATGTATGTCTATCACAGTTTGTTTTGTCTCAAAGACAGTCCTAAACCCAAAGATACATTTTCGGTTTTCAATCACAAAAGACAAAAAGTAAAAAAAAATCCTCATATGGGAGAAGCTGGACCCAGTAAAGTTCAGATGACAGTTGGGCGACATTCAACTGTTTGCATCAAATAAAATGTAACCTTCAGTAAACAGTGACTAAAGTCTTAATAAATCTCATGCCAAGAGGAAAAATATGCTCTTTTGTCAGTTCAGTGTCAAATGTCAAGATTATGTGGGAGACAAAACAGCAAGATAAGATTTGTTTAGACTGACTCACAGGCTTCCTGCTGACAGTGTTGTCGTACGTTTTCAACATTTACAGAAGCATGTGTGTAATCAAACATTATATTTGTTTCTTTTACTTTGAGAAGTACAAAAAAAACTGTTTTTATTTGTGATTCCTTTAATTTTTTTTCTAAAGGCACAGATTTTAGCTGAGCTGCCAAACAGGCCTCTGGCTTGTCAATCGTATCGGCTCATCATACTGTGTTTTCATTTCTTTTGTGCTGTAAGGTTCTTTCTATCCACAGGTATACATAGCCTCATCGTGACTCATGGGCCAGTTAGCAGGTCTGAAGCAGAAAAGTGAACCAGCAGAAACCACAATGGAAAAAGCGAAACTGCACTCAGTCACACTTCACACACAAAATCCCCAGGTGCAACTATTTCTATTTCTAGGAAAGTCAAAGTTTCTTTTATTCTTTTTAAATGGACGGAAAAAAAAAGAAGGTAATTTCCAAAGAAATTCAGCTTCCACTTTACCTGGCTGAAGTTCATGTAGATGTATTCGCGGGCCTTCTGGTGTAGCTCTGTGCAGCCAATCTGCTCGGCAAAGTTGGCGATGCCGATGGCGTTGCTGGGGTCGAGCTGCTGGACGAGGAAATCACAGCAGGCCTTCACCACACTGTCTATCTGGTACATGACAGCACCGTTCATCACGTGAATCACACATTTTTCTCCTACGGAGATGCTGGCAGTGTAGGCAAACTCTATCAGTCGGTCCATAACCTGAATGAGACAAAAAGACAGAATAGGGAATCGTTGAGGTAGCGGAGAGCTTCTTCGAGGAGAGAAGAGGCTTTGTTTTGGTACCAATAAAATGGATCATTATCATAATTTTGCCAATATCTCAAAATAAATGTAATGATTATTCGTATTCAAATGCTACAGAGATAGCCATTAACTCCTATCATATGGTCTGTGAGTGGAAAACATGGCCTCAGACTCACCCTGGGGTGGATCCCCTCGATAGACACTAGCTCCATACCGCACTCTTTCAGGCCATTGGTGAACATGGCCCTGAAGACTGGCGACGAGGAGGCCAGAACCACCTTGTGAGCCACAAAGTCCACCGCCTCCAGGTCTTTGTAGCGCACACGCAGCGTGACGTCACACAGCCGCCGTTCCAGACGCAGCTCGTTCATGATGGCAAAGGCAGCCGCTGTGTGGCTCTCTAGGGTGTAGCTGAAGACGCGGTGGCCGTTGCGCGTGGATGGAGTCACCAGCGCTTTGCATTCTGTCAGACACTCTGTCATTTCCTACCCGATGTCCTCCTCCTTAAGTCTCTTTCTCAAGAACAGCTGGCAGGGTTATGGGGCATTCTTGCACCAGGCACAGGCATGAACAAAATAAAAGTTTTAACTGAACCTTGGCAGACCACTTGGTAAAAGGCTCCAGGTTACCCTGGGTTTGTGTTTGAGGGGAAGAGTTCACGTTTTGAGTCTGATTTATGAGGACATGAGGATTTCTTTGCTGTGTTCAGTACAGTACTCCAGCCATACTGCTCATTATGACATTATATAGACTTCTCTGTGAGTTGCAAGTCATGGCTAGTTGCACTTCTTACATGTTGCAGGTCCAGCTCTGCTTTTGTATGATTCAGTAAAACAAAACAGGTTTAGCTAAATGCTTGTGAGAGTCACCACTGGGACAGGTCAGTCTTGCATAGCCATTATTCTAGAGAGGGAATTACTGCTTCATTTTAATTTGGTAATAATTAAAGCTCCCCTCAGACAGCCACACTTGTGCTGAGAGCCGCAGAGTCAGACGCTGCAGACGAGCCTGTAGAATGCTAGTTGACTCCGAAAGGAAAAAACAGGGTCAAGTGCCAAATGTGTCATAAGTGTAACTTGGGTCCTTGGGAATGGGTGGGGGGGAGCGTTGGCTTTCTCCGAAGAGGTGTTCCTCGAGGTTGCCCAACTAAGGCATTTGCTTGCACTGCTGTGTTTACAGGGAAGCTGTTGGATCAGCTGACAACTGGAGGGAAAAACATGGAAAGAGGCAGTGAACATTTATGTTAAATGCAGTGGTCGGACATTTTTACGACACAGCATTTTTTTGTAACTCCTGCTGGCTCAGCATGAGCTGTTATCTGTCAACTTACACAACAAAATCTATCAAAACCTTATCTACCTCCACAGAGACACCGTCACACTCATGGTGGGTTGTTCCTGGTGCGGTTCAGTGGGGTCAAGGCTTGCTCTTCTCATGATGAGAATGCTACTTTTAATCTTAAAACAAGCATGTTAAACAGGAGCATTTGCTTGAAACTCGTGATCATCTTTGGTTATTAGGGTCTCCGATGTGACAAAGCTGAAATATAGCACATGCATAGGTGATTTTCATTAGGAATACACAATTCTGCTCAATTACGCCGTGATCCGGCCAGCATTTATAATACCTGAGCAGGAAACACAGTTATGGGTGTCTCAACAGTCTGCAGAACCTGATCAAGACCTTGTTTGGATTGTCTGGCATGCATTTCAACTGAGTTGTGTGTACTGAACTCCCTCTCCTACCAATCCCACATAAGTCATAGTTCTGAGTATGTTAACCTTTGTTTTAGACGCCAAGTTTATCCCACATTGACGGGCCACTTTTCAACTGAGGTGTCTCGGGATGAGAAGTAGATTTCCCCCTGGGTAGGAATGCATGTAATTATCTTCTCCTCTGGTGTATTTTAAACAACATTCTATTTCTCCAATATCTAGGGTAGCCTGCCGCTGTTTTTCTGTCGCTACCATTTGTGTTGCTACTATTTTTTTATTTTATTTTTTTGCTGTTAACCGCCATCCCGCAATTATATATTGAGTTTTTCACTGTGGTAAGAAAAAAAATCCGTACCGCCACAGGCCTACAACTTAGCAAAATAAATAAATAAATAAATTACAATCAGAAACAGGGGCTGCTTTTACCAGCAAGAAACCTCAAAAAATCCACACAGTAGATGATTATAAGAGCAGGAGCTAGCCATGCGATTAAAATGACCTAGAGGGATGCTTATAAAAAAAATTTTAAAACTCTTTTTCCGTCAAGCTTACTTGGTTTCAGAATCTGAACTGTCTGTAATGGTGACATACAGTATGAAGAGCAGTCAACAGTAGCCAATAGTCTGTCTGCTGTTCTCTGACCAGGAGTCAGAGTTACTCAGTAACAATCTAAGTGTTCATAGTTACATAATAAAGCACCCATAAGTAGTACACACACACACACACACAAACGGACACACACCATTATCTGAAGTTGTGATATGATGCATTGCATAGGGCAGCTTATAAGGCCTTGCGGTTTACAGTTTGCCAACTAGGTTATTGTGTTCTAGTTATTCACGATGAAGTAGGCAAAAAATATTTATTATGACTCAGCATTTTGATTAATCAACAAATGTTGAGATGACAGTAGCCATCCTGGAGCTTGTCATGAGGGCAGTCAGCCAGCAGTTAATCCCACTGTAATATGAAACACACTGCAGTTCCCATTTACTGCTGTGCTTTTTTTTTCGCCTGTAGGTTTCTGGGTAAAACAGTTTTACTCAAGAGGAACCTATTGCTCGATTTGGTCACTCTCTAAGGCGCACAGAACCCAGAGTTTTAGGTATTACAGTAAGGCTCATTCTCTTTCCAAGCAAAATCTAGTTTCAGCTTCTCACATGTGACAATTTCCTGCTTTACTTTTGTCTTATATGAGAGTAAACAGACTTTCTTTGGGATTTCTACTTCTACTATTTTTTTGGCCAAAATAAGCTACCTGTAGGCATCGCTTTGGGCTTTATGAATCTGTAAATTCTGACATTTCAAAAACCAAAAAATTACAGCTGCAACCGATTAAAACTATGGAAAACTACAATTTAACATTACAATGATGCATGATATAAAACAAGGATGTTGACAACATGATATACAAAAGAGATGTATAATAAATGCTCAAAATCGAGAAGCTGGTTTAACAATGACTTGATATAGTTCCTTTTGTCAATCAACTAATAGGGTAATTGACCAATTTTCTCAGTTCTACAGCTGATTGAAATAATTATCAATTTGGGAATAATCTTTGGTTGCAACTATAGAGTAAAGAAACCAGAACATAATTATATTTAAGAGGGTGAGATCAAGAGATTTTTTAAATATGGATTCAAGTAAGTGCATTTAAGTTAAACCAGATTTGCAAATCATTGGATTCTGTTTTCATTGACATTTTACCTAAAATCTCCACTTTTTGGGAATTGGGGTTGTAAATCCTCACACACACTCACCATAATGGATTTAACCCCTGACCCAGGACTTGGGGGACTCCCTGTGACACCTTCAAGGATCCATGCTAGAGTCCAGCACCCCAGTTTGGGAAGCACGGTTCATGTTTGCAAACATTGGAAGGGGCTGCACAATAAATACCTCACGACTGAAGCTGAACAGTCAAATACTTGCTACATTACAAATACTCCTGTTTGACATGGTTCACGTAGCTTTCCTTGGTGACTCACTGAGAACTCGTCACTGAGCAAACAGTCAGACTGTCTGTGCTAAAACATGACCCAGAGGTGAAGACAGACCTTTCTTAAGGAAAACCCATATGGAATTCGATTTTCCCCCAAACAGGAACAGCTCTCACACAAAGCAGTCTTCTCTTCGGTTCAATCACCGACTAACGCGGTTCATCTCTGAGCTTGTTTATATGAAAATAATGGAGAGCGCTGGCATGAACGGAAACAAGAGTAAAAACTGGTGAAGCAGAATCGATTTCCGTTTTGGTAAGACGAAAGTAAACGGTATATATCCAAGACAAGCAGCCAGACAACACGAATAACAAGTTAAACAGTTCAAAAATAGAGCTAATGGCACAGCAGGCTCCTAATAATAGACAGTAGCATAACGGCGATGAGCCGACCACAAAGATGACAACAAAGCGCTATCGTAACACATTCCTACTGCTAGCCACATCCTCACTTTTAAATCTACACGAATTACAGTTCCTATTAATAAGTATTGATAGCAGAAATCTGTAATAAAAGCAACTCACGTAGTCTAGTTCAAGTCTTCCATCGCGGTTTGCCGAGCAGTGCGCCACATAGGAAGGAGGGGGGGAAGCTGTAACTCACCGTGACTAAGCATTGTGCTAGCCTCCTCTCGCTTTCACAATAAGAGTCAGTTGCCACAGTGCTGGATCCGCCTCCATTAAGGGATAATGGCAGTGAAATGCGTCCTAAACCAGCGGGCTTTTATTGTGAAGGGATTCTCGGAGTGAAGGAAAAGCGAGGCTATTTATTGTCAACATGCCAAAAACTACAACGTCAATCAAATCTCTCACAAATAATGGGTCTACAAATACCACGATAGACGTGTCACATATGTCCACTGCATTTATGTAAGATAAACAAACAAACAATTTCAGCAAGGTTACGTCAAGCAGCGTAAAATAGATTTAGAAATTCGAACAGGAAATTGAAAAAAATGCTATTAAAAGATTTCAAATGTACAATGTCATCTAATTGCATCATAATTCAAATCAGTTCCTCATTTTTTATGTGTAACTCACCTTTCTTGTGGAGATTCCCTATTGCTGAATACAAATGTGTATGATGAATTGCTCCAATAGCAGCTTGAGGGATTTATAATTGCTCCTGGCAGGTGCTGACAAACCAGTAAGTTTCCCTCGTCTTGTAAAATGAGCAATTCAGGTCAGTGAAGTAGAAGACAGAACATTAAAGGGATATCTTATCTTATCTTTATCTTATTATGTTTAGGCTAACAGCCACTAGGTGGCACGAAAAGCCAATTTTAACACTACAGACGCAAAGACAAACTTAGATTTACCTGCTCAAAATACCTTTCTCAGAATAGATTTAATCATTTAGATATGTGCTACCAGTAATTAGGTCCTTTAGTAGAGAAATATTTAACTTGTTGAGCCTGATAGCAATAATTAACGGCTGATTAAAACAAATATTTAATGCTGAGTTGAACTCTCTGCTCCCACAGGTCACTGAAATGGATGGGGAGGCATCAACAGTCATGAAAAATCATTAATATATGACAAGCCTTGAATCAATCTTTACCCATAATTCTTAATACCTAAACTGAGCAACAACTCTGCCCTTTCACTCCATGTAGATTTCCACTGAGAGGAATTAGGTGTGGTTGGCCTTGGGGCACCAAATGAACACTCCTACAGCGTCATTTTGTCTGTCTGTCATCACGCATCTGATATTAAAGCTGCACTCACAGAAGATCAGCAATTTACTTTCATATAATTTGCAATGTTTACTATTTATCAACTACACATGTCATGTCTGTGAATTTTCCTGAAACTCTGCCAGTGTAAGGATCAATACATGTGGAATATACACAAGCATGTGGTTGGACTTGTCCTTGGTGGTCATTACAGAAGACTTGTTACTTTTATCTGTCCAGTTTGTTGTATGGTTTCAGTTTGAGGAAGGAACGATTGCCTGACTCGTTGAACCCTGTCAGCAGGCACATCACTGGGGAACACAGGCAACATATGGAGGAGCACCTGCACTCGTGTAAATCATGTCAAAGGTAGCCCAGTGCCATGTGGTAGCTTTTGTTGTACAGTAGTTTGGGTCACCAAGCAAAGTGAAACAGCTACATAGTTTATCAGTTTGTTGCTTTCCTAAACAATTTTTTTTTAAATGATTGCCTGGTCATACCCAGCTTGTGTTTAGAATCAGAGGATTTTGTAATGCTATGTTAAAATATATAAATAAAGATTAAATATAAAGATGTTTTAGAGTTGAAAGAGGCCCAACAAGCAGTGGCAATACACTCAAACACTTGTGGTTGCAAAAGAAGGCATCAGAACAACACTTCATTTCAGATTTGTCAATCTTGGAATTTGAGGCATTCATAATAATCACACTACAAAGCTTAAAGTTATGAGCCAAAAATGAACTATACCCCATAATTAATGACTCTTTCAGCATCGTAGATAAATGGACAAACTCTGGTTGAATAAAACACCCTGTAGAATTTAACCTGGCTGCAGAAGTTATAGCTCTCAGGCAACAACATGTTAAAGACAGCTGCTTATAATCTTTCTCTTTTTCTGCCATGACAAGTGGAGACAGCAGGTCGCTGTGAGGTGATTGGCCAATTCTTACACACAGGATCACAGAATAAGGAAAGAGAAAAACGGAGTATTAAATGTTTTAATAAAAGGTGCATTATGTGACACAGGAGTCAACCTGAAGAGCTTAAACTGTGTATCTAGGTCAATGTCATTACCAGATGTGAGACAACGAGGCTGACTTCCTGTGGTATTTCTTTTTGAACCCACACTCACACAACCTCCGCAACACAAAAAGAAGTACGCACAGACACACTTACTGTATATGAACACAGAGTTAGAGTGAACGCACCGATTTAAGAAAACATTTTATTTCTTTTATGAAAAGGAAAGTTTGTTAATCTTTTCTTGATACAAAACAGATATAATTTACATTACAGATGATATAAAACACAGAGATACAAAAAGTTCCCTATACATGAATTACAGTACACAGAAAGCACACTATGTCATTCATCAATCAAGGTCTAGAAAGACTGCATGAAAGAACATCTGTATAAAAGACTGATGTCAAACTCAATTCATAATAGAAAAAAAACTGTAACCAGAAATATTCTGTTAATTTGATGTATTGCATTGCAAATATTTGCACTGCTGCATGATTTAGCTTGTAAGTTCGGCATATTCTTACAACTTTATTTACAATTTGAAATATAAATCTTTGAAGTAATAATTTATTGGACTTCTACTGCAGTTGCAGCCGATTGGGTTTCTGAGTTCAACTATCAACATATCACGATGGAAAGAAAGCATTTTTGTTACATCTGTCACTTAATCAGATAACATGATGACAATTTTTGTTTTTCTTCCTGTATCAGTTCTCCAGATGCCAGACTGACATTTAAAAATATCAAACACCAGCCTCAACAGCTTTCCACACTGCAGATAGGTTAACCATATGTCATTTCAAAGGGGTAGGGAAATTTAATGTTGATCTCCCTCTCATGAGTATACCGCCACATCCTTCACTGAGTGACCTTTACCTTTCCTATCTCTTTGTAACTCTACCTGCATCAAATGCACAGATATATGTCAGGCTGCTCTAAAATATTTTATTTAGAACAAATCTAGCACACTATAGAGTTTTCGAACCAGCGAAATCCAGGTGCCTGCCAATGCACAGACCGCACATATTAGAAGTGTTTGTGCAGTGTTTAAGGTACTTCAGTGACAAAATGCAAACAGATGAAACTCTGACCACATGTATTCATCGTTAACCTATCTAAGTCTGGGAGTGAATGTTACATGTTTTCAGTCAAAAAGTATTAAGGTTTATAAAAGACTCCTCCTGACTACTGAAACAAACTACAGAACCAGAGGCAATTTGAATCCAAGGCTGCTCCTTTCATTCATTGTGATATGTCAGTGCAAATTGGATAAGGAGACTTTTCATTAGCTTGTATTCATAAGAATGTCCGACTGCTTTGGTCACATTTGAGTGGCATACATCCATCCAACAATGAAGTGCTTTCATGTGGTTATATTGCTATAACTGCACCACGTCTTGTAAAGGAGAGATACTTGTATAAATATGATTCTCTTGTGTCACCACAATATTTCTAAAAATGTTTGTGTCAATTGTGAGAATGTCACAACTACTTCCTCTTTATAGCAGATGTGCTACATCTCCTCTGCTCGGTGAGAAACACATTCACACACTTATGGAATCATTATTAGTCCTTATGACTTGAAGAGTTTGGGGTAAAGGGCCTTAATTGGAGATGGTGTTGTAATAGCGTTCCCAGAGGAAATGGTTGTCTCCGGTACCCCCTCTAGCTTCTGGGATGCAACCTCAGTTTTACTGAAACTGCACTCCAGGAATGGTATCCCAATCTTCTTTACCTGACCATCTCTGGTCATCAGACATGGCTGACAGAGCAGCCTCAGAATGGCTCTCCTCATGTCTTTACTGGTCAGAGTGTAAATGATGGGGTTGAGGAGAGAGTTGACCATTGCTACTCCCAGAAAATAATCAGCCTTGTAGAGCAGGCAACAACTGCGGGTGGGGCAGAAAAAATCCAGGAGGAGGAGGAGGAAGAGGGGCAGCCAACAGACGATGAAGACGCCTAGCACAATGGTGACTGTCCTGAGAAGGGCGATGTACTTCTGTGACTTTCTCGCTAGGCCATTCCTCATGCTGCCTGACAGGCACAACCGCTGCCGCTGCGTGTTGGTGCGCACAATGCGAAAAACTCTGGCGTAAAGGACCACAATGGCCAGGAGCACTGCACTGAACACAGATACGCAGAAGAGGATGTAGCTCTTGGCATAAAGTGGGAGCACTATGGAACACTGGTCCAGTCTGTAGATGCAGTTCCATCCCAAAATTGGGAGGACCCCCAAAAACCCTGCCAGGGCCCAACTTGCACCAATAAGTGTCAACATCCGTCCACGCTTTGCCCCATGGTATGGCCTCATAGTCACCATAGTAACATGGCGTTCAATTGCAATGGCCAGCAAACTTATTACAGAAGCCGCCAGAGTGATGAAGACCCCTCCCTCCCTTAGGAACCATAGCAATGGCGTCAGTTTCAAAGTATTAGGTCCAGACATGATGATGTTGGCCATATATGTAATCCCAGCCAGCAGATCAGACAGAGTCAGGTTTCCCAGCAGGTAATACATGGGCAGGTGGAACTTCTTGTTCCTCCAAATGGCAATGAGAACCACAGCATTCTCCAGGACAATGAGGAGACACACCACAAGGAACGCAATTCCCTCAGGTTTGAGCCCTTCACGGTAGCGGTCTTTCTGCAGCTTACCAGTGTAGTTGTAATGCTCCACAAGGACAGAAGTGTCTTGGTACACATGGAAGAACTGCAAGTAGCCGGCAGAGAAGGGAGGAGGGGAGGTGGGGAATATGGGCGTAGAGGGGGGAGTCCCTCCATGAGCAGAACTTGAAGCATCCATGTTTTATGTTGCTTTTCTTCTATTCTGCCTGCATTCAGTGGCTATAAAGTCATTTTTGTAGACATGTGTGAGTCATACAGTGAGAGCTATGAAAAATTTGTCCAAGTACAAAAAAGATGGACAAAGAAATGTCTGAGCTCCCTCAATAAATGGAGGGATTACATGAAGCTGATACAATAATCCACACAGATTCCCTAGATGTTTTCTTTTTGTCCAGAGGATGGTGCTGTTGAGCTGTTTGTCCTGGTTAGAGGGTCCTGCAGAACACTGCAGAAAGACAAGAAGAGAAGCATGAAAAAACAATAGAAATTCACTTAAACATATCACTTTCTAAAATCAAAGTAAGTGAAACTTGCCTGCATTTTTCAAAAATGTCAGACAAAGTTATGCTCCACTGACATTTAGTCACATAAAAGTCAAAAACGAGTAGACCGGTGGTGAGAATATTAAAACTCAAAATGTCTTTCCTCAACATATACTGTTAATTATTAAAATGAGTGCATAGGCTTCATCCTCAAATAGGTGGGTAGATGGTGGATGGATGGATAGATACTTTCCATTTTCACATTTTACAGAAAATTGTCATGATATGAAACTTTACCTACAGTTATGTCTTCAGGACTTGATATGAGACTGAGTGATTATTGCAGAATGTGCTGCGAAAGACTGAAAGCACAGGGTGATCAGTCTCATGTCAAACAAACACTTAGTCTTTCCAGGTGTGTTTAAAGTGTGCGTCAGTCATCGTAAGGTTGTGAGACAAGAACCGTCACAACACCTGTACTCAATTTGGCCCACAAGCTGCTGCATTTCACTGTATATATGGGGGTTTTCTGAGGTGCCCCATACAAATGCACTTAAACAGCATGTCTGAAGTTTATTGCCTTTGCGAATTCTAATCATGAATATGTTGAAGGTCGTGATTCAATTATTTTAGCTTACACTCTTAATGCTGAAAACGATCAGGGGTGATTAGGTTTGCATTCCTTTGAGTCTCTGTCGCATGAGGGAATGTTTCTCTCAATGCTTGAGTCATATGTTAACATTTAACAAAGAGTCTAGAGACTTTAACCCATTCAATCTGTTGCCATTTGGGAAATGAATAGAACGTGTCCATGATAGCACGAACAGCTGTGTTGAAGGTATGCAACATATATAAATAGGTATGGAGATCATGAATGAATATCTGTGATCTCTATAATAAAAAAGTGAGAGAATACTTATGTTGCAACCACAAGCATCTGCTTTTGTATTCAGAAACATGACAAAAGACTTTTCTTAAAAATGTGAACTTCAATTTAAAACAACAACAGCAAAAATTTCCCCCCCAATTTTATGAGTTTTACAATACATGGGCAATTACTAATACTTTTTTTTGGTAAAATGTAGTTACCAAGTTGTTCTTCTCATATGCATAAAAATACATACATAAACATTACAACAAACAATTTCATGGTATATTTTACTATTATTATTTCTATAACAAATCCACTAACACCATACATACTGTATAAGAAAAAAGACATATATTAACACTATTACCTCCCCTTATATCCCAATTCCATCAACACTGACAACATCTAGAGCAACACCACAATTAATTATAAACAAATACAAACAAATAACATGTGTAGTCAGTGCTCTACGACAAAAAGTAACATACAAGATTATAAATAATCCTAACAAACAATCCTAAAACTTTAAAGGTGATGATCCCGTTTCTCCCGTTTCTCTCTGTTCTCTATGATCACGACAGGTCTACAACGAAAAAAAATAGCCAATCATAACACCACCTATCACATATGTCATTAGAAGCGCAAATCAGAAGAAAAAAAATTACCTTGAAATTGTTCCAGCGTTGCTCTTATCCTGCACTTCATCTACATTTCAGTGAGGAGAATCCAAACAAGAGCAACTAAGTGACTCACAGTCAGACTGACAAGGCAGAAGGAGTGCAGGGAGACCTTAGTTGAAACATGCAAAAGAGAGGGGGTGGTCTGAAACCAAAGTCACTCTCCCCCTCACATTCTCTTTCTCCCTGTCTCTCTCTCTCTCTCTCTCTCACACACACACACACACACGCACACGCACACCTACACACACACACACACACACACACACACACACACACACACACACACACATGTGAACATAACCACGGTGTGCATTCTCCTGGCAGCAAAATAAAAATTCTTATAATCTGCGATGACTGATAGATGAGGAGGTGCTGAAGCGATCAGTACAGTAGGATCTCATTGATGCCCGTCGGTCTAATCAGCGGCTCAGTTTACACAACCACATCAGTTGCTCCCGTGAGAGACTTCTCAACATTTCAAAGTTCACCTAGTGTCACTGAACAACATGATAACACAAATGAATGATAAAAACGGAATCTTCCTGACAGTAACATGAAGACTCCTCTCTTCTGTGTGCAATGATTACATGACAACAGCAAGAGAAAAGTCATTGATTTTGGTTATACTGGCCATTTTCCAAAAATGTCCCCCTACATTACAAAAAATATATACAGTGATAGTTTAGAAAGACGACATATATTGACATTGTCGTATAGGTTGGGAACACTAAACTGTTGCATGATTTCAGAAAAAGATGTCAACATCAGAAAGTGCACTGAGAACAACATAGTAAACTATGAGGATGCATCACTGACACCTTTCCAACTCTCCTGAGAAACAAAGAAGTAGAAGTAGTTTGCCAGGTTTTTTCTGCTCTGTAGGATTTCCCCAAACTCCCTGAGCCAACTGAAATAGAGACACTAAGACACTTTTTGTTCCTCAAGTAGCTTAAAATTAAGATGTATTACTCCCACGATTATCTATTCCTACCCCCTACTTATGCAGCCAGGAAAGTGAAGTGATTCACATGGTTTAAAACGATGGCGTCCAATTCCCAGAGCCTGTCAGTGAGAACACAGCATGATTTGACACGCCTCAGCAGCTCACCTGTGAAGCCTCCCCTGCAGGCCCTGCAGAAAACCTACCAGGAACAAACAGAGCAGGGGAAAGCTGAGAGGGATGATATACAGTATATGCCTCAAGTAAAAGTTTTATTGGTTTGTTGCAAGTCAATGCTTGGCATAATGCACGTTGTCCTGATCGCTCATACTGCAAATACAGAAAAACAAAATAATTGTCTCCCAAACACATCTGAAACAACTGTGACTTTGCATTTACGGTTATTCCTCCACTACACAGAGAAGTCATTCATCGCATTCATTTTCGTTTGCCACGGTAGTTTTGACAGTTGGAAATCCTGCTCTTTATCCGGCTGCTCCTCTGATCCACTATAGGGTAGTTTAGTCAAACAAAACCTGTTTATTGTAGGATTACGTGCTGAAAAGTCCTCTGACTCCTTTCTGTACGTCTGTATATTCTGTTTGAATATGCATTATGCAAGCTTTCTTTCTTTCTTTCTTTCTTTCTTTCTCATCAAAATATTTTGTTGAGTGTGATTGCTGACATCAAAGCATGACGATGTTCTATTGGCATCACGTGGAAACTTCTCTATGGGTGTTTATGTGAGTAAATGTTGCATGTTTCACTCAGACTCCCTGCTGTCTGCTCCGTGTGTAGGAGGGCAGCCCTATCAGGAGATCTTTATAGAGTAATATCCTGTTGGGATGAATTCAGAAGCCTCACATCAAAGCTTCAGAGAGAAACAGGGGTCTGACACTGAGGATGAGTGGTCTAACAGATGGACAGGACTCACTCAGGTCTGCACAGGAAGGAAAAGCCGTCCTCTTTTATCTTTCCTTCTTGATCATTTGTGTGTTACTCCATCTGTCTCCCTCTGTTTTCCTGTTTTCTCTCCCTTTCCATTTAACAATTTTCCTGGTGAATTTAATTCATTATAATTTTCATCATGACTTTTTACTTTGCTGTACGACACTGAAACACAGTCTTAAGGAATGCTTTTGGCCACACACGTGATGCTAACTGCCTTTCAGCAGAGCCAGCCGCTCCTGGCTCCTAGAGTTAATGTTGACCCTGATGGACATTTATGTGACCAAAATGACCTGCTTGTGGTGCGTGAGGGGGTTTATTTTTGTGGCTGAGCCACAGCCGCTCTGCTGATTCGATTCTACCTGGGTAGAATAACCATAACCATGTTATGATGGTTTCTCTAAGCTGGCAGAGCATATTTCAGCTGTAGTGTTAATATTTTTATAGCCTTGTTCTCGGAGTCTGAAACTGGGGACCACCTACAGTTTGAGAGTTGGAAACATAACTCTCATGGCATCATATTATTATTTTTTCTTTTGGAAGATGAATTTTATCCTGTGCATGAACCTGTCCTGCACTTCCTCTCATCGTAGTAAGACTGAAAAAAATATGCATGACATTACATCACAGCTTCATCTTTGTCAGACGTTCGTAGGGCATATTGGCTTTTGAAAAGACATCTAAATTCTCCTTGCTTGCCTGCCAAGTTCTCTAGTCCTCTTCTTCATTACTTAACCACTTCAGACCGGGGTCCTTCTTAGTCTATTAGTCTGATGGCCCTCCTGCAATCCATCAACACTCAATCCTCAGCCCTAGTCCACCGATAAGCCCCCCAAATCAGACTAGCCAGACCAGCTCTGTGATGATAAGAATACATTCCTAACTGCTGACAAATTTATCTCGTTCAAGTCAGTTTTTTCTGTCACACCGCAGCAGCAGATTGTCTCGTCCCTCTTTAACGTCATCTTCCCCTCTCCTCTCCATAATTTCCATATAGCCTCACTGAAGCGTGATATTTACTTTGCAGTGTCCGATCACTCAATGGGCTCTGGGGGGGGTTGCATTGCATGACCGAAGAGGGTCCAACCCGCTCATCAACGTATTGTTTGTTTGGATTTTCCAGCCGACTCGCTGCGGTTTGAGGGTCACTCAAGGGAGATTTATGAGGATCTGTGTTCTTTTGAAGTGCTCACAAGACACAAGGCTTCAGAAGGAGGGATGAGTTCAGAGGGAAAGAGAAGGGAGGGCAGGGGAGGATTGTGGGAAAGGGGTACAGGCGATCAGGTCTTCTCCGTCTTACAGTTGAGCGGTTGCTGGAAGCTGCTATGAGGAGTAATGACTCATCACAATTAAGGTTTCTAGCAGGAAATGACCCCCTATGGCTCCAATTATAGTGATAACAGCAGATAACACCTTAAACAAAGAAACACCAATGATCTGTGCCTGCGTTCATGCATGGCAGTGTGCCTGTTCATGTTCTATATATATACATTTTTCACCACGTACAGACAGCAGACACCTGAACCCATCTGCTGTTTTAATCAAGAGGTTTCCATCCTCTACTGTCTGGGTGGTTCAGGTCAGTGAGCAGTGAGCACTATATTGGTGATCCAGTTTATTTCTCTTGGCTTGGCTGCATCTCAGTGCTAAAGCTTTGTTGGTTGACTATGGCTGCAGTCTGGATGTGATCACTCCAGCACTGGAAAACTAAAGGCCTAATGAGATCCAGATTGGAGAACTTTCTTGGTTTAGAGTGTGACTGACACCCCTCTCGGCTCCACAGGGCTGTAACCGTCTCCCTTAACCCTTAGGATAATGTGTTCATTCCTGCAATGCCAGAATTCACGCACAAAAACAATGAAGGTTTGGTCCCTGAGGGCCTTACTGCATGTGTCTGAGCATTTGCCAGTTAAGAGACTTTGCATATGTTCACAATTTCACACGTGTGTACACACATCTTGTCATGAAAGGATAATATTGACTGTGATGTCACTGCTCCAACTCTTTAAAGTCATTGATACAAGTTTAATCTTCCACCAAAATGATAATTACTGATAAATTAACAATAGGTAACATTAAGAAATGTATCTCTCACAGATGATTTTTTATTCTTGTCCTTATTGGTGTAAAAACATCAACATGAAATGACAAAATGTGACCAAGTAGATTCTTAAAAATAAAACTATTTACAACTATCTCTAATGTAATCAAAAAATCTTCCCTCAAAGGTGCAATAATTTATATGTTAATTTGAAGCTATCTCTCCTCCTCAGTCAGTCTTGTATTCCGTACATTACCCCCATTACTCCCTCTTCCTGTTTCTCCTTCCTCCTCTCCGTATAGGTCCTGAGGGGGTCCGTATATAGTGCTACGGCGTATTCCCTAACAAAGCTTTCCCACAATGCATCCCTGCAAGCATAAATCTCAAGCATCATCAAGCCTCGCTCACATTCATTTCCAGCAATTTCGAAATGACTTGTTAAACACATCTTGTTGATGGTGTGGTCCTTGCTATAGCGAAATGTCAATGGTGTCTGAACCCACAAATAATAATTATCCATCTCTGTAGTTTCCCTTGGTGCTTTCAGCTCATTATTTCAGCTTTATGGTATGCAACTTTACAAGTGTGGTTCAGCATCACTGCCCTCATCGGTTTTGTTTCCAGAAAGCATTTATTTTGAGAGAAAATGCTCTGATAAACAACTGTACACTTCTTCCTCAGCAGCAAACAGCAGACAGAGTTGGCTATCTGGTGAACATAGTTTAGGCGGGGGCCAAAACATAACAATAAGGAGTGAATATTGGGCTTACATCCATCCTGTAGTTCTATAAATTCAACTTAATATAACAAATGGTTATATGATATTTTCTGTCAACACTATATCATAATGGAAGCGTCATTATATTGTAGACATGCTTTTACAAACTGACATCTTTGCAAACACACATGAGCAAACATGCATTCTGCCCTCATGGACCTCTTGAGAGACATGATGGTAATCAGAGGCGATGGGCGGACAAAAACATTACAACCACACGGCAGGACTACAGATCCCTGTTGGCTGCTCACTCTGTTGCTTGAACGGTTCCTGCTTTGTTTCTTTTATGCCCCTTGAAATTCCATCTTGCTCATATTCTTGTAGGAAAAAGGAGACCAGGAGAAGCAAAAACCAGCAAGAATGTAAATGAAAGCCAGATCTCCCAGTTTTGATCCCCTTTGGCGTCCTGGAACACTGTAAAAAACGTGCAGCATAGACGTTGATAAGTTGAGTGTGAGGAGAAGGGCATTAGACAAGCTCGGGCCTGATTTTTTTTTTCTTCTCCTTTTTCATTTCTGTTCCTTCCTTTTAGTCTTACTTTTCTCCGTTTGACCTCTTCTTGCTTTCTTTCTCAGAGACTCTCCATTCAGAGGGTGTTTAATAATGAGAAAGAAAGAATGAGCAGCGTACCAGATAAATCAGCCTTTCTTTAGGGTTATCATGGAAGGCAGGGATTTGAAATGATGTCTAGCTTCCCCTTTTTTCCATACAGCGTTTATTTCTAAAGAGTCAAGAACAAATATCCCCTCACATCTCGAACAAAACAACAAAGTTTTTTTTCTTCCTTTTATTGGTTCAGTCGATGTCATGAATGCGTAAAAGCAAATTTGAACACGGCAAACTTGTGCCAGTTCAAATAGATGGAAATCATTGGAGGGGATAATTTCACTTTATGAAGCAAGATCCAAGAAATTATTATCTTAATGTAGCATCAAGAGGAGCATATAATTCAGCCAAAGAACACAATTTTATTTTGCATAATGGTTAAACAAATATAATCCAATATTTCAGTAAATGTGTTGGCGTAGTTTTGAGCATTAGACATAAACAGATTAATTGTCTCCTGGCTCTTGCTTCATTAGTGCACAGACATAAAACTTTTTGAGACATTGAAACATTTTGAGAAACAATATTTCTCAAAATGTTGCTTTAAAAAAAACCCAAATAGATAAATTGTTTTTTTGGAGTCTTACTATGTGAAGCTAAAGAAAAATAGACATTTTGGCCTTTTAGAATGGGGGAAAAATCCAGCTGCTGATTGGATTTATATTTGATTCTCTCCTCAGTCCTGTTAACATGATGGTTGATTTCATTCAACATAAGTGAATTCAAAGCGTTGCTGCATAACATACTTGGCATAATCAAAGCTGCGGGAATCACCATCAGTCTGGGACACATGTCTAAGATCTGAGCTGTGTTGTTAGCACATTTGGAATTCCTGTCATCTGATGTGTGTTGGAATCCATAAATCATTTTGGCTTCTTTACCATTTAAATGAGCTTATTCAGCTCCACAATCAGATGTTTAATCTGAGCAGCAGCACATATTTCAACATCTTACTGTGCCTGTAATACCGTTACATCTTACACCACTGACTTGCCAACAGATGCCAGCGATGTCAACAGATCTGATAACAAGATAAATAGTTACAATAAAAAATTTAAAAAAATCATTCTAAAAACCCACAGTGTTTTTTAATATGGAGTTTTACGTTATAAAAGCCTGTTTATTTGGGGTGTAAAGCTCCATGTATGATCTCTGTTGGCTTATTTTGTTTTGAACGACACTCTTAATCTTTCACTATACCCATTAGTGAAAATCAACGCTCTGATGTCATTCAAGCTCTGCAACCAATTATGTGCGGTTCAGAGAAATTCAAATGCACAAACTTAATGTCTTCCTTGGTTTCTGAGTCTGCATGTCTATGCTGTCAGTCATCCATCGCTTTACCCCCCCCCAACCTTAGCGTCCCTCCACCACCAACACCACCACCCCCCCTCCTCCACAAAACCACATTTTCAAGCTGCTTGTTCCATTGAAAGCAATTAGATGTCAGGTCACAAGCTCACTAGCAGCTGGGTCCTGTTTCAGTGTGCCGTGGTGCGAGTTCAGAGCAGGTTTGAGTAAATGGGCTATTATGAGTACATCAGCAGACTGTACACAGATACAAACCAGCTGGCCCTTTCAGCTAATTTGGTCCACGGTAACAAGAGAAACAAAAGCAATGGGAATTTTAATTTTATTTGAAAAGTCTTCTAAATGTTAACTGAAGGGTTTCCCCTTCCACCTTGAGCGATTGCAGCAGCAGAACAATCACACCAGCCTACATACTTACATGTATAGGCACGCACACAGACACACAAACACACACACACACACACACACACACACACTCACACACCCACTAGGGAGAGGGGCAAATTCTTCCAAAGCCATGTTTGACTCCTCATTTTTCAGGCAACCCCTCTCTTTGCCCTCACGGTTCAGTAGATCAGAAATAGATCCAGCTGACAGCCAGAGGGGACAGAAGAAATCTCAAGAGTCAGAAAGCTCCCAGTGAAAAATCCCTCTGTTGAAAACCAATCCCTTTACCTTATACATCAATGTATTATTATATATGTCCATTCATTGGTGAGAGTTTGTAAGAAATACTTCAAGATAATTATATTTTTTTTTAAATCACATTGGCACGATCTTATTTTAAATTCTGTCCCAAAAACAGTTCTCATACGATTTCAATCAATTTGGATCGAGTTACTTTGCAGCTTATGCCCAAATCTCCAACTTACGTCAAAACTGTACAGTTGTGTTGTTTGTCACCAATGTGCAGCTGCAATCATAGTTGTCAAGGGAATTCAGAAGGAGGGTTTCAAATCAAGCAACAGTCTTAAGGCTCACTCGTCTTGACCTAATATCCTTACACTGAGATTTCCCGTCCTTCCCACAAAGCCTTTGGCAGGTTTGACGTAGGATTTGCTCAAACCCACAGAACTTGTAAATTCTACTCAAGATGCCAAAGTTTCCAAAGGTTTCAAATGAACCAGCAACAAGCAACAGGGGGAATGTATACGAACGAATGCATTTGTTTTTACGTTTTACATGAGAAAATTCTATTCAGCATAACTGTGATAAAATTTACTGTAAGTGATGAGCAAGCAGATCCAGTATGCTAATGTAGCATCGACAATCTGTTTGCAAAACTGGTTTTATCTAGTTTGGAAACTAGTTGAGGGGAATTCTGAGATAAAGGGAGTAATGCAGTTAGTCTTATGTCTGCATAAGGTTGTGTGTCGGTACCAGTAAGCTCTGTGGGACTTACAAGATCAGCAGGTCGCTGTGAGTTTTATTCCATGTCTTATTTTTGTGTTTTGTTTGGGTGCTTTTCAGAATGGAGGGTATTTTAGTTTCCCCAGTGACTGATAGGTCTTGTTGTTTACGGAAGCACAATTATATGAGCGACTGGGCAGAATACTGGTCCCAAATGAGTCCCTGTGGGCCCCCAATGGCTACGCCATAACTGCTGAGGTTTGGTGGAAGGGCAGCTAGTGTCTTTGCTATAGCTGCTATAAACCATTTTACTGTTCGCTAACGCTGTAGACACTGTGCCATGCCTCTGTTTGCAAGGTCTTCTCTGTTTAATGTTAGGATTGAGAGGGATTTCTAGAGGTCTTTTTACATGTGGCAGAGGAGATGGAAAAGGAGCCAGTGGCTCCTTGGATTTCACAGACTTCCTGATGTGCCTCCGACAGTCGCATTGGGATTTGTCATCTGGGACCTTTCCCCTTTCCCCCCCCCTGTAAAAGGTAGGATGCCAGGAGTGATTTAGAAGGATAGAAGAGTAGAAGAAGGAGGACCAGTCAGGGATGAATAAAAAGAAGGAGAGACGGAGAGAGAGCTGGACAAAGAAAAAGGACAACACCAACAAAGATGACATTATTTAACAATGATCCAGTTGAGCATTACTCTCCTCCTGTCTCACACATGAAGCAGTGAATGAAAACAAGGAGTACAGCTGTGAGCATCTCTCTCAGTGAATAGCCAGGAATATGCCAGAGCCTGACGAGAAATGACAACCATCTTTTAAACTTGTTTAGACTGAAGAGCAAAAGACCCTACTTAATTCCTCTTGCTGTCAACTAGTTGTCTTTTTGTCTCCTCCTTTTCCCTTCCATGATCATCCCTTCTTCTGGCTTTTACTGGTGAAATGTCTACTCTTGCACATTTGTGCTTCTCTTTGAATAGGAAAACATACAAATGAAATCATAGGTGAAGGAAAATGATGTGCCGCATGAGTAAATTAAATAAGAAAAGACACACAATGTACTGAACAGTCACGCACAGTAGAGGAAGCCCATGGGTTTGGTGTTTGAATATAAATCAGTTGGTTCGAGTCTGTATTTACATGTTCTGCTGCAGGGTACAGAATGTTTCACTGGCAGCTGAGAAGGACAAAGAGGAGGATGGGAAGAGGACGGAAATGGACTTTCATATTTCCCCACCACATTGGGTGGGGGTGGATGGAGAGAGTAAGGGGTTGTTTACTGTACAGTCCAGTAGTCTGTATTTTATTTCTCACCCACACCTCCCCATCCACTTTCTCTCCCTTTGTTCTCTCGACTTCTCCTTCGGCCCCACATCTCAGCACACATCTCAGCACACATCTCAGCATCATCTTACTTTCCTCACACTCATGAAGTCACATCTCTTAGGAGCCAAACTGTCGATTGTGTACCACCGTACAAATATCTTGGGACAATTATCGACTCACAAGTGAATTTCAAAATACGAAGCTGTGTGCAAAAAAGGGGCACCAGCCACTATTTTTTTTAACCAGATAGTGAAATGGTCGAGTAAACTGATTAGGGAGCCACAGCTCAACTTGGAGCCTCTGTGCATCAGGCAGAGGTGCTATAGACATTGCTTTATTCCAGCAGCCATTATTTAGTGGAACAAATCAGAGCATTGATGAGATTTTTACTGTCTGATGCACATCTTTTTAGCTATTTTATCTATTTATTCATTTTATGTATTTTTAGCTAATTTATACATCGGATCTCTGGACACTTTCTGCACCCTGCACTTTTCACGTTTGTTTGTATTTTTTAACCTGAACCTGAACCATCTTATTTTGTCCTTCAAATCTTTGTTAGCCTTTCTTCCATTTGCTCATTTTCACTTTTTCACCCATTGTCATTAACTCAGCGTGTTCTCGAATGCTCATGCCTGCATCGATACTGAGATTATGTCCTTTGAAGGTGTAGTATGCTACAAACGAAGTGCCGTCATTTTTAAAAAAGATGACAGAGGCTTGGAGGACATTATTACCATGACCTGAATGACTCTCAATGTGTTAACTACCTCACAAGAGTTTAAATACCTGAAACTCCCCTCCTGTCTGTTAGAGGTGAAGAAGCCTCTCGGATGAGAGGTGAAACTTCTTCAAAAATAAAAGTCCAGTTGCTTCTGATTCAACCTTCAATGATTACCATGAGTATTATTATCCAATGATTATTGGCTACTTCTCCATCCTGACTGGTAATATGAGTCTTGTGCAAACACAATACAGATTGTGACTGAATCTCCCTCCAGGACAGTTGGCAGTTTCATGCCCATTTGTGGACGACTGTATTTGGGTATCTAAGCTACACAAACACCTACAAAAAACCTAACAGCAACACAGTCGCTACATGCTATCATCACGTTTGTCTGTCTAGGTTCAGATCGTGCAGAAAGGCATATTCAAACATAGACTAAAAACACATACATTCACAGGCTATTGCTCCTATCTACTATTACTCTTTCTAGGCATATATCATGCCAGTGGGACATGGAAGAGTGATTAAGCTAACAAAGCAGATTACATCTCCAGGCCGTGCTTGAATATTTTTCCAATCGGGGTTTATTTTGGTTCTGTTCAAGCGCTGCCTGATCGCAGATGTGATTTTCAGATGAGCCTTAAGTGGATAGATAAAGATGTAAAGTGCAACATGAGTAACCTTAAAAGTAAAGAAGGGTGTTTTTCTTTGTGAGTGTTTATGCGCCTGTGGCTGTAAAAAAAAAAAAAAATGTTCCTGAGGTGCTTGTTGTCAATCTTTACATTTACCTCATTCTCTCTCAAGACCACCCCCTACCTCCCAAACCATTTAAACCATTACTCCAAGTCTCAGGGTCTATATGTCAGAGTTTCCGTTTGTAGATGCAACCACTTGTTTTCCTCTATGACCCTCTATTTTGGCTCTTCGGGGCAACATTAACATCAATTTGCACAAATAAACGAGAATGCGTGAAGGGTTGGCACGTTGCTGCTCTCCAGCCAAATATGTAATTGGCTAATAGCAGCTGTTCGAGTCGGCTCTTGTAACACATTCACATGTTCCATTAGGAGCTGCTCTCATGAGCCAACGGTGGAGTGACTGGCTCCAGATGTTCTCCGAGGCAGGAAAAAAATCCTCACAGGATACATCAGAGGACATGAGGAGATGTGTTTTCTGTCACAAGAGAAGGAT
The DNA here is from genome assembly GCA_037577475.1 of Chaunax sp. Z400. Taxonomy (NCBI): domain Eukaryota; kingdom Metazoa; phylum Chordata; class Actinopteri; order Lophiiformes; family Chaunacidae; genus Chaunax; species Chaunax sp. Z400. The sequence continues at coordinate 23,880,087 of CM075191.1, read as the reverse complement.
GAGAATTGTCCCTGGTGATTTTAAATACCCTAAAAGGAGCTCTGCTTTTAGCAGCTCTCACTGTATTTAATCAGACAGCCTTCCTGTGCCAAATCCTCCTGAGTAATAATGTCCTATGAGCGGTCCAAATGATTACACCTTAATGATTCTGTGATTATCTTTAGGTTCTGGGAAGATTAGCACAAGGCAGTTGTGATTGAGGTGTGTGATTGTGGTGGAGGGATGTAAACAACTCCGTATTGATTCAAGATCGGAGCCGATCAAGAGAGACTCTTCCATCAATGTGATTTTCCTGCTCAAGCTTTATTGTTCAATGGATGTTTGTCTGGTTGTCTTTGTGTCCTTAGGTGATTTCATCAAGTTTAAAGAATAGTTTGTGCTCAGAGACTGACCTCTGATTAACAGCATGTCAACTACTGTGATTCTTCCGCTGGTAAACCTCGTCCAAAGCAGACAGCTGTGTTCTCAAGGGAAAGTTGTTATGGTCAGTGTTCTCCTCGGGAAGTTTACAGAACCAGGCTTCCAAACTTTTCCCTCATGACTCAGGATTTCTCGTTTTGAGCTGCTGAACATTGTACACATAATGTCCAGCCAAGATGGAAATAATTTTTCATGTACTTTACATCACACCGTCTGATTGTAAGTGATCCGGAATGCTGCTGTTAAACTCCTACGCTGTGTGCCAAATCGCACACTTCCATACTCAAAGTGGCCAGTTTGAGTGTATAAGTGCGTTCACACTAGGAAGTACGCCAAAATGCAGTATACTGTAAGTACCTGGATGACATACTCAAAACGACTCATGAACTTAATGATCGCCATCTTTGCTGCGTAGCGGGAACAGGCGGGGGTTATGAGATTTATCAAGCTTGTGAAATTACGGCTGAGGACAACATATGAATAAAAAGTACGCATGAAGTACCATTTTGAGCCGTTAATTTTAGTCAAATGAAAAAGCCGGCAGATATTTTTAAAAGTGACGTGATATTCGCGGTCAAATGTTGTGTGCAATTTGGGATACAGCACTATGTTACACTCATCTCAATGTCTTTACCATGAATCCTCATCAAATTCAGAATTCAAGTCAGTGTCATTGCTTTGCAAGCTTTGCATGTTAAGTCAGACTGAATGCATTTGGTGAATTACTGCAGATGGTGCAGATGTTATGTATGCCTCAGGCCTCAGTGATTGCACATATGGGATTGTGGCCCCAAAGTCAATTTAAATACATACAAACCAAATGCACAATGTCTTTATATCATATTGTTTTACTACTTTTTTATGCTTTTAATATATAAGCCCAGTGTCCAACAGAATTACTTCCATATTGTATAATTGTGCACCTCATAACTTTCAATCTTAATGCTCAGTGTAGTGTGCCCTTTATGCAGAATGGTGGTAAAGTAAGGCTGTGTGGGTTCAATTGATGGATGGCTGTGTTACATGGTTCATGCAGGAGATGGGAGTTTGTGTCAAAGACTTCAATAATCAATGTTTGCCTTTATTTGACTGTATTTCCCAGTTATTTCCATAACTATAAGATCTTTTGCTAACATTATCCATGTAATAGTTGCTATGGGCAAATATTGTAGAAGGTGTGAATTTATACAAGTTGGCCCTGAGCATATTTTGCAGAATCAGCCAATTCTGAAATTCTGGTTTGACGAGAATATGAGGCTCTTTGAGGTGTCTGCTCCAGAAAGGTGCAAAATGCTATTTCATTATGTTTAAATTTACATAAAAATATGCATTAGGATAAGACTTTGTATTTCTGTTCTTCATGTCTGTAATTGGCTTTTTGATGGATTTAAGGACATTTAGGAGTTTCCTCTAGGCAGTTAAACTAAAGTGTTAAACTGGGTTGCAACTTTCCAGATGAGACTTAAGTGTTTCCAGCACAGGCAAGTCACAATAATGATGGAGGGAAGCGGTAACAGAAGCCAACAGAACATCCAACAGACAGGTTCCTTTTTTTTTTTTGTGCGTGTTTCAAATAACCTGCATTGTCTGTTTTGCTTCCTCATCAGTTTTGGTGGGACTGGTCATGGTGGTTAGCTCAGCCTCAGGGCTGATGACGGTTCATCAAAATATGAGACAGGTGGTGAAAGAGAAATGTAACTGAGAGGGAAGAGAACAGCAGAGTCAAACACTCCCAGCGTCTAGAGAAATAAGTACTATATTATTGCTATGTTTCCTGCTTTCCAGACAGACATGATATCCATTTATTGTTGCTTAAGAGACAGAGATCTGCACACTGTTGAGCTCCCAGAAACAATCTTTAATCTCTCTTATAACAAAAGCAATGTTTCGATCTGGTAGAGCTTCTTCAGGCTTGTATCAGAGAGAACAAACGTCTCCTGATAAAGGCAGTAATCAGTTCAATCACTGTCACCTGTTGCTAAACAGCAGGAAGAAGCTGAAACAAGCCTGAAGAAGATTTACTAGATCGAAACATTGCTTTTTGTTATAAGAGAGATTAAAGATTGTTTCTGGGATCTTAACAGAGTGCAGAGCTGCAGTCTTTTTGTAATTCCAGTTTTCTTTTCTTTTCTTTTTTTGCTTGACAAAAACAAGCAGCTGGCAGAATGTCAATTATTTTTTGAACTTCTTTAATTAATATTTCTTTCAACCCAAAACTGGTTTTGTAGTATGAATACTGTGGCGGCCATTTAATCAACAAGAAATAATCATTTATGCGTCCATACCCATTTCTGGGGGAAAGTAGAAAAGAAAAACCAGCAGCTGAAGATGTGTTTGGATCATTTATTTAGGCCAAGGCTGCAATCCAATACTAGAAAAATAGATATAAGCTATAATAAGTTGCAGTCCTATATTCAAATTCTTACTGTTGTAAAAAGTATTAAAATTGTGATCATTATCGATGTATTAATATGTGGGTACTATTTAATATCAAAGAGTTAAGTTTGAAATAATACATTACATGTTGTACGTTAATCATATGTTATGTCTGTAAAATTTTTATCAGAGTAAAAAGTAGGGGGGAAAAAAACAGTACAATAATTCTCTCCAAAATGTCATGGAGTAGAAGTAACAAATAGCATGAAATGTGCGTCACATTAGCATCGTGAAGCACATAAGCCACCCCAGACACTACCTCATTAAAAGTCCCCAGATGCCAATTCCTCCAATTACCTACTACTTACGCTATGATGTGGCAGGGCTTTCAGACGAATTAACATTGACTTTCTGAAGTGGGGAAAGTTAAAAAGCAACAAAACGAAGAGCTTTAGCTGCCCAGGAGGGTATTAGCTCGTATCTGAAAGCTCATTTACGCTCAACATTAAAGACGAACACGGATATAGATGAGCCTTCCGCCCATGATCTGCTTTCATTTCTAACATATTTGTGCACGTTTTCAGAGCGTTTATGGATATGGATGAAACGGAGCAGTACCACCACAAATCTTTGGGGGCAGTGTAGCCGTAATTCAAGCAAGACAACACAAATCCCTACAGACAACATGAAGAAGAAAAATGTGAAGTGATAAAGTAAAACTTCTCTCCGTCCACATGTTGCGATGTATTTAATGACCTCACAGACCACCGCTGAGTATAGCGTTGCCTCCACTTTGGGCACTTTTCATTTACAAGGTCAATTGTTATTGACTCTTCGCTGCCATCTTGTGGTTGTGCCAATGTGAACATAGAGGATGCATGGAAGTATTTTACTATTGACAGATAGAAACAGACGTATTTATTTTTATATGTAGATGGAGTATAAATGAGTGTTACACCGACTGTGTTTGCCTTAATAGCTTGCTGTGTCGACAGCAAGCTATTAAGACCAATGAGATCTCATGGGATAAATTTGCACATATAAATTTGCACTGTATAAATTTGCACATAACTTTTAAGGACATTTCATAACATAACATCATAACATGCCACTCATGATAATCCTTTTGTGTGTCAATTTCGGCATTTGCATTTTATGAGATTTACATGTGCAGGAAAGGATGAAGTCAGGTGACTTTCATCCTGTGACCTACGTTGTCTTTGTGTCTTAAACTTAAGCAGCTTGGTTTGTTCTGTGAATCAAAACTATTTAGACATCAAAGGGTTCAGGTTTAAGGGAAAAAACTGGTCATGGTTTGGGTAAAAAGACGTTTCTTATGTTACATACATAAGTATTATGTCAGGTAGCCCTATGTGACTTAAGTTTAAAAAAAAGTTAAGATTAAGTTAAATTAAGTCAGCATTTACTTTCCATTTCACACAGGATTAAAAACACCAGTCTCCTGTCTTTGTTTGACCCATCCCCCACCCCAGCCTCCTCCATGTGTGGACATTTGCTCTTTTTACTACGTCAGCTGACTGCCATTATTCGCTATTTAGTGAAACCAGGCAGCTAAAACAGAATTCCCAACTCTAACTCCCTCAAAGTGTTTTCATTTCTCTCCCTGCAAGAAGAAGCACATTTTGAAGACAAAGTGTGTGTGTGTGTGTGTGTGTGTGTGTGTGTGTGTGTGTGTGTGTGTGTGTGTGTGTGTGTGGGCAATGACACTGGTCATTAAAGACCACCTTTGACTGTAACTAACATTAAACAAGGGAATGACACTGTAATGGTGTCACAAGATCCTTGGTTTACATTTGCAGCACTCTAAGTAATCCAAATCTGTGTGGTGCCGCTTCAGCTACAAGGAATTAATGTCAAACATAAAACATGCTGGTTGACAGACAAGTGACTACACACTTTAGGTGATGTCACATCCTCTGCTAATGAACCTTTTAGAAACCCATTAGACAGAGAGAGAGGGGCTATGGTTAGTTCCTCACTGCTAAGTCTTATTATTAATAAACTAACAAATCTTTGCTTAAATCCCTCATAAATTTGAGTGAATAGCAGCTGTTTTTTCACAGCCTGACCCACTCTGGACCACAGGTTTTTATCTGAGAGGCCAATTTGAAAAGAGTTGTGTGGTCCAAATGCTGATAGGTGTTAAACTCCATTTATTCCAATGAAACAGAGAGTCTGTCTTAATGCAATACTCCTTTCTCCTTTACCTTTCCAGTGCAACTCCACTGTTAGAAATGATGAACGTAAAACCCTAAGAGATCATATAAGGCATAGTCTTAGTAATCCAAATCAAATGGGGTTTGAGTTTCCATAGTATTTCATTTTACTTGGGTTTTGTCCCACATCTTGTCTTACAGGCAATTTGGGAACCACAAGGTTAGATCTCTCTGAATCCGTGCTGTGGATGACTGACTGTTATTGTGAGAAAAAAATAAATAAAAATCAATTGACCAGTGAGTCAAACATCATAGACGCTAACCGTGCAAACTGTAAAGCTATAGCAAGTCCCGCCATTTTGGATAAACAAACTGTGTTGTTGAGTCCTCCTCCTAGACAACTGGAGCCGTTACCAGCCACAACAGAAACCCAAGGCTCTCTTCTTATTAAAGATGGCCTTCATCTGGAGCCTTCTACATAAGCCCCTCTTCTCCCTCCGCCTCCTCTGCACCCCTTCCCTGCTTTCTCCTCCAAACTTTGTGGGTTTGGGGTTGGAGAGTGCTAGGCATCCCAAAAATTGAGGCCCACTCTTTCTCTCTCTCTCAAATGTTCTCTTTCATGAACCCCTCCTCTTCTTCTCTCCTTCCATGAGCCCACTCCATTTTTCAGCTTTGGGCGTTCACGTTTTTAAAGGCGATCTTTGCCAAAGCACGTCAGGCAGAAACAAAGAGGGAAGGTTAGTTTGAGAATTAACGCAAGAAGCCAGCCCGAGGAGTGTGGTCTGTCGGTGCGCCCCGCTGTGCTTTATGCCTGGTAACAGAATGATCTACCCCACACAGACAGAACCCGCTGAACTGAACACACACCAGATTCACACTGCATCGCCAGAACAATAATCCACACACACACTGATATTTTGAATTTATTTCCTTTTACATTCTAACCACATATGCAAGCAACTCAGCATTAATGGTCCAGATAATTCCTCCCTGTGTCCAAGTGCCTGCGTGTTTGAGTTGAACATGAGATAGATCTGCAGATAGGTAATGGAAACTTTCAGGAACAGATAAGGAGCAAGCATGCTTTTGAGGATGGAGGGGACACATGCACAAACAGCATTTTACAGCCAGTGCGTGAGTGTCCCAGGACAGATGGACCCCTGTGGATCGTCAATGAAAGAGGTCTGAATGAGCCTTTGGTGATAACGGTGATGGATAATGTTCTTATGGAGGCGGAGATGGTATCTGTTTTATGCAGTCCTAAGGATGAGTCTGGGGGGAGAGATGGGCACGTTGCCTCACTCCATACATCAATTGAGGAGTAAAAGAGAGGGCAGGGAGAGAAGAGACAAAGAGATACCAGTGTTTGAACATACGTTCTTTATGGTGAAACCTGTTCCTTACATGGGACTTTCCACTAAAGGCCTTTCAACATTGCAACATGAAACACATGCTGGAAATGGGAGCTGGCAAGAGAACAAGAGTGATTTTTGGAACAGAGGGGTTCATAGATTCATGTGGGAGTACAGTTTGCGTAACTGGAATATCCTCCCATTCTGCGGTTTCATGCGAGTCATTAAGAAGAGTTTATCGAAGAATTTCACCTCAATTTCTCACACATGGGCTTTTTATTGTAGCCGTTGTAAAAGCTCATTGAATGAACCTGCAAAAGGGACACATCGTGTTTGTCCTCGGCCTGCTGCTTCCGCTTGCAGGCCTGCTGTTGTGGCTCCTCATCAAGCTTGTCAGCATTCAGTGCACAGATGGCAAAGCTGACCTGTAGACATGAGGCAACCCAAACCAAAAAGCACAAACTATTCATTCGCTGTCGATGGAAAAACTTACATTAATCAAAAACCATCTGTTTGTGTCTTTTCAAACTAAGCTAGATGACTTTCACTGACAGGCCACTTCTGTCTGCCAATGACTTTTGGCATTTGCAGCACAGTATAGGTCAGGAGGGAGTGTCTGAGGTGGCAAAGGACCAACAAGCAGGAAACATGATCTAAGATGCCTGTGCCTGGCCTGTATAGAGTAACTAAAACAAAATAAAATGTTTTAAAAAGGAATTTAACTAATAAAAATATGCACAAAAGTAAAATTGTTAGTTAAATGACGTGAATGATGAAGAGGCATGTTTTTTTTAAATCAATATAATACTTGCATGTCTATTAATATTTTAAGTTTGCACTCTTAATTGCCTCCACCAAGGAGGTTATGTTCACTCATGTCCATTTTGTTTGCTGGTCACAGACGAACTCCCCATTCCCCCACTGTGAATGGCTCTAACAGGGTGAGCAATGCTGCAGCACTGACCCAAAAAGACAGAAAAACACCTTCAAAGTGACCAAATCCATGGGAAGAGCATTCAAACAAGACTACAAAAATGATATGCAACAGTAAAAATATAACATAACCAGCAGTTCCCACTCCAGAAGCTTTCACCACCTGATGCTGGAACAGGACCTTTAAAACTCTTCTTACAGGCCAGATGCACCTCATGAGCAATCAATACAGAGAAAACCTGAACAGAGCTAGAAAGGAAGGAGGGGAAAAGGGACAACGAGCGCAGGGAACTCATACAGCTGCAACATTTTCTCAGCAGGATTATGCAAAAACTACTGAACAGATTGCCAGAAGCCTTGGTGGGAGGACGGGTCTCGGTCAAGAATAGACCCCATTAAATTTTGGAGTGGATCCGGATAAAGGGTCAGATCGAGGATTTTTTATTCTTTCTTTAACATAGTGGGATTTTGTTTAATTTCTCAGTGAAAACTGAATGGATCTTGATTTTTAAAAAAAGAAGAAATTATTCATATTTAGGGGGTTGGTATCTATGAGTGTGTGCAATTTGGTGGGGATCAAATAGATATATGAATCCACCAGATTTAAATATGTCTGCCTTGTAAATTATGATGACAGGGCTATGGGTTTGATTGAATTAAAGGGGATTGTTGGGCCTTAGTGGAAAAATACACTGTAGTGAGTGCCACTCTAGTACTGCAACTGCTACACAATCATGTTCCTCAGGATGAATAAAGTTTAAACTCATCATATGCATTTGAAGATGAAGACTTATTGTCTATGAACTTCCAAGTTTCAGTAGCTAGTTAACTTTGTAAGTGTAAAAAAGTGATGAAATGCAGTGAATTTAAATCAGTATGCATTATATATATACCTGTTTAACATTACATTTAATGTCCGTTGTAATCTTATGATGGATAGCTAGCTGAAAAGCTTGGTCCTCGATGTGTTTAGGGACCCCTGTTTTCATTTAAGCCACATTCCTCTCGATTGTTCCACTGATTTACACATAAGCCATCCCAGGTCTAATCCCTACTCTGACATGCACAGGCACGCCTTTCTCATCATCATATAATGTTAAGCATAGGAAAATTAGACATGTGGTGAGGAAAGTAGGAAATGGGAAATAGATCATTTGGACTGGGGTTGTGCCAGTATTTTAAAAATGAAGGAAATTAGTTGAAATATGAGAAAGTGAAAGATGACTAGAATGTATTTTGGCATTGTCTCCTACCAACATTTTATTCCATAAACCTGTGGTTAACTGAAGAACTCTAAGACTCTGGTTGAAGAAATGCCCTAAGGAAAGTGAAACAGCGATTTGAAATGAATTCTTTCCATGCAGGGAATTTCCACATGTTGGTGGCTCACCTAAGACTTGTGCAAACTGTATTTCATGTCAGTGGAATGTGTAGCGTACCCCATCTCCCTTTCATCTATAGAGCCCCGACTATGAGAAATATAAATACCATCTATGCAGCAAATTTAATCAAAAACCACATTACTGAATGGATTTTGGTCAAATAACTGTGTGACTATAGATCTGAAAGACACTCACTGTGGTTAAACTTCCAGTAAAGCTACAGTCAAAGTCTTCTTTTTTTTTTTTTTTCATATGTTGAATTTCATCTTCTTCATTGGTGTTTACAAGATCATCCATTAAACATATTTACTTGTCATATGTTCATTTTAAGTGTCAGTTTCTGCTTATTGAATTTTAATTTTTAGTATCTGTACTCTCTGCTACAGAAGCGTATTGTATTCACTTAAGAAAAAAAATAATATGCCCTGTTTTTCTGAATTAATGAGATGATTATCTCAGAATTCTGAGATATGTTTTCATGAAAGAAATTATCTCATTAATTCAGAAAAACAGCAGAATTTTATTTTTTCATTAAAAAAAAGCAAATTTTTCCCCCCCAAGTGAATGTAATACGCTTCCGTACTCTGCAGCTGATGCTTATAAATGTCATAAATAAACTAACAGGACTTGACGTGACCAAGAGTCTGACTGTTTGTCTGTGTTTACGCTCAGGTTTATTTTAGTCTCTGTGAAGTACATGTGACCAGGTGTTGCCTTCTAGACTTGAGAGAAAGGATGAGGTAAGTGTATCAGGATAATTAAAGGACCCCATGTGTGTGTATATGTGTGTGGCAGGGGTTTCCATGCCTACATCTGACTTCTTGTTTAGATGTATGCTGCGTGGGGGAGTGTCCATGTCTTGGAATGCATCTGACTAAACCTAGATTATGCACTGGCTCGGTGTGGTAGACATACTGTAGTAGTGTCTGACTGACACCTGTTCACATCACGTCACCCCCTGGTTGTGTCTGGTTTTGATTCTTTTATGAGTGGACCCTAAACACATGTATGCTGTGTGGACCATCTTCATTATAAGATCATAAAGAGGTGACTAAAAATCACGTGTGACTCAAAAACCCTCCTGGTTTCAGTGTTCCCAGTGTGTGCATACATCACGAACAGCAAGCGTGCCTGTGTGCCTTTATATACATCTGTGACCATATCAACAGGAAACCCCACAGTAATAACTCACACAGCACAGTGACAGGGGGCTGCTGTGATGCCCAGATACACACCATCCCCTCTGAGGTGACGACGCTCACAGCTGCCCCTTTTCCAGGAACCACCACCAGACCGTTCAACTGCCACCTGCTAAGCCTTTATCACCCGCTTGTCCTGTAAAAGTGTGTGTGTATGTGGACGTGAAGGGGAGGATAACGAAAGCCACTGTTCGGAGATATAGTTAAGGAGTCAGTTAAAAGAATCGTGTCATATGAATGGGGGCAGAAGTGACAGCATGAATGTATAATGAGAGTTTGGCTCCAATTTATAGTAGATGACTTTTCCTGAGATTGGTTTGAGCCAGTTGGGCTTTTTCTCCTTCTCTTTCTCCAGGTAATCTCTTCTGTCTCCTCAAAAATCTTCTCCTCCAACCTGCTTCCTGCGATGTAAAAAGAATGATAGAGATTATGATTTCATCCAAATCCATTGGTTGGTTGGTTAAGTTGCTTGTTTGTCAGCAGGATTACACAAAAAGTTACAAACCAAATTTCACAAAATGTTGTATAGGGCTTGGACAGGGGCCAGTGACACATCCATTAAAGTTTGGACTTGATCTGGATCAGGATCCGCATCCAGGCGCTTTTACATTTTCTTCAATATTACAAGAAAGGGCGTTTTCCTGATTATGCAAAGACTACTGAACTGATCTCCACAAAAGTTGGAGAAGAACCAATTAAATTTTGGTGCATAGATTTTGGTGTATTACAGAGGCAGATCCAGGGATATTTTATAACTTCTTGCATTGCAAGATAGGGAATTTAAGACATTTTCTATAAATTCTCAAGAAATAACCCATAAAACATCATATAAAAATATCACCTATAGTTAACATGTTGATATCGATGATTGTTTATAAGTTGGTGCAGATCCAGAAAAGATGGCTGAATTTTGAGTCATCTCCAAGTTTTAGAAATATATCCAGATGAGTATGATTTAAATTTTTTTTTTTTTTTTGTGGATCCAGATCTGGTGCATGGAAGATGTGTAAGTATATTGTTCAGTCTTGTTGGAGGAATGCCCTCCACTGTTTGCTGTTCTACTTTTGCCTAAGCATTGCTTAAATCTCATATCATCACAGCTCTCTTACAGGTTGCTGAGACTAAACTTCTCATATGTCTCCAGCAGAATGTTTGGTACAAACACCAACATCAAAGAGTGACCTAGATAAAAATCTGAAATGCATAAAAAAAACAAAAACAAACTGTGGGTTCATTCAAAATCTGTGGATCATCGATTTCTTTTGAAGACTGCAGAACAAATTGAGGAGGAGTTGTTTGAATGCAGAATTTTTTGCACGTGTTGGGATCCTGCAAGTCATTCAAATCATAGGAGGTGCTTTTACTGTATTTCACTGGTATATTGAATTTTTCCCCCCCACTTTAAAGGTAATGAATTCAGAAAATTAGGACAGTCTCAATCCAGAAAGAATAATGTCTTTTAGAGACAAAGATGACCTGCATACATACATCATGTGTATTAGGTGCCAAGCAACAAATGAGACACAATCATGTGTAGGAATTTCCTCACATCTGACTGTCAGAAATTATTTCACCTCAAACCAAAATTCCAAACGATAATTTTCCGATTTAATTTTAGTGGTATAGTATTACATTCATTTGACCAGATTTTGAGGTTTCTGTGTTTTATGCCTTGACCACATTCATTTTGTAGTGCTCAAAAAAAGAAAACCTTTAAAAACATTTCTGTCCTCAGTACCCCTTTATTTATTTATTTTTATTTGATTAACAAAAAGTTGTCGGTTTTCTTTAACAAAGCTGGTGTAAACAGTGATGTCTGTATTGTGGACAGTGACTGGCCTCCTGAGTTTATCCTCCTCTTATCACCTCTGCTGTACAATGATAATAGCACATACAGAGTAACAGCACAAGCAGGCTCCAAAACTGTTTTCACAAAGTCTAGGAATAAAACCTCAGGGCAAATATGCACGTATTTGTTTGCTGTCAAGCAATGCAAAGATAAAACAGTATTTGTGCCGTGTGTCATGCTATTTTGGACCGTTTCAGAGTCCAAGCAGCACTGATAACACTGTTTAGACTGGATATTTCATACATGTCTGTCTATCTTATTAAAAAGGTGGTGCCTTTATTTTGTTTTGGTCATGCAGTGGATGTGGGATGGGGGTTCATTTGAGAGGCAGAAGTGAATGTGCTGGATGAAAAAGAGAAAGAGAAGAAGTAAGAAAACAAACGTTATGTTCTCACTGAGTTTTGACAAATCCTCACAGTGCAGTTAAAGTCTAAGGCCCCGTTCACACTGCAGGAAAAATGTGGCCCAGGTCTGATTTTTTTTTTTGCTCATATGTGACTTTTTCATGGCAGTGTGAACAGCAACAAACCACATGGAATCTGATCTTTTCCAATTCAGAGTTGGGCCACTTCCATATGTGGTCCTAAATCAGACACAGGGTGGATTTTTGGCAATGCGACCTCAGTCTGAACTTTCAGATTGGAATTCATATGACTTTGACGTCATCTTCCATCAAATAACTGCAATTATTGTTATTTATTATTGTAATGTTTTCAATAATGCAAGTGAAAACATTGCAGTATTGCAGCTTAACCTTGAGCCGATGGCTGCCTCTAGTTGACAAATGAAAAATGTATAGAAGATTATTTCATGTATGGCTGAGCTGATGATCGACCACCTCCTGCAGAAGGACTGAATGCCATCCTTTGCGATTGAAGTGTGATTTTCTTTAGGGGCATATTCGGACAGGAATATGACTCCCATTGATCACACCAGCACACTGGGGGAAACCCCACCTTGTTCGCAAGCGCTTTTTCAGGGAGATCAATAGCTTCAAGAAAACACCGCTGAAATTGATTGGGAGAAAAGACCATTTGTCCCTTAACACCATCTATGAAAAAAAATCATTTTTAGACATGCACTGAAAATCCTGAAGGGCCCCTCACACATTTTACTCTCAGAATATGAATATATATACCTTCAGGTTGATGTTATAGAGCCTGCAAATCCATTTGAAACTTTCTACTTCCTGCTTCAGTCACACTACTCAACAAACAACAGGAGACAATAAAGTATATCTTATCTTATCTTGACAGACTACTTACAGACTTACATTTTTCAGGGTTCAAGTAAAATTCTGTTTTGCTAAGTGATCCCAAATTGCCTGATCTGCCAATATACTTGAATTCACCCTACATGGAATGTATTCTGGTTTAAAAACAGGACAGCAAAGCACTGCATTTCAACCCAGAAAAAGTTGGGATGTTCTTCAAAACATTAAAAAAAACAATAATTTGAGTATGAATTATGTTTACAGAGAACATTTTGAGTGTTCCATCTAATATGTGGTATGATGTCCTTTATACAAACCTCGTCCCATCGTTGATTGTGAATGACTGAGCCTTTCAAGGATGCTTCTTTCGCACCCTGTTACCAATTAACCTGTTTATCTGTGGAATGTTACAAACAGGTGTCTTTGAATTTTCCTCAACCTCCCCTGTCTTTTATTGCCCAGCTTGTTTGAAATGTGTTACTGATACTACATTTAGAATATGCATATAATTACAAAAATCACAGAAGTTGATATGTTTAGTATTAAATATACTTTATGCTTTACTGTTTTCAATTGCATACACATCAAGAAAGATTAGAAAATTGTCATATATCATATTTCATGTTTTACACAAGTCTCCAACTTTTGGAATCAGGTTTGTATAAAGAGAGTCAACTTCTCCCATTTTAGAGCATAAATTCCTTAAAAAAACAAAAACAGTTTTACTTCATTTTTTTCATCACCTGTCTATTTTTCTGTCTGTCTTTTGGAGTCTGTGGTGGAAAATGTACCGAGCCATTGCATAAAGCAGCAGTTACTGTAGGTACACTTTGTGAAACATAATGTAAACGCACACTTGAGCCAAGTAGACAAACCAGAACCAGATCCGGTTTGTGCTGGTTTGTGCTGGTTTAGCTGAGCATCAGGACTTAACATCCCTCGGTCTTGAATACAATGTGACCTAATAACTTGTGAGGAGCTCAACAAGATCCTGCAGGTCTGAGTGTGCTAATAAAGGCCTTTATAGTATTCATATACCTATACTTATTTTTTTAATTAAAAGACAATTACCTCTGCAGAATGTAACCGTAAACCGCTGTGACCACGGGCCTGACATTTACGGTAGGGTAATTATTCTTTTTGAAATATACTGTTGAAATAAAGACAATTTATGGGTGCAATGAAGACGTGGATTATGTGGAGTGAAACAGAGTCCAGTTTGTAATGGAGTTAACACCTCTAATTCCCCAGAGAGACATTGTGCCCCATTAGACTAAATGTTTTGAGGGGCCACGTCTGGATCGTGGAGGGTCAGTAACAGTTGCTCTTTCAGCCATAATTCATTAACATACAGAACTCCATGAACAGACAAAAACACACACACACAGCCAAGTCATTTATTTTAATTTGGTCGTAAGTACATACGGACACATAAATACACATTTTCACAGTTAAGGACACGCACTTAGATGCTCTACATTTACATAATCTAATAGCCTGTCTCTCACACACACATGAACACACAAACACACACACTCTTTGTCCCAGTAAAAGTGAAATTAATTTTTCAACACAGCAGAGAAGAAGCCTGGGGCTGCTTCATGGAGCCTATTAATCATTCTGCTGAGAAAGCCTCTGGTTGGCACACATTATGATACCAGACTGCCGATGTAAAACACTTAGTCACTGTCAACTTGATGCTGCCATGATACAGATATGAGCTCAGCAACTGATGAGTCAGTTCTTTTGAAGAAAAAACATGATGATGTTCTATATTTGTCAGCCATTTTTACAGCCACAACCTGGCCCAGCTGTGTAATATTTCTCTCCAAAACTAGAAGAGAATACATCAGTGAGCTACAACTTTGCAGTGGCGGCATGCAGGTATGATGTTTAAATCTCACATGCGCCATTCTGCTCCTGTAAATACTCCCAAGATCACCAAATGTGTATTAACTCACACAAAAGAAATGCTGCTGTTTGAGGTTTTACTACCGACTTCAGTTCCAAGTTCTTAAAGGAAATTACTGAGTATTTTTTTGCAATAAAACAAGACTTATAATACATTTTAAAGATTTACATTTTGACGCAGGAAGAAGGGACCTGAACGCCACAGGAGAGGAATGTTAAACTTGGAAAGTTTCTAGTTTCTTGACAATAAGAAAAGTACAGAATAACACCAGCTTTATCTTTTAGCTTATACATAAGTTTAAGACAGTCTGACCACAAAGTCCATTTAGTAGTTGTTCTTGAGCACTAATGTTCATTAAGCTACTCCAAAAAATAGTCCCCAAATTCTATTCAGTTTACTCTGTAATGTTTGCTAAAATATTGTGTCTCAGATGTTTCAGTAATTTATTTATTCTTTATTAATTTGTGACCTTTTTTTTAAAAGATTTATGTCTCTAGCCCACAGAGCAGACCAAAAGTGTGAGACAGATTAAAGTATTGTTAGATTTAGAAAGTATGATTAAAGCTTATCCACATTCATCAAACTTTTTTACAAAATTTAGCGACCAGAAACGCATAATTGGAATGGACGTATGACTTCCTTGGTGTTTGGCTTTGTTGACATGATTCATGGACCTCCCAAGCCTTTGACCTCTCTCTGCAGACTTTTTTAATCTGGTGTCAAAGGTCAACAGTTCGTGGTCAGCGTTGCCTATCACAGGCCAGACGGTAGTCACTCAGACCACAGACAGAATCCACTTAACCAAATTCGGATCTCAAGCGAAAACAAACACTGGCACCACTGTCCACTGCAGGTTTTACTGTTGTGTGTAAAAAAAAAGGTCATTAGTTACAAGACCTCAACACAACTTTGAACCCCAGTAGACTCCTAAAATGTTCCCACATTTAAATGTGTGAAACATAATAGAGAAAGTGTAACAGACACATAAACTTCACAGGAGTTTGACTAATGTTTGACTTTGCTGTTTTCCCGGCAAAGTATTACGTTCAATAAGCATTCCCACACACGCAAGGAATGAGAGGACATATGGGCACTTTTTGAAATCTGTTTCTAATTAGTTACTCTAAGAAGATTGTGTGAGTCGTCGAGACGAGGGAGTCATAACACCGTCTACAAAATGCTCGCATGCACAACTGCTATGACGAAAAGACGAAAGACGAAAATAAGATGGGACTGAACTCGGTTACAGTCGTTCAGACACGTCCTGGTGTCGATGCATTCTCTTTAAATTCAACTAAACAGGATGGCATCTGTCAATCTTCTGTTAGTGTTTCTGTAGCAAACTCAAAATGTTGTTTTGACATTAGATTGGCACTAAAAGAAAAATCTCTCTATTTATATTTGGGCTGTAAATATATGCTGCATCATTCAAAGTAGCTTTTTAAAGGCAACATTTCTCAAAAAAACGTTCAGTACTCCCTGAAGAAATCAATCTGACATCCTTGTTCCCAAAGGAGAGCAGTAAAATAAGTGCAATCAAATTGAACTTTTGCTGTCATTCAACCCAGTGGCCTAATATAGATAACTGATTATATGAAATAGAGGAACTAAACCCTGCATATAGAAAATGAATAAGCATGCAAGAGAAATTTGCAAACACTTTCACACTGATTGCCATGCTTGGTAAAAGTTTTAAAAGTATATTTTTTTGTTTTGAGATAATACAAATTGATCCGTTTCTACAAATCCTACAAACTTCTTGACCTTATTAACCTCTTCAAACATCAGAAAAGGGATAAATTCAATAAGCGAGGTTGGTGTCTTTTTTTAAACACAACCAATGTGTTAGTTCTTTCACAACACTTTCTGACTTCCCTTTCCAGTCTGTGGCACTCAGCATGAAGCCCATCTGTACTTTTATTAACTGGTCGCACATATAAATTTCAGTTTTAATGAAAGGCCCTGAGAAGCTGAAGTGTTGGACAATGTTTGGCTGTCTAGGCTGACATGCCTTTTTTATGTTGAGTGGAGGTTGGGTACAGAACCTGTGGATTGGCAAACCGGGGTGATGGACCCCCCTTTTCAAAAAGAGAGACCAGGGGGTGCGCTCCAATTATCTGCTTATCACGCTGCTATGCCTCCTTGGAGGTTTATTCCAGGGTACTGGAAAGGAGGCACTGATCAAACCTGAGATTCAGGAGGAGAGAAGCGGATTCCGTCCTGGACGTGGAACAGTGGCGTAACTTTCATGGGAGTTTTCTCATCCAGACTATCTTTTGTGAACTTGGAGAAGGCCTACAAGGACTCCACTGGGGAGTCCTGTGAGGGGTACTGTGGGAGTATGGGGGTACCAGGGCTGTTGTGCCATCCAGTTCCATATAACCAAAGTGAGAGTTGTTTCCCTATTCTTGACACAAAGTCAAATATGTTTTCAGTGGGTGTTAGACTCTAAGATTGCCCCTTGTCTCTGATCCTGTTTGTGGTATTCATGGACGGGATGTCAAGGTACAATCGGATTAAGAAATTGTCCAGTTTGGGAGCCTCAGAAATGTGTCACTGCCATGACCCTCAGTCCATGACCTTCAGCATGCACTGGTGCAGTTTGTAACATTAGGCAGAAGGCATGAGAGAACCCATGTCTAAGCGGCTGCCATGTTTCTCTGCTGGAAAATGGAGGATTGCACCCTCCGGGTTGTGGTTGAGTTGCTGCAAAATCTCGTGGTCCTGCTCATGAGTGATGGAAAATGGATTTTAAATAGTTTTCGCAATACTACAAGATTGTGGTGCAGAGGTTTTAGCTTTATCCGGCTTTGACCACACTGACAGAATGTGTCAGTATAATAAATTCATTTTTTGATATTTTCTTGGGATTTGTGCTTAATAAGCCAAATATAAAATATCACCACACTTGCGTGTTAACATAAGTGAAAAGAAACATTTTTCTAAGTTCCAAATGGTGACCTTTTGAAATATAAGGCTCAATTTTGATGTAAATTCTGTTTACACATATGCCTGTTACACTAAAACTGTATAGTATGCTGTATATAGTATCATTGTTATTCTCATATTCTTATATTATATCATATTCTTATCTTATATACTTGTATTTCTGATATACTGTATTCTTATTCTTGTATTAATTTATTATTCATCCCATTTATTTCTAAGGAGAATCTGTAGCAAAGCAATTTCCCCCAAGGGATCAATAACGTATTCTGATTCTGATGATTCTGAAGGTAGGAAAGGGTTGACAAATAAAAAAAACAAAGCAATAGTAGGAGCACTGGGAGTGATTGTATTGGTCCCAAATGACTGGTGGGAAAAGTTGTGTTTTTCCAAGCTGTGGCTGTCCTTGAAAACATAGGCTTTATACATAAACAGGCTATGCTCTGGGGATGTTGAGATAGATAGCTATATAACTGCTAAAACGTCCACACATTCTGTTGTTTCTGCACTCTGAGTGAGCGACCATGTGATAAGAGTGTCCGTTAACTGTGTATGTGCTGTGCTTGTTAAGTATTTCAGTGTGGCTAACTTTAGGTACGCTGAGGTTTATGAGTTATTGTACTGCATACTCATCAGGGTGTGAGGGGAAACAGCCATGGGACACTTTATATCCAAATTAAGTGTAACAGCCTCCACTCACCACACCTCTGCGTACACACCTGCCCGACACAAGGACAACAGGGTCCAATAATACATGTGAGAGCTGTGAATTCTCATACTTCACAGACACTCAGGTAAACTGTCCCAGGCCACTAGTCCAGGTGTGTATGTGAAAGAGTACATGAATGCATAATAGTGTTTCATTATGTGGATTTAAAGTATAAAGTGTAGTAATCTATATTCCAGTGTCCCAGCACTCCCTATAAAATAAAAACGTTGACATGAGACTGCTTTACTTTTTATGGCCACACAAGGAACCTCTGCAGCCAGATCCAGATGGAATGTTATAGGCTGTATATATATATATACATATATCTTAGAGCCAACTTTAAGAGTGGATTCCTGTAGAGATTAATATGAGACACTGAAGGAAGGACAAAAAAAGAAACAAAAATTATGGAGCTATCGCAGTGCATGAGCTCTTTAGTCATCATAAATATACTTGAAGTAATAAGTAACTTCTCGAATATCACAATGCTCCTCTGTGGGATTGTTACTACTTTGTAAAGGGATTATATATTTACTAGCTAAGGTTTTTAAAAGATAATTTCCTTTCTCTCTGAGCAGATGTCAACGATAAAAAGGTAAAGAAAGTGAGAAAACAGGACATTTGAGAACTTAACCTGCCTCTAGTCATAACATCACTTCTCCATCTTCACACATCAGTGGTCTCAGTTTTCTGCTGCCAGCCTGCTTCAGATTTCTTATCTAGGCTTGTCTTCCTCTGCAGCACATATAAACAAGGCAGAACATGCATTTGTTATTGTGTGCTCTGGGAAGTACAGGACTTAACACTGAATAGGACTTTGTGGGAAAAGGAAATATTGTATTCTGAGTCAATGGAACTGTGAAAAAAAAAACTGAATCCTTAACCAGAGACAAAACTTCAACAGGCTTAGACTGGTCAGAGCTGGAACTGGAAAAAACACTTAAACACTCCATTACATGTAAAAATCCAACCTTTAGATGAGATATTTATAAAGTCAGCATTAAATTATGGTATGTTAGTGGAATATTGGAATATGATAAGTGATGCAAGCTGAGGTTAAGCTAATCCAATTTTGAGAGAAATGTGAGGAGGCGAAGTAAAATATTCTGATACTTACACAGTGAATACAAAAAATATGCAAAGTCATTGTCACTTATTACTTAAACCATCTGGAGAAAGCAACAAGTAGAAAGAAGAAGAATTCTACAGGCAATTTAGAATCACCAGTTGATCACCTATACTGCATGTTTTTGGACTGTGTGAGGGAGATGGAACACCTAGAGGGAACTCACATGGACACAGGGAGAACATGCAAACGCCACACAGAGAGGCCCTAGGTCTGAATTTGAATCCAGAAACTTTGTGCTGTGAAGGGACAGTGCTAACTACTGCACCACGGCGCTACACTTAAGTGTGTGTTGGCTCTGTGATCCATTGGCAACCTGTTGTCAGCTGGGATAGGCTCCAGCTCCCCGCAACCCTGCAAAGGATCAGCAGCAATTGAAAATGAATGAATGGATGGATATTCTAATCCTTTACTTCATTACAACTACAGGTTCATAACTTCTATTGGCAAAAATAGGTAAGAAACAGTGCTCCCTTTACATTGTAATATTTTACTTGGGTGCAATATTGTTATTATTGATGCATTAAAATAATTAGAGTAACATTTAAAACAAAAACCTAGAAAAGTTAGTATGAAGAAGCAGCAAATGGAAAGACTCAAGTATATGTACCTCTAAATTGTACTTTTCACTCTGACATCTCTAGGAGAAATCGATCAAAGGTTTACACATGAAAAACCCTGTGAGGGAAAGTACTTTACTTGACTATATTTATTCAAGTAAAGACTTATTTTGAGGTCCTCGTATTTTAGCCTTTCCATTGTATGCTACCATGTAATTCCACTCCACTACATCACAGATTGAAATATTGTGCAGTTTACTTCACAATTATCCAACAACTTTAATTAGACAGTCTACTATAGTTTTCATATTAAGATTTTGGATAGAAAATGTATGATCAAATTATAAATTATTATCCTTTCATAGAAAATGCCCAATAGTTTACAAAGCAATTGAATTGGCTCCACCTTGAGTGGCTCCAACATAAAGTACTGCTTACATATTAATGCATCAATATAAATGGTCCAGTAATATAATATATAAACATAAGTAAACTATTTCTAACATTTTAATACTTCTTCCACCACTACCATTCTATCAAATATTATTACTTTTATGTCATTGATTGTTATACCCGTGCAGTGTGAGAGAGCAGCGCCCCCTGCTGTCAGTGTTGTACGTCACAGCAGATATGTCATGCGCCGGCGCTCTTTTCCTATTGGTCGCTCTCTGCCATGTGACCAAAATAGAAGTATGGCGGCCTCCGCTGCTGTCCGGTCGAGTGTGGGGCTGACTTTCAGACTTTCTCGAGTTATACCGGACTGTAGCAAATGTCCTTTCAAAAAATTAAAGAGCTGTGTTAGCAGTACGGCTAATTTACAAAGGAGCGGTTTATATGATAGCCTCTGGACGATTAATCGACATGTGCAAACGAGTATAGGTGAGTGATGGAGCTTGCTAGCACGTTTAGCTTCCATCAGTGGTTGAATCTTTACTTCGGACTATTCTTTTACACATTAGCGGTAATAAGTTAACTTTTTTGTATTTTTACAGAGCTTATCTTATTCTTTATACCGGTAAAGTTTGACTTACACGTGGTTGAAGGATATTAGAAGTCATTAGAGGTGAAAGTCAGTTCAGTAACACTTGTATAAACTCCACCAATCCAGAATGAGGTTGTGAAACTAAGTGCAACAAGTCAAACATCCGCTGCGGCCAGGAGGTACTGGAACCATCACTGACAACTCAAAACTGTAACAGTTCTGTTGGTCGTGTTTATGTTTCTCTAAGGTCTTTACCACAGTGAGGAGGGGAGCTCCAATGCTGAGAACCCAGAGGATGTGTAAGTTCACAGGGGACTTTTGTTTTGAATTGATTGTTGGTGTTAGTCAAGTGCACATATTGTAATTTCAATAACGACTGTACTGCTTCTACAAATAATATTCCTACTATCAAACAGTGAAACCTGCTAAGTCCAATTCAGCAGAGGCTACATTTATCCTTAAGTTGACATAGCTCAGTTTATTTTTATCTTTTGCCTAGTCATGCTAAACTTGCATTTTTTTTGCACACCCAATCACATCGTGAATAGACTAACCCAGTAGTTGACTTTAAATTAAAAATGTTGTGGTAGTGCTCTAAAACAGATGCCTACATACTAATATGCATATGTGGCATTTGAGACAATTTGTCTGCAGGCGTTTTAGTGGTTTATGCTTCCGTATTATCAAAAGTAGTATTATATTGTCTGGACAACTTAAATTGTAACTTAAGAAATATGTCCACACACAGGCAAACAACTTACAGACCCTCTGCAGATGCAAAGAAAAACCTGTAAATGAAATGAAAACTGATTTATTCATCACATATCCAAAAGTTGAATTTGTCATGGAACCACAATATCCTCTGAATGTTTTTCACAATTTTCATGCCTGTTTTGCACTATAATGCGGAGATTTATTTTTCTTGTGTGATTAAACATATTTGTTGTCACTCACTCTTAAAGCAGTAAATGGGAAATGAAATGTTTCTAGACCTTTCCACATGTATGATTGTAAACAAAGCTCAATTGGTTTTTATTGGCTGCTGTTTAGGGTTAATGTGGTGTATATAGATCGTTCTGGCCAGAGGATCCCAATTAAGGCCAAAGTGGGAGATAATGTCCTGTATTTGGCTCACAAGCATGGGATTGATCTGGAAGGTGAGTATTTACTGAATTAGTGCTGTTTCTTCAATATTTTATTCAACCTGTTGTTGTGACAATTATTTGCTCATAATTTTTGTCCCTCTTTCTTTTAGGAGCCTGTGAGGCATCACTGGCCTGCTCAACGTGTCAGGTCTATGTAAGCGCGTCCCATTTCGACAAACTTCCAGAACCTGATGAGAGGTAGGTCTGCTGCAATACATATCTTTCTTAACCTTTAGAATTTCCACAGATGTGTGCAATAAGGTGAATGGAGATCACTGTAAATGTTAACAGATATCTTGGCGCTTTAGGGAGGATGACATGCTGGACATGGCGCCCATGCTTCAGGAGAACTCACGCTTGGGATGTCAGATCATTCTCACTCGAGAGCTTGACGGCATTGAGTTGACCTTGCCGAAAGTCACCAGGAACTTCTATGTGGATGGGCATGTCCCCAAACCTCACTGAGAAGAGGTGCCAGATGATGAAGAGGGAGTCAAATGAGTGTCTTCACTGCCCCTTGAAAGAGGGGGTGTTACTATCAAAGGTGCACGGCTAGAATAGAAAAGTCTGTAACATCTCTCAAGACACCTTGTGGAGTGAAAAATTCCACAATTAGCCAGTGACAGGACAGGCCTGCAGATGAGATCAGGTGGAGTCCCACATATGTGAGTGAAGGTGAATTTAATGGTTACTTCCAGAAAGACTGGTCTATTTATATGGAGCATTCTCAGGCCAGCATTCAATCTCACAAACTGTTGTTTGCAAAAACACCTATTTAAGAGACATTTTATATATTGCAGACTTATGTTTTAACAACGTTCATCTTTATGTGGTTAAATGGAACATTCCTTGTTACAGCTCATATACGCACAAGTATCAATATGATGTCCTAATGTCATTTCTGTTCATCACTGTCCTCCTGATACACTTGTCAGATATTTTATGCCTATCGTTTACTGTCACTTCTGTGTGCCAAGTTAATTTGTAAATGTTGTGATGGCTTATCAGTAAGTACTCAGAGTCAGCATGGTACTGAAGCCAGACACTAAAGAAGAAGCCATATAATGAAGGGGATTTGAAAAACAATTTGCCTAAAGGTTTAAGGGTGGGCTTGTTCAATATAATAAATCAGAATTTAGATTGATGAAACTTGCATTTCATTCCATATTAACTTCTCCAGTATTTTGGTGCATTGCATTAAGAGTCAGTAGGAGAATGCATTTTAAAACACTTCTACTCTGGTGCCTGTATGATTAAAGCTTGATGAGTTGACCCGGTTCAGTTGTGCTGATCCAGAGCAGGATGGAGGTGGAGACTGTTTGGAAGCTGGCGGGCTTCAAGTTATGAGATGAGTTTACCAACATCTACCCCTTTACTTATCAAGTCTACTTCACTTGCGCACAAATATACATGGATTGTGTATGTTATGTCTTTGAAGTTACAAATATTTTAAGTTGTGCAATAAAATCAGTTTTGCTAATTACTTTTGCTCACTGCTCATCACTCACCAGTAATAACAACGTACTATAAGGACTCAAGAGGGGACAAAAAATAAGTTTCCACTGTTTAATCCAAACTTAGACAATCAATAATTCATTGCATGACGAGGTGGCATTGTTACTAAAATCAAAACTTAGCCAGCAAATATTTAAACTGATATTTGTGTCGTCGCTAAAAGCGGTATCAAGGTATAGCTGCTAAGGCAAACTGGGATTCAAGGCCAGCGTTTTTATTCCCCAGGTGTAATCTAGCAAACCTTTAACACCTGTGCAATTTCTCCTGGTCCTAAACACGAGCTCGTCATAACAACCAGCTCCAAGTAAGTAGGAACACATCAGAATTGGATTTTGAGCAAATGTTTAGTTGACGTGGTATGAGGCAAAAACGGAGTAAAAAAAAGGCACCGATTGGCAAATTGAATGCGAGAACAAGGCTACTTGTTGGATCACAAGTAATAGATCAGAGTATGCGATCATTTAACTTAAGGCATTGCAGCCTGCGATGGGTAAATCTAAGCATAGTCGCAAGACAGCTGACTAGAATGCCCATAGAGTTAAAACATGAAATCATATCCATTGTTAAAAAAACAACCATTCAATATTTTGACTGATCAGAACTTTTATTCACTAATTGAAGTTACATCCCACCGACACAGGGATGAGATGATAAAGGTGGAAGATCCATATCGATTTGAATGGTTTTCTGTGGGCACAATAAATGCTGTATTAATATCTGTGTCCTGATTTTGCGCGCGCGACACTCAAACTCAGACAACCGCGAAAATCTTCGACATTTTGTAACAAAGTGAAACCTTCTAGAACACATTTAAGCTACAACCAGGGTTCGACGTTTTGCTACAATTCTTCCGGTGAGTAAAAAAAAAAGAAGTTACATTGTAACAAAAGATGTTTCATTTAAAGAGGTGTTGTTTTTCAAGAGGAATGACAGCTCAACCTTTGTAGGCCCTTAAAATGATACTAGATGAGTCCTGTTAGCCCTTTTAGGCTATAAAAATGTGAGTCTAATGAAACATTTGAAAGAAAATTATCCTAAATGTTGTCCACAGTTTAGAAACAAACACTACAATAGCGGGTACATGTAGCTCAATTCTAAGAGCTAATAGATAATTCAAATTGTCTAATGTTCTTTATTCTACATTAGCCAAACCTTTTTAGCTTGTAACCCCTGGATATGAAACAATATTAGTATTTTCTTTAATTTACAGGTTAGGCCTGCAGGTATGTGTAGTGAATGGTCCATTTAAAATATATTTTTTCCATGAGACTGTTTTATTTTAAATATTAAGCAGACTGAGAGTTAACACTATAATATTTCACCCCCCCAAAAAAGGCAAACAGAAATTAACAAAACACATAATTTTATGTTGAAAGAGAGAATTTTCTCATTTCCTACCTAGATAATCAACACTTTGTGGGGAATCTGACCCCCCTGGAAACTACTAATCAGAAAACTGATTGTATTTATGATGTAGATTCATGAGTGTGTTTATTAATGATGCAGACATCAACAGGAGCACAGGGCACCTTCATCCAGGGAAAACCAGAGTACAATGGAAAATGATGCATCCCACAGCACTCAACATTCAGCACTCATATACCTTCTCCAAGAAGTTTCTAAGCTAGCCTCCCCCATCCACAACAGTTTCCTGGACATGGATCCAACCTCCACATGGCTAAATGAGACTTCTAGGCAAGGTCCGTTCATAGTCAAAAAACAGGAAGAGGATGCACATTCATTTAAAATCTCACATAGCTCCTTTCATCAGGGTTTGTCTCATATGGCGCCTCATAATCAAGTGAAAAATGTGAAGGAGGAAAGTCAGGCCAGCAAGGTCGCAACTTTGATTGAGCCACATCCTGAGTGCAAAAGTCCCTGGAAAGAATTGAGTCTGATCAACCTGCAGTGTGAGAAGCTCCTGCATCACAGTGATGTTGAGGAGTCAGACCCAACCTCAATGTCATCTGTCCCAGCATTAGGCCACTTAATAGACAGATCATCGACTGCAACAGCAGACTTAAAAGATCACAGAGGTGGAGGTGACTTCATGCATGTTGAATACTCTTATAAGCCGTCTGTTCTTACCTATGAGAGAGAAGAAATCCAAGCCTGTGAAAGTCCTCTGAGAGATGTGGGAGCCTGCAGTGGCGGAGCTTTTAGTTATAAATCAGATTGCTGTGTGAAAAACTCCAAATTGAGCTGTTGTGCTCAGTCACAGACTGCTGAAAAACTTGACACTGTTAGACCGGAGTTGGCAGAGGAGAATGCAGCAGCATCTTCTCAACCTCATTACAGAGACCAAATGGAGGACAAGTTCAGCGTCAACAGACAGTTTGAGTGGAACCGGCTGTATAAGAAGGATTGCTTCTTTTCTGAGCAGGATATTCTGAACGTACCCTTCCCTGAAAATGCTTTGTCACAAACAACACCCATTGCATCCCAGCTTATTTTTGATTCAGATGTAGATGCAAGTATAGCTCTGTCAAAGCCAGCACTTATACTAGATCACAATGCAAACCTTGCTTTGACTACAGAGGCCCCATGTGACACCCAGCTGAGCCCTGCAAGCTCCGTCCTGCCTTCCTCACAAGCAGCATCACTCTTGTTTAGCATTACAGAGAAGTGTTACCCACTCCCACATCAAGATGACAAAATCATCACATCTAAACACGAATGTACACATGCACCCTTAGAGGAAAAATCCCCTCCAGTTGCTCATCTGAAATCCTCAAGTTACAATGGCAAAAAAAAAACCTTACCCTCTGCCACATCAAAACCACAACCAAGGCCAGTGCAATTAGGGGAAATTGCCCCTCCATCTTCCCAGCAGTGGAGAAGCAAGGCTCGTAGAAAACAACCTCATCCCAGCCGGAGTGTCGATATGCGAGACCCAGACTTCCAGGGAGTGACGTTCAGGATGGACACAGAGCTGGATGACAGTAGGGAACAGTGTCGGCTCCTAATAACTTCAAAGTACAGGTAGGGACGGATTCCTTACATTCTATGTGAATTAAATGATTAATTATTAAATTGATACTTAAAATTTACACACATTATCGGTGTCTGTGAACATCACAGCAAGGAGCTCTGTAAGAGTGCAAGAAAACCAAGGATGAGGACACGGACGTCCCAGAAATCCCTTAAAATTAGCAGCTCGGAGGAGGAGAGCGACCTGACGACCAGTGTTTCCAGTGAGTAAAACTCCAGTGCTTTTCAGTGAAGGTGATGACAGATATTGTTTGGTTTTTACAGGCAGCATTGTGGCACTCCTGCAATTTAACCTGATCACGTCAACTCAGTTTTATTTACCCAAAATGACAAGTTCGTCCAATTGAGTAAATAAATTGAAAAACCTGGGGAAGAGCAAATAAAGTACGTAATATATATTAACTAAATAATTGCAGTATTTTCAGATTAAACCAGGATTAGACGGCATACAGTGTTACTTCCTCCCTGTCTCCCTCCCTCCCTCCCTCCCTTAATGCTCATATGTAAATTATACTCCATGCTGTCTCTCTGAGATGGAAGCATCAGAAGCCTCCCACAATGTCATGTGAGTGTTTGGATAAACATTTCAGTTTTCTCCACTAGAGGTCACCAGCACATCACAACATGTGACTTAGCAGCATTACCCAGGACAGGTGGTGGACTGTATATATGAGAGAATTAATGGAAGCTGTTGTCTAAACATCTGAGGACCATAATATGTATTAATTCCTTTAGATTCAGAAATAAGTATAAATTTCATCTTTCAAATTCAGCTGTACAGCCAGTGTTTTGACTCAGTGTATTTCTAGTGGTAGCAGAATCAAAACTTCTGTCAAATTAATTTCAGTGAGTAGCATCTCTCCTCTATAACACATTTTAAATAACAAACCTTCATAATTTTGCAAATTTCAAACTCCTCTTATTTGGTCAAAAGGGAATACGAACAAGTTTGTATCTCCAACGTTCAGAGACCAGACAGCCAAGACTCTGAACTGTTACACCAACATAGATGTTACTGTCAGCTTCTATACTCAATGAGAATGTATAGTTGCATATATTTAAATAAAGAGAGACATTATCTTGCACCTAGTATATCATTATTATTATTATTATTAGTAGTAGTAGTAGTAGTAGTATTTTATTAATATTTTTATTTTTTTGTGTAAGGACACCAAAAATACATGATGCTTTTCTAGTCTTCCAGGTCACACTGTAGTATTAATCTCATTGCTGTAGTAGCCGTAATTTCCAGGAAATGCTTGCTTACATCATAAATACATCCTTCATTTAGATGCAAAACTATAATTTGTTAAGCATGCTCACTTCAAAACGACTAACACCAACAGTTTATGCTTCTTTTTTGTTTCACCAGAGGGTAAAGTCTGTGCATCGTGTTGCACCAGGAAGACTCCCATGTGGAGGGACGCCGAGGACGGGACTCCACTCTGTAATGCTTGTGGAATAAGGTAGCTCATACTGACACTGCTGGCTGCAGAACAACACAAACATGAAGTGGTGTGTAAGGGTTGATCTATTAGATTACCACGGTGGCCTTCAGGCCACATTTCAGTCGCAGGGAATTAAGACTTAACTTTTAAACAGACATTAAAAAAAAAAAACTTTCCACAGAGTTTAATTTTCCACAAAGACATCAACATTGATGTCCATAATAAGGTGTCAATAAAAGTGATTGTCCATATCTTTAGTCCATAAATGTATTAATTACAGACAAATCATATTTTTTTAGAAAAGAATTTCAGATTTGTAATACCTATAATTTTTTTTTAAAAGAATTGGACTGCATTCGATATTTTGAATTATTTTCCCCAGATGTTTGGTTTTTCTGTCACATTTTTCAGAGGTTTATTTTACCTTTCAGCAATTATGAGTAATAAAAAAATGCTATTGAATAGAAACAAGTTTCCAATCTTGCTAACGAGATGAGCTGCCATGCAAAATACACTAAGGCTCAATATAGCAAAACACTTAAACAGCTCTGCTCGTGGCTCATTGTCACCAGTGGTTTTCATATTTGTAAAAATGTGAAAAGAACTTGTAAGAGTTATACAAAAGTCCTCAAAGTTTATAGTCTGGGGACACAGACGTCTCAGTACATGCTACACAAATGTTACTGCTTACATGAGACACACACTGCACCTTTGGAACAACTAATCTAAGAATGAATATATAAATCACTTTGAGACAAATATAAATGTCACAGATAAACACCAGTTATTTATGAGGCCTGGATAAAAACAGCATTCACCATAATACCTGAACATTAAAAGGAAAGTTCAATCCCCCCCCCCCCCCCCCCCGTATTATTTCTCTGTCTTTTTAAGGTATAAGAAGTACAGAGTGCGCTGTATCAACTGCTGGCATATCCCCAGGAAAGAGGGCAACTCCAACTCATGCTGCCTGAAGTGTGGAAACTTTGTGAAACTGACCTCAGCTGTGCGGAAACACACCACCTAGGGAGCAAACACAGAGCAAAGGTTTTTATGTCCACATGTGACGAAGCTCTTCACACACACTTGGACACAACAGTTCAAGGATACACACTCTGCTCCTGTAGCTCTTAGTCCTCTACAATTAAGCTTCTTACATTTACTGGACTCTATTTATATTAGTGTCTCTGCTACATTATTCTACCTCACGCATTGGCTTTTATTCCTCTGAGGTTGTCTAGACCAGGAAAAAGCAAACAGGTTAAAAATTTTAAAAAAAATAAAAGAAAATTCTAAAAACCACTCGGAGGAAAATGTGAAGAACAATCTTTACTTCAGTCTCTACTGCACTGGCCCTGCTTCTGCTAACAAATGTGAAACATATGTCGACGTACACAGTTTCACAGCCTTTCTTCCATCTACAAAAAAGAGGAATATCTTGATTCATCACATAGACTATTTTGTATTATTTGTACAAATGAATGGCATACTGAGGGCTAAGAAATGCATACATTAATTGCAAGGTTTTTTTCATAATTTGTGACACTTTTCATCTAAATAGCTTCAGTGTTGCTCATGTATACTAGTCTACAGTGACAGATGGCTGCAGTAGAAGTTATTCCTGTCCTGGAACAAATACGGCAATGTTCATTGTTAGTACCTGCAAATCAATTTACTTCTCTTGACCTCCACAGCAAGGTTGTCTGCTAAGTTCACAAGATGAATGTTTAGTTACATAAGATAAATAAAGCTATTTATTTTGTCTTTGTCACTATTTCTAATTGCAGTTGTTTTGGCAGTTGTTTTTTTTTGTCATTCATCTGGGATGGTATTGGTTTAACTGGTGCACTGATTTCCTTGGTGTTTGTTTGCTGTGAGAAGGAAAACGTTGATCTAAGTGTGAGTTTGCATAGGTTTTGATCTGTATTAAATTCATTATGAACCATCTCATTTGTCTCCCGGTTCTTTTTAGGTGTTTCAGTAAGGATTGCACTAGATATAAATCTGCTAAATGTCCAATGATTATTAAATAGTATAACAGTTTCAGAAGGTTACACATATCACTTTATGGAGAGGTACAAGGAAGAACTGTTCATTAATGAGACTCCCCACAGTTTCCTCAGCCCACCCTGCAGTACAGGCCCATTTGCCAAGTGGGTGGCCTCACAGGAATTGATACAGTGCAGCTATTATTTCAAAACAGATGACGTCTTCCTCTTATTTAAAACAGCAGAGACACACAGAGAGAGAGAGAGAGAGATATCTTTCTCACTATGTACCAAACTATCCAGCATTGTTTAAGCCAAGAATATAAATGAAACAAACTGAATAAAACATATTTGTTTGTTTCTTTTTTCTTCTTTTTTTTTTTTTACATTTATCATGTTTCAATCCAAGACATTCTGCTGTGGTCATTTAAACAACAGTTTTGTGGTGCTTGTGTTTGCTATATTTATTTGACTATTTGATTTGAGTCACTTTTTTTTTAAGTGATCAGCTTTCAAAATATCATCAATTGCTATAGATTAAAGTACCCAGTAGAATATAAATGAGTTAAAAGTGGCTCTACATTGAACATTTAGACCAATTAGAAGCTTTGCATAACTTCACGGATAGTCCAATAATAGGTATTATTGTAAACAGATTAATTAATTAATTGCCTAATTACTTTTTATTTTGCTTTTGTAATTTTACTGAAATTAGATTCTGTATGCAGGATTTAAAATACTTCAGTATTACGGTCCTGTGCGTAAAGGATGTGAATACTTTCACAAAGTCATTTTCAAGATAATAAACTACACATCCCTACAGTAAAACATTGAGTAAATAAAAAGACAACATAAATACAATATAAATAAGGGAATCCAGCAATTCCTCTGTATCGTATATGTTGTTATATATGAAAAAGAAAAAAATAGGAATTTCTTACCAAATAACCAATAATATTTAAGATATTTGCAATGACTGGGTCATATTCTCATATCATCACTTATAGACTTATTCCTTATCATACTGTTCCATTCATAATCTTTTCAGAGCTCATAGCTTCAGGGTTATCTGCTGTTGTTTAGACTGCAGGAGGAGGAGGAGGAGAAAGTTTCAAGAGGGAAGCTAAGAAGAGTCAGTCAGATGCGCAACTTTTGTTGTGAATGAAAGAGGATGAGAGGGTGTGTTCTGCCCCAGACATGCACTGGACTATGACCTTGGACAGCGAGCATATGGACGAGACGGACGTTGACGTGAAGAGCCAGACTGATTGTGGAGAAGACGTGAAGAACGCAAATTTCCCAGGGTTTAACTCGAGCAACGCCAACTTTGAGCGAAACGCATCACCCTTCATCCCTGAAGACCGGGAGGATGGAGGCTGTGCTGTACGGCTACAGGATGGTTCAGGCAGAGGAGCCGCCTCAATCAAGCCCCCGTACTCCTACATCGCCCTCATCACCATGGCCATCCTCCAAAGCCCGAAGAAGAGACTCACCCTCAGTGAAATATGTGAATTTATCAGCCAGCGCTTTGCGTATTACCGGGAGAAGTTCCCCGCGTGGCAAAACTCAATTCGCCACAACTTGTCTTTAAATGACTGTTTTATCAAAATGCCCCGGGAGCCCGGGAATCCTGGCAAGGGAAGTTATTGGACCCTGGATCCCATGTCGGCAGATATGTTTGAAAACGGGAGTTTCCTTCGAAGGAGGAAACGCTTCAAGAGGCAGCATTTCTATTTGGAGGCGTTGAGGGACTCCAGGGCGCAGGAGCGCAGCCTGACGCCTGTTTTTCCTCTGCTCGGTGCGCACAGGATGGTTTGTCTCAACCACGACCTGGGCATAAGATGTTGTTTAAGCTCGTCCATTAGTCCCAGCATCCCACCTGTGAGCGGCGGCACACCTGCGCTCTCATCGCTTCTCTCCAAGACTTTACCTTCTTGTCTAACCTTTGAACATTTCGACCCGGGCCGCTGCGCCGCTGTCACATCTTTAACCCCCAACTCCTCATTCATGCTTCCCGCCTCGCTGCACGGAATGATGCCCAACTACTATGGTTCTCACGTGACCAGTTTCCCCACTGGGATCATAAAAGTTTCATCTAATTCAGTTTAATGTCGTGATGACACCTGCCTGTTTTGAATTTTTGGAAAACTGAATCTCCCTCCTCTCAGACTGAGAATAAATTCATGATATACACTGATATATTCACTTTACTATACAGACGGCCTGAACTTGAAAACAGGCTACATTCATCTATGTGTTTTCTTGAAGCAAGTATTTTTGAATGACTTTACAGTGATGTTTTGAATAAAACACGAATAAACACATTATGTACACTTTACATAAAATACCACAGGGTTTGTCATAAACTATAAAATAATATAGATCTATAGCTAGTTCATTATATTGTAGACTATTTTATATGGCCTATTTTTGTTAACATATTTTGCTCATTAAACACTTTTCAAGACTCAACATAATTGTAAGATTTTTGAAAAATTAAAGCACATTAGAGTAAAAACTATTCTTAATATAATTTCAAATAAAATGGAATGTTTTGGGGCAAAGAAGAAAAAGAAAAGTTAATTTTGTAAGGTCAGAATAAAGAAAATATTATGCTATTTTAAAAAAAAAGTGGGCGCATGCTGGAATAAGAAATGGCTGCACAACAATGACACTTTAAACAACACCAGCTCTGTAATATTCCACTTATGTGATGGGCCAGTTGTCCTAAAACATTTCTGACTTGAAAAACCAAATAGAAGTTGTTCAAATGAGATAAGATTGTTGCCTTTATTTTGCTGATCAGATTTAGTTTGGAGAGGATGCAAACACAAAAATTTGGACCGCGCGTACGAGTGTGTGTGTGTGTGTGTGTGTGTGTGTGGTTTTTTTAAGTATTCTTTACCATTGTGGGATAGAGACAGTTACAAGATTTTTTCTGCTAACTTGGATAATGGATAATACAATTCTAGGACAAAAATTACACAATGACATCCCCATTCCCAAGATCCACCACACAGCAAAATCTGACCTGGATCCAAGTAAAATTCCAGATCTGATGATCCAGAATGTTTAAATTTATAGGGCTCACGGAAAATGCACTACTGTGAGATAACAAATAATAATGGTAGAGGCTTGAGCTAAGATCAAATTGTTACTGAAACTGTGCTGATTGTCAAAATTGAACGTATCTTCAAAAGTTACGGAGCTAGGTTTATGTGCGATGACATAATGAGGAAACTGAGCTGCCATGGTGGAGGTTTGAGCTCTCTGAGTGCTGTAGTTACAAGTTAAAGCTGTATCACTGTCTTTCATCAGATGTATTTAGTGTTGTATGTTAAATATGAATGGTAGAGGTGCATTTAGGAATGAAGGGTTATAGTTTTACTAGAAAGGCATAACTCTACTAAGGCCCAAGAGTGAAGACGTGCGCCATCAGAACGGGTTATTAAAGAAAGTAAAAAGAAAATAAAAATCATTTATTCACCCCTTTATTTGATCTACTTCAAAATTCAATGATTCTTTCTTTGGGACAATGCCCACTCCATCTCCCAGTTTCATGGAAATCCATCAAGTAGTTTAAGCACAATTGACAAAAATGGTAAAGAAAAAAAAGAACTTTATCAGTGTTGCAGTGTTCAATGAATGGGAAAAAAAATCTGAATCTGGATCCACTCCAAAATTTAATGGGCTCTGCTCTGCCACACAACCCTCCCACGAAGTTTCATAAAAATCTGTCAAGTACAGTAGTGTTTGTGTAATTCTGATAACAGACAAAACACACAACACAACACATACAGCGGAAACATAATCTCGTTGGCAGCGGTAATAAAAGATGAAAAGTCACTTTATTTAAGTAATGTAAACAGACATGTATCAGATATAAAATGTACTGAACATTTGTCATTTTACAGAAAAGCTTTTTTTCTGAGTGATCCATTTATGTACATTATCACCATTTTAATAGTTTTAAATGGACATCATCTCTTTGTGGATAAATCTAATCACTGATGACATGCTTTTCAATACAAAGTACTTTTATTTGTGATGTAAGTTATCAAATGTGTGAAGGGCTCTCTATCTGATACAGTCACTTGAGCAAAAAGTGCGTTTCATTTATTTATTAGCAGATGCAACACTAATGTTTCAAACAGAAACTTGTTTACAGAGATTATTATTATCATTTTTAAATGAGAGAAAACAAATTTCATTACAGAAAGCTGTAAGGTCCATTAAAAAATGCAAGATAACAAGCCCAAATTCTACTTGGAATATTCAATATAATAATCATGCAAGTTTTAGCTTTCATTCAAATAATCTGGAACTTCTGAAGGTGTGTCAATTTTAACATGATTTTCCAACGGTTTCCATGTTTTTACAGTCGGTGTTACAATGCAGGCTTGCTAAAAATCCTGGAGCAATTTTTGCACCGGAATTGTTTAAACACAGAGTAAATGTGTGGAGGAAACCTCTCCTAGGGTGTAACTGTTATTGTAAGTGTGATGTGGCTCTTACCAGGTCTTCTGCTATCTGAAAAGAGCCGCCTTCCACCTTAATAACCCCTCAAGGAACAGTTTGATTTTATTGGCACTCTCAGTTTTATTTGAGTTTAATTCAATTATAGTGCACATGCATGCTCACAGTCCCGTTTCCTCCCTATATCTCTCCAAGGAGTGTGGCCCATTAAAGTTAGCCAGTGATGTGTGAGTCTGAGCCAGAGGCAGACTCCTGCAGCAACACTGTGGAAGGAAACATGATGGAGTGTGTATATTTGAAGAAAGGCAACCCCTAAAGACTGGAACTGACAGATGACAGAGATGTATAACAGCAGAGACGTCCATGAGGTCATAATTTATCCACGTTTGCGCTTAAAGAGAAACATACGGTTCAAGGTGGAATGTCATTTTCACCAGAACAATACACAAAATAAATGAAGTTAGTCATGCTTATGTTACATCAAAATGTACACTTACTTTTACATCATTTTGACTTAAATAGAGGCGCGGCTAAAAACAAACTATAACACAATAAAACACTTCAAATAGGCTGGTGTCCTGCTGGTAATTTACATTCTGAAGCCAGATGAACTTGCTACCAATTAAGTAGAAGTAACATGTTAAAAAAGCAGCTGGTCATTAACGTGTTAATAAGTGATTTAATAATGTTTTCAACATAAGATGACTTGATTAGAGTCAGTATTTTATTTCCTTTGAAAACAGGAAGAAGAATTTTCCTGTTGCCTTCGATTTTGGCAAAACAATAGTTTCCTCTGAGAGGAAATCATTGTTTTGTAAAACTATTATATGACCCCATTCATTTCTCACAAACAAACTTTAAGTTTATTCCTCAAACAACATCAGGATCTCTCTACAGTTTGCATATTGACATCAGAAGTATCAATAAAATCTCACATGCATTCTCACTCAGATATATAATCAGACAGACAAATGGTGAATAAAACATGATCTCTTTAGGGGAGGTATAAAAAAAAAATGTAAAAGCTATTTAATTCTTTTCATCTTGTTTTGAAGAGAAATTGGTTGTTTGCCCTTCTTGAATAATTCTTTTAGTCTCATCTCAACTGTCTTACTGGAATAAATGTTTATTTCAACACAATCTGATATCAGAGAAGATTCATTAAAAGTGCATGCATGTTTACAGTCTGACAAAAAAACTTTTTCTTCTTATATTTGTCTGAACTTTGCATGCTAGCTAAGCCTTGAAGAAATCACACTATTTGGGAAGGGTAGACACATTGTTTGTGACAAACAGCCAAGTTCCCATCCATGAATCTTATATCTGAGGTTTTACCTACCAGAAAGCCTGAGCCTGAACCAGAGCTGGTGCACAAAGTATGGCAAGTGAGAAGGCCCCTCAGGTTCTTAACCATGACAACGTATTCTCACACATTTCTTCACATCCAATGATTTGTTTAAATACAGTTCCACCCTTTTTATAATGACATCAAAATCCTTCATTTTAATGTAAATGTTTAATTTTCAATCCATCATTAAAGTGGTTGAAATCTCTGGCGGAGGTCAAAGGTTGCACATTTAGTCAAATATTATATTCAAATATACACTACCAGTCAAAAATTTGGACACAGTTTCCCATTCAAGTGGATGGGTAACTGTGTCCAAACTATTGACTGGTACTGTATATAATTCACGAGGGGCACTGCTACATACAGGAATCTGTCTGGCACCTGGTAGCATGGAGCCAGTCTGGGTTTCATTCAACATATGAGGCAGTTCTCATAGTTAGCATGTGTTAAGACAGTTCCACGGGGGCATTTTATGTAGTGATTTCAAGGACACAAACCCTCCGTAGTCAAAAGAATGGCTGGTGTCTCTTCCGGTCTCTGGCAGGTGAGTGAAACCTGTAAGTGAAACGAACAAAAATGTACATTTCAACAACACAAATCTGATATCAGAGAAGATTCTAGTGACGGGCTAATGGTTCATGTCCACAGGATCCATCATTTCCACGATTCCCTTTGATTATTATTTAAATCACAGTTTTCGATCTAAAATAAAGACACATTTAGTGACTGCATGGTTTTATTTCTTGCCCAAAATGTTTTCAGATACACATTTCGGTGAGCTATTTTCATAGGAGAACATTTCCAAAATGTTTTTACTATTATACTCCAGTGTTTGCACGGTTATAGAAGGATGTGGCCTGTATGTTGTTTCTGTTGGTCACTACATGATAGAGAAAAGTGGCACGGCCATCAAACATCCAATGCTAGGAGGTGGCACATCTGTGGACACGTGTTAAGATAGGGCAGGGAAATCAATGTAGTATCAGATGGTATCAGACTGATCAACATAGTGGTGGAACTGGTAAGATGATCATTAGAACAGTAATAGTGGCTCCAGTTTACTGGTGCATGTTAGCTCTGATATAAATATTAAAAATAAAGTAATACTATACGTATAATACATTTTGATATTCATCTTATTGTTTCTCATGAAGCCAGAATTTTAAGATTAAACGTGATGGTGTAAAAACCTCCAAACATATTTGACTGAATGTTAATAATGTTAAATGAATTTATTTTGTAATCTACTGCATTCACTTACAGATTCATTAATACCTATTTATTATGAGCTAGTTCATTATTAACTGTCTCAGATTATTAACTTTATAACTGATTCTGAATCTTCTAAATCATTAATGAATCTAATTTACTGCCTTTTGAATGTTTCATAATACTGGGAAGTGTATTATGGGAATATATGTGTGTGTTTTCATTACATCCACCTCCTACAATTAGAGTTTGACATGCAGAAAAACTGCAACTAGTCAATGTTTAATAAATAAGTGATAAGGTGTTGATGAGATTACATCAAATGCTGATTTAGCAAGACTCACTGCTGTATTTCCATTGAAAACCAGAGAGACAGATAAGATACTCTGCAAAAACTATTTCAAAAGCATTAATATATATGCTCTAATGAGAACATGCATGCATGGGTGTTAAATTGATAAATGATTCAGAAAACCAATAAAGAAGGCTTGTTTATTTGTCAGATATCATTTATTATCCTTCACATTTAATAAAAAACATAAACTCTGTGTCAGTATAGAATTATTTGATTTATACCTCAGAGGTATAGAATAAAATAGAATATAAAATGAGCAGTATCAGCCATGAAAATTAAAACAATATCAAGAATTTCAATGAGGTATTTTTTTGAAGTTAAGAAGTTATTAGGTGATTTTTTTTTTTTTTAGAAAATCACATCAGTCAAACAATTTTGATATATTCAATAGGTGTAAATAAAAGTGCAATAGCATCACATTGTGACAGAGAAAGTTCATGTGCAAACAAACATATTCCAGATGGCCTAGTTCTTGCTAAAAGCGTTAAATGGTATCTGATCAGTATCACAATGCTTCCCACAATCCATTAGCCTTCTATTATTGGTCATATAATCTAACGTAATGTCTGGAAATCAGCTAAAGTTAATGACTTTACGTTTTTACTCTCCAATGCCTCGCTTGACTTCGTTGTAGTTAAAAACTACACAAGCTATCTGCTCAGTTTCTTTCTGCTCTCCACACTCCATGAGACATGCAAACCAACCATCATCAATGTAAGCCAGGTCTGAGTAACCACTAGGTCCACTGTTGATGATCCAGGGTTTGCTCCATGCATATGGGTCTCTTGGAGATCTGTTCAGATACACTGCTAAATTAATCCTCTTGGACTTATCGCTTGGGTGAGCGAAAAGCAGCCACCTGTGGAGGTTCTGGCTTGGATGAGGTGGAAAGGACACTACGCTTCCCTGACAGCCTTTACCTGTTTCTACGAGCTTTCCAGCAGATGGGAGGGTGACAAAACCAGCTCCATTATTCTCATCAAGAGCTTCAACTCGATAGCCTCCCTCACTGCGGGCGTTGCAGTAGATGAACCTGAGACCTGCCTCATCAGAAACCTCTGCCATTTCACATTCAACTGATTTTGTTTGCAGCCGACTGCCAAATTGCCATGTATTGCCGTTATCCTCGCTATACAGGTATAGTGCATATGGGGTATTGCAATAGAATGGATTGCTGGGAGCATAAGCATAAACTGGGACAATCAATCTACCAGTCTCTGTTTGAACACCATGGCCTGGTCCAACAGCAAATGTAGCCCAGTTCTTGATATCAGGTAGATGTGTCAAATCAGTCACCTGACTCCAGCTTTGGCCAGCATCCTTACTTTTAATGTAGCAGAGACGGGCTCTGTTACAGCCCCAGAATCTCTGCCAGCACTCTGCAACAACACCCTCCACACAGATGAAAAACAGAAACAGTGTTTTGGTGGTTTTCTCATACACCGGGCAGGGGTTCATGGAACGATATCCATCAAGATGTGCCTCCTTCACCGGTTTGAGTTCCGACCACTAGAGAGAATATCATTCAGAGATGTGTGAATCAAACAAAGCAGTTGAAAACAGACCCATTATTCACAAGTCATTATCAGATGAAAAAAAAAAAAATCGCTCAAGATCATTACCTCAATCGTCCTCACATCAGAGCCTGCCTCCGTCTTCAGCGTTCCCGTTTTCATCACCAGCATTTTTGTACTGGCATCATCTGCAGTCGTCCTCTGCTCTGCAAACGCCATCAAGATTTTTTCGCCTCTGACATAGAAAAGAGACGGAATCCTGTACACCTCTCTCTCTTTAGAAAGAAAGACTGTTTTCCTTGGACTTGCTGGTTTGCGATGACGTGAGGGTTTGTTGCCCATGGTTGTGCATGTGCGGTAAAATGATCATACAGTGAATGAGAAAGAAAGACATATATGAACCATCTCAAGAAAGAGTTGTTTTATATCAGGTTGGGTTGTGTACTTTGTGAATAAGGGAGGAGTCTTTACTACAGATGTTATTGACCAAACACTGATAAAGCAAATTGTACTATATATACTACTACTGCTTGACAGTTGATGTACAACCAGCCATCATATGCAAAAGTAAATTTACGAAACAATAGCAAAACAGAGACATGGTTTGAAGACACAAATCACAGCCCAATTGACTTCACAAAGTGTTTTTTATGTTTTTTCAAACATAAAATCATGATTTTCTTAGTCTGTTAATGTGGTTGGACGGTTGCACCACCTGACATATTGGGGCGTTTGAGATGCCAAAACATAAATTAATATATATTTTTTGAATGTACTGAAGATATAGTCAAACTAAACATGTTTTAAAGAATAAAGTGATATATGCAAGGATGGGATTAAATTATTTGAAAAGGAAATAATGCACTCAGATACAAAAAAAATATGCAATTCATGTCAGTGAGCCACATTCCATATTAGTAATCATAATATTGTTAATAATTATGCCATGGTTGTTGTGAGTAGAGCAACAGGGATAACAAAGGTAGACTGACAGGTAGGTAACAAGTTTCAGATTGTAGGTTTCAGGATAATAGAGGCCAGAAAGCAAAGGCAGGGATCACTGACTGGGGAAAAGAGGCTGGTGTAGGTCCTGAAGGGTTGATGGGGAAGGTCAGGTGGTGGTAATGGCTGAAAGGGGTCAATGCTATGGGAGTGAGGTGAATGGGGTAGGACAAAAAGTCAGAGGGAATCGGGTGGACAGTAGGGAAGAAGAAGAGCATAGAGAGACTGAATGAACAATGTCAAATAAAAAAAAAAGAAAGATTTAGTTAGCGTTTAATATAAGAATCATTTTTATTTTCGCTACCTTGGAATGAGTCCTTCATATTCATGCATGGATCTGCCACGTTTTTACAGCAGTCCAGAACAGATAAACCAAACTCTTGCTCCAGGGATTGCTTTTCAACTTCTTTTTTATTTCATTTTTTTATTTTTTATTTTAGCAGCCATCATGAGAGAAGCTGCCATGAGACGACTAAATCCCACACACTGGATGTTTAAGGGGGAGACGACAGAAACCAATTTTACATTTTTTTTATAATGTGCTGCTTATGTAAGAACTTCTTTCCATTTCAAGTTCAAGTCCTTTATTTATCACTCTCCTTAAGCACTTTTGCAATAAATGTGACAGATAAGTAAAAACATTTATGACACTGCAATTATATAAGCAGTGATAAATAGTAATAAATAGGAGACTGCAATTAAAATCAACAATCATAAATCATCAGTCCCAGAGGGGAGAAGTGGCTGGTGCAGTATGACCCGTCAGATAGCTTCATTTATGTTACAGGAGGGGGAAAAGGATTCTGTGACTATTCAGAGACCCGATGGCTTCGGGGAAGAAGCTCTAGAGCAGTCTGGAGGTTGTGGGTCTGATGCTCTGGACCCTCCTTCTGGTTTTCAGGAGAACAAAGAGATGATGGCAGGGACTGGAGGGGTCCGACACACCAGTGGATGTTTGCGATGGCAGGAAGAGAGAGGGACTAGTTTGACTTTGTGTTGTCAACCTTTAGTACTGCTTAATCAAATCTGCTGATAAGGAATCACATAATATACTACTTGCATTTATTCAAGGTGCTGAACACAAACATGTTTACACCGTTCCTGCACAATTACATGTATCATGATCATTTGCTGTCTGTGAAATAATCACAGTTTGCAGGTGACTGTTTGGGTCTTTCTTCTCTCTTATATCCTGTATTCTTATTCTTGTATTCATTTATGATTCATCCCATTTATTTTTTAGGAGAATCTGTAGCAAAACAATTTTTAACTAAAAACATTAAATAGTTTTGCTCTGTGTCACTTTTTTTTTTTTGCATTTGCATTTGCATTTGCGTGTGAATTTCACATCACAGAGACACAAGCCCAACTTGAATGGCAGCAGACGGCAGCGATGACTGGACTGTTTCTATGTGCTGGGCTGGAGTAATGGCTAAATATACTCAGTTGTGAAGGGATTGCTTTTCTTTTTGGAGACGGGTGACGCTGAAGCTCAACCAGTCAGCTCAATCTTAAAAAAAGGACCATGACTATCAATTAAACACCAGAGAAAACATTTTCCTTCTGTATAAAGCTGTAAAAGATGACTGTACAGTTTTCTGATCTACCTTTTTTTCCCCCTGCAACATATTGTTGTATAAGGAATATGATAAATGGAGTCATAGTCCACACTGTGCAGAAGTCTTTCTGAGTAATAATTCTTATCATCTTAGATGGATGATAACTTTTAAAAAAAAACAGGCTCAAAGGCGGATGTGGTGGTGATTTTCAGGGCTGCACTGTGTACCACTCTGCAGCCCGTAAATATCACAAATATCCCTCTTTTTCCTTTCCCTCCCCTGCTTCTCCTCCTCCTCCTTCCACACTGCTCTACCATGTTGCTCTATTCCTGCCTCCTGTGCTCATAAAAAGCGGAGCTGACAGGTGCTGGAGACCCAGTGCAGAGCTGCACAGATCATTAATGAGCTGTGATAACCATTGAATATTTTTGGTTCCAATAAATCTGTACTTCAGATTCTTTCTAAATACATGCCCATCAACAGCTGTCATTAACACATTTAAAACTGACTGGTTTGTTTTTAGATAAAGTAAAGGGAAGGAAAAGTGGAAGGTCTGAGCAGCAAAAACAAACAGCTGCAAAGTGTTTTAAAGACACCTGCTAGCCAGACCTTGGGATGGAACTTGGGAAGGAGAAGAAAGACAGAGACAGAGGTGAGGTCAGTGTCAACAGCAGCTTTGTTATTTTAGCTGAAGATTAAAAATCCACCTCCTCGTCCTCCATCTCCTCCACCCCAGGACTGAACTGGTCAGCCCTGGATGCAACGGCCTCATTTGAGAGAAGTTAGGGTGACTCTGATGACTTGGATGGAGGACCACCCTGGTTGCCTCATAAAAACACACTCCCCTCACTTTTCTCCGCTCATATGTGAGAATGTGATCCTCAGTTTTCAGTTAGCTGCCCTGCTCTCTTTATTAATATTGTCTGTGTTGTCTGTGTGCATCATGTCGCTGTTTACGAGCTGTTATCTCTGCCAAGGAGGTTATGATTTCATCAGTGTTAGTAACACAAAATCAGCTTAATGAATCTCATGAAATTTGGTTGGGAAGATTTGGCAAGGAAGTATACATTAAGTTTTTAAGTGGATCAGGATAAAGCGGAGCATCCAGGTATTTTTTTTTCCCTCTTTCATCACAAAATTTTTTTTGGACAAATTTTTTAAAATAGTAATTGTTTTTATTTTCTAATTCATGATTTATATTAATGTAATATAATTTTTGGATCTGATTTTCAGAATAAGAGCATCAGTTTATATCATTCTAGGTTTGACACCATTACAAACAACAAAAATCTGTATATTAATATATCAATAGGGTGATAGTCACTGTAAATGAAAAAAAGGTCTGTTTTTTCCATTTCTGAGACCGGATGTGGTCATCTGGGCACAAAAGAGTACCAAATGCGGTGGCACAGACCCCTGCTCGACCCTCCCCATCCGCTCATCAGGCAGACTACCAGGGGCACAGAGGAAAACCTGTTGGAGGCTGCAGTAGCAATAGCTAGAAGCAGTTGATTTAAAGTTGTTATAGTCATTACTTGTATCGTAATACTGTATCAAATGACAATATGGGTCTGGATGCATGTGAATCTGCAGCTTTACAGTGAGTTTCAGCTTATTGTTCCACTATTGCCACTAGCATAATGTTGTTTGGCTGCAGCAAAGAGCTTCTTTTTGTTGTTTTTTTAAAGAAAAACCTCTAAAGGCCCACTGTACTGTACACTATCTGCTCAGCATCAATCTAACACAATGACAAGCTAATGAGCTAAATAGCCAGATTTGATACTGATTTGCTGAGTTGGATGGAAAACAGACCTACAGCCGTGTGAATATTGGACTTAATGTACACACAGAGTTTGGAACGATCCAATCCAACATCAGTATTGGGCTTCAATGAAGCTCCCTGAAGAAAGCTACCCATTGGATATTGTCACTGTCACTATATGCCGATCCAGATTCCGTAGTCTGATGTCTTTACATCACCCCTGATACAGTAGGGGGTGGGGTGGGGTGGGGTGGGGTTGGGGGGTGAGTGGTAGCCAAAGACGTACTCTTTTGTTTACCCAGCTACAAAGGATGGATACTATTAGATATTAGGCTATATGACAAATTGAATATCCCTGTGTGACAGGTTAGAGCTACCACCACCTTTAAGAGCTCACTGCTCACTGGGGCGGCTGTGGCTCAGTGCGGTCGTCCACTTATCAGAAGGTCGGTGGTTCGATCCCCAGCCCCTGCAGTCTACATGTCGAAGTGTCCTTGGGCTGTTCCATTGGAGTTTGCGTGAATGGTTGCTGCTCCTAATGAGCAGGTGGCGCCTTGCATGGTATGAATGTTGGTGTGAATGGGTGAACGCTGGCTTGTGTTGTAAA
This sequence comes from Chaunax sp. Z400, assembly GCA_037577475.1. Classification (NCBI taxonomy): domain Eukaryota; kingdom Metazoa; phylum Chordata; class Actinopteri; order Lophiiformes; family Chaunacidae; genus Chaunax; species Chaunax sp. Z400. The sequence goes on along the minus strand of CM075191.1, from coordinate 23,836,032 downwards.
GCGCTTTGAGTGGTCAGTCAGACTACAAAGGTTCTATATAAGTACAGTCCATTTTACTTTCCCACCCATCAGCACCCAGGACACAGAGGCCACACAAGCAAAGTATGCATCATGCACTATAATAGATATATATAGCCATACACACACTGCCTGAAACACCCAGACAGGCCCACACACACGCCTCATGCCTGCAAGCTTATCTTTATTCAGAATCCAAGTAATCACATGAGAAAACATTGAGGTTTTAAAGGAATCCAGGCGCTTTATTTTTAAGCTTTTATTGGTCTATAACTTGTATGAGAAGGCTACGTTTCACTGCACAGCTCCAAAAGAACAACATCTATTAAAGTGGGATAGAACCTAATAGCACCAATAACCAGAGCATTAAGAAAAAACACTCAAACCGTTCCAGGTAACACTTCACCCTCGTAGCTTTTTGCTGGAGTGAATGTGAATTGAGGTTTCACTTATCCCTGTATGTGTTTGCCTTTCCACTCTTGCATATCATGTTATGAGAGTGAGCTCTGAGGTCAACTCTGCCATTAGGGAGACATATGAAGGAAAGACCATATACGGAAAAAGCAAAATGTTCAATGCAAAAAGGACACATGCAAATACAAACTGATATACTTTAATTTATGTTCTCTGGCCAGGAAGTCATAAATACAGTTTGTTTTCTGTCATTTTAATACCATGCTGTGCAACAAGCCACATCTTTATCCTGTTAAACTTTATTAATTTGGCATCAGCTTTCATCCTGAGTTTATAGGCCTTTGAAATGCCTGAATCCCAGAGGCAGGGCTTGTTGAACAGGGCTCACCCACTGTTAGCTATGTAAACAGCTATAACCCACACACATACTGTATACACATATGCACATGCTGTAAGAAGGAAGAAACAGTGAATCCATCGGAAATGGAAAAAAAGAGAGATGCTAATCCAAAGATGAACCTCAAACAGCCACTGTGAAGGTGTCATGCAAACTTTTTGTGTATTGGTCAGGAGGAGAAATCTCACAAATATATAAACTATTAAAATAATGATTACATTAAATGAGTGATCTTGACAAACGTTAACTTAACCTTAGTAGCTTTTATCTTGTTTTATTTTATTTAGACATCTCCGGACCTTGCATTAAAATCTTTTGCAGAGATTCCCAGATTCAGAATTAAAAGATATTATTTGTCACATCAGCATGCAATATGTGCAGTGTAATGCAAGGTGAGATACTCCAGAGATGGCATAACTCGGTAGCCTTTTTAAAGTGATCAAATACCAAAAAGGAATCACCACTAATACTGTATGTTAATAGATAAAGATGATGCAGCACATGCTTTAATTCCTTAGAAATATCCAGCATTCTAAGCAGAACAGATGGCATGCAGTAAAAGACAGAGAGAATGCTCATTGCAACCACAACACACTTGAAATTAATTTGGTTTTACTTCCATTAAAATGATTTGTGAACATCTCTGACATCCTCTGAGGCTTTGCTTAAAAGGCTAGTGTGCAATAAAGCATAAATCAGAATCAGAATTTATTGGCCAAGCATGTTGTCAAACAGAAGAAAGACAACATTATTACAACAAATTATATTATTTACAGACAATATCAAGCAAAATACAGATTATATACAGACAAACAATTTGCATATGTTGCATTGTTGTAGTGCAAGCTACACTAATGTGCATCGTGTGTGTGGTATGTGAGTATTTGTGCAGTATTTTATAAGTGTGGAGCAGGAGTAGCTATAAAGGCGTAGTCGACGCTATGGTCAGCTGTTTATGAGGGTGGTGGTAAGAGGAGAGACGCTGCTCCTGTGTCTGGATCTATCCATTCTGACACTGTGTTCATCACAGGGCCCACACATAGAAAGAGGCTACAACTACAACTACACAACCTGCAATTTAGAGTCACTAATTCACCTAAATTGCATGTTTTTGCGTAGGCAGAGCATGCAAACCCAACACAGAAAGGCCAGTGAGGATTCAAACCAGGAACCTTCCTGCTGTGAGGCATGCCACCGATAAAGGATAATAAATATTTGCAGGATAAAAATGCTGAAGAAGTAAGAACTTGTGATGCTTTGCAGGTTTGTAGTATTTATAGACAGAAAAGTTTATGACCCAAAGTGTCCAATTCTGTCGTGTGTTTCATTAAAATCGGTATCACAATCAGTCTTTTGTTCTCCAGTATGTTCAACCTGTCTCATTCCTTCTAATCAACACCACCCTGAAGCACACGCACACAGTATTTGGACATGTTTTGACAGGTGGCCATCACCGGTTTATACTGTAGAATAAGCAGCCTGCAGAAGTTCCTCTGGGAATGGAAGAAGAGACCAGAAAGAGAGCGAGTGTGTGTGTGTGTGTGTGTGTGTGTGTGTGTGTGTGTGTGTGTGTGTGTGCGTGTGCCAGTGTTTGTGTTATGTATAAAACCAAATGACAGACAAGCAGAGCAAACACACATGAAACACACAGTAAAAGCAGAGAGAGAGAGAAAGAGAGAGAGGAAGGAGAGTGAGGCTGAGTTTTTTTTTCAGTCACATTACGTCCAGTTGTCACTGAGCCCTGTGACCAAAAGCCTCGTCATTCAGCCCTCTCTGTTCCATAAACCACCTCTGTGTGCCGAGCAGCACATCTGGTGGACAGATGTCTATCTCTCCTCCAACTCTTGTTTGCTCTGCCGACTTCTTTTTCTGTTTTAGGCGGGCCTGGTGTTAATCCTTCTCCCCTCCACCTGGCCCAGACCACCCACACACTGTTCAGAGCAGCGGCAGCCCACCAGCAGAGAGTTAGTGTGTGTTCAAGTGTGTTTTAAACAATGTCATGGTACAAAAGCAGAACTGCAGTTGCATTACACAGAAGTAATGGTAGAAAAAAATTGCAAATTTGAGCGCAAAATCAGGAGCGACACCGTATATTAGAGAAAAATGGCAGGTAGAAAGCAACCAGATGTTTTCTGTGGAGGAGTGACATGGATCCGTCAGATACAGTGGAAAAATACAAGCTCTCTCATTTGGAGGGAGTTTTGTTGGTTCGATTGTTTGTTACTCCTCAGCAGACGCAATATCGCTGGAGGCAATGACAGACCAGCAACGCAAATCACTATCATATATTTTGGTCTTGCTCAACTCTGAGTACTGGGAAAAAAACAACTCATCAGACTTTGGAGGCGGTACTCAGAATCCCCATCCCTTTTAAACTTGATGTTCTATTCCAATATCCCACAAGAGATGAACTCCAAGGTTTATCCACTCGAAAACTCCCATTCCTCCACTGTTTTGTTTTTCAGTGATGCACATATGTTCCTCTGTTCTCTGGTACCAGATACTGACGGTTTACAGTTGTGAGATAGGAACAAGATGTTTCTTATTTATTTTTCTTTTAATTGTGCAGGTGAATTTTCTTTTCATTCAATGATACATATTTAATCCTATGTATATGGAAATGAGGCAAAATGTTTCTTGTGAGTTAAGTGAATTATCTGGCTACCAATAAAAACAAAATGAGAAAAAAAGAACAAACAGATATGAATTATTTGTGTTCATAACAGAATTAATTCAGTTCATGTGTTTCTGATGGTTCTTTCTGCAGGATAATGAAACATTTGCTAACTTGTAATTGTGACACATATCACTGCATTGCTGTAAATTCTTTGTGCATTCTGCAACACAATTTAGAAAAATAGAAAAAGCACAAGCTGATGTATGGAAATGTGCACACAAAACAACAGTATCTTGTTTTACATTTAATACAGATGACACAATGACAACGATAACGGTGAATATATAAACATGCTTATGTGGAAGAAAAAAAAAGAGAGAGAAGGGTGACAAAATGTTCTGTTAAATAATCCAGTCTGAGGTTTGGGAGCTGCCCCTTTAAGGCACATCATACATTTTATATTTGTAACTCGTAAACTTAATACATTTCTGGTGGAATTCAAACTGTATAAAGACACATTAACCCCTGTGACGAACAAAAACAGCCAAAGCATATTGTCTTTCTATAAAAAGCTATTCTCCGTAACCCCTGATTAAGTTATTTTCACTTTATTAATGTTATTTTTTTAAAATTATGTTTAGATTCTTATTTTTCTTCTGATTCAAATGTAATTAATTTGCCAATATATATATATATATATATATATATATATATATATATATATATATATATATATTAATGTCTCTATCTGCCTTTAAATCTGACAGTTCCTGCTGAATGTCTGAATACCTTTGTTTGTCCTTATAGTTCAATAACAAAAAAATAAGTTACACAATTTTAGCATTTATCTTTTGTTGCCATCTAGTGGTGAGAGCAAAACATTGAAACAAAAAACTATTTACGGCACACAAAAAATATACTATAATGCAATGAAATACTGCCATTCATTTTCATGAATCACGTTTTTTTTTAAATTGTGCACTCAAAGATATATCAACCAATATCGTTTTGTATTATTGATTTAAATTTGTTCACTTGAATCTGTTTTTCTCTTCAGCTGCACCTTAACACACACTCAGTTACCAGTAAGGAGACTTTGCTACTAATCACCTTCAGTAGGAGGTTCAGTATTTATAGAGAGCCTTAATTAATGAGATGAATAACACCTGTGTTCAGCTACTATTTCATGTCAAGTGGCTGCTTTTAAACGGCCTACACCTACAGCAGCTACATGAATGAGGTCTTAATGAAAGAGTTCTAACAGTAAATCATCCCTTCATGAAGGTTTTTAGAGAGGTGCTGGAGGACTGGAAAAAATAATAGAAACATTTGAGCCTAAGACTCTTCAGACAAGCAGGATAGGAAAGTGTAAAATAAGAACTTACTCCTCTGCATTACAGACTGAGCTGCCCTTCAGCAAAGGGTGTTGACTCAGAGCGGCTCTAAGCCACACAGTGGTCGACAGATTGGTTCAAGGTGTGAACAGAACCGTAGCTTCCACTGAGCCCGTGTATTTTGTATTTTTGTTGAAAGTGTGGGTCTTTACAATCTGCTGCTATGTGTAACTTTAGATTTAGGTGGTGTAACAGGGGACGTGTGCTGCATCATCGCAGATTTTGGGTTCCACACTGTCTTATCATGTGGTGGAGAACCGAAGGAAGCAGAAGAGGATAATTATAACTGAAACAAAATGCTCACATATGACACAGTCCATGTGCTTAATGAAACGAAATTAAAGTGTTTCTTGTACCTTATTGTCAAAACTGTTTAAAGGCGCCTCCTGTCTTTGCTTCCTTGCATTTTTTGAAGAGTTATTAAAGTATAAAATAAATCATTTTTGTGTCTGGTGATCATTAAATAGCTTGATCATAAACCTGTTGATTAGATGTTACATCAACCAAATTCAGACAAAAACATTTAGTATCCATAAAAGCTGCTGGCAGGTCTTACAGCATAAAATCATGCATTGATTTCTGTGAAAATATCTTGAATAAATAAAGATTATTAGAATATTCAGAAGCTATACAGCAGCTTTATTTACAGATGTGGTTATATTTCTGCTTATGACCCAGACAGTATTTGTACACCGGCATAAACAGTAAAAATACACAAATGCAAAAACAGAAGAGGCGGTTGCTTCACAATAAATGGATTCCAACTTCCACCCATTTGCAGAAAAAACAACAGCACAGTAAGAACAACGAAAACAAAACTGTACGCAGCTTTTATCCAAAACAAACAATCAGATCCAGAGTGAGGGAGGTCCAAACAGGAACTCATATATTTTGAATTAGCGGTGAAAAAAGCGAGGGAGAAAGTGGAAAAGTGATGCTGTGTTTCCTATTATTGCAGGATGGGGGGCTGACAACAGGGCCGAGTCCCTCCACCACCACCGTGACACACCAGTGGAACTTGGACAGCAGCAGTGCTGATGATGAGAAATATGAGAGAGGAAGACACAGTACTCTGTTGTTCCACGCTGTATCATTGTGACCCGAGGGCGCTCCCATCAGACACACACACACACACATATTGTACTTATGTATGCTGAGACACAACCACAAACACAGACTAAGTCACCCACGTATTCACAGTTCAAACCTTTTGACACACACACACATATACACACCCACACAGGCTATTGTCAGTGCTCATCTCATATGGAAATATTTGTGGTTGTGTTGCCAAACGTGGAAATGGATGCAAATGGTGTTTTTCGTAAAATCCTGCACGTAATCCCGAGCAAGTGACGACACTTCAGAGTCAGAGGTTAGACAGAGGCGTCAGGGTCAGATGAGTCCGGTGACTTTTTCCAGTGAAATTACTGCACTGACTCAATTCTTCCTCTTCATTCGTTTTTTACACCAATCACAAGCAAAGGAAGAATCAACTACTGCTGACAATGTCATCCTGACTAATAATGACCAAATGCACACGAATGGACACGAACAAACACAAATAAATTGTGCAAAAAAAAATGTGATTAATTCTGTTGATGTCTTTCTTAGGGCCCAAATAGTCCAACCTAAATGACAGCAACCTCAATCTACACGGCGTATTTGTTATTAGCCATATAATATTACTAGTAGTAGTAGCAAATGTGCAATTAGAATAATAGGGAATAGAATATACCAACAATCTCTCACTTATCCATATTATTTTACATAAATCTTAGGCTTGTTATTCTGTTGTTTGTATTGCAGAGTAATGAAACTCCAGCACTAGTATTTTAAACTCCTGCTTTAAGTACCTCATGAAAACATTGTGTTGTTTCGTGTTCAGCTGTTGATCTTGAATGTACAGTATATGTGTGCAATCAAGGAAGTGATTGATTGAACCCATTATGCTCTGATTAGCTCACCGGCAGCTCTTTCTCTCCCAGCTGACTGAGTCTATTCTGAGGCATGAAAGAGCCCTTTCTCCTCCCTCCCTCAGTCCAACCTTCCTTTCCTTTTCCTCAATATACTCCTCTTCTTATCACTTCGCTGCTTTTCCTTCCACATCCCCAGGGCCTTTTGATTTATTCCTTTTAAAGCGCATGTACGTGTATATGAGGAGTATTGGTACCGTAACACCTGTCATTGTGGCAGATACCGAATATCCTGTTTGGAAAAGGCTTCACCAAACACACTAATCCACCTCTTCGCCTGTCTGTCTACCTCACCCCTCTCCCCACTATTAACCCCTCCTGCTTTGCCAAACTAGGAAGTGTGCTCAGGAAACAGCTGTCCCCCACGTCCGCTCGCTGAGCCCAAGCCAGGTGCATCCTGGGAACAGAGCAATGTGTGACAGTGGACATGTGGCTGACACTGTATGTGTTGCTGTTACAGTAATCAAGATCACCATGAACTTTATACAGTGATGTGATAAAAAAAATAAAAATAAAAACCTCATTTCTATCGTGGATTTCTGCTGAAACAATGTTTATGAGGGCAGATATGAGGGTGAACTAAATAATATTTGTTTAATCTGCTTGAGATGAAGTGAATACACTTGATTCACAAATGATTACTTATTGATCTCCAATGATTTTATGCACCACAATCCGTCTACACTGTCTGTATCAGCCTGCCGCTGCATATTTAAAAAATGTATAAAGTCCTGCAGAAAATACAATATCTGTAATTCTGCTGCAAGGTTATATCATAATTTCTGATTGAACATTTAAGATTCATTTGTTGATGGTGTGATAATTCTGCAGCAATCATGCTCCCAGACTAATATTTTCTATTTGACTCTCCTCAGCTTTTTCTTCATCTATTTGCACAGATGCAAACAGGTTGATCAGGTTCTTGTCATCATGGTGGATAGGTTTGTTTTCTAGGCTGGTGTAAACACACACCACAGTTTTGTCCTAAACATCCCACACTGAAACCCATCGTGTTGTTCTAGTTGGATGGCCGGTCTCCACGACAATCAGGAAAAATAAACAGTGTCGACATCTGTCGCTGCAGAGGAGAGAGAGCGTCTGTCCCGGCCAGCGCTTGCGGTATTGTTTGTCACTTTCTCCATGAACTTTACTGCGAATATTACCTCAAACAATTAGGCTCCAGTGATCCCTATCGGCCAGCACACAATACTGTTTACATGACGTGGAGGAAATGTGGCCATGGAGCCCACTGTTGGAGTGTGAGTGTAATTTCTTGGGCATGTGTGTGTGTGTGTGTGTGTGTGTGTATGTATATATAGTTCTATCTACTGTATGACACTGAAAATGAGAAATATTATGTTCAAAACAAAAATACATTTATTCTTATTTATTTGATTTTAGTGTAAAAAAGCACACAGAGCCACCAATACTTACAAAAAATCACTCTAAAACCACTTAAAGGAATTTTTAAGTAAAGTTACATTTTGAATGACCCTGTGCTGACAATACAACAATTTTACATTATGAAATGACATTACTTTTAACAGGTGCAGATTACAGAACTGGAAAAGTCAGTCCCCTCAAGGATTTCTCTTTGTCCCTTGTGTAGCTTTTTATATGTTGCAGGCAAATTCATGCAGCATCTGCAGGCACACTGTTGCCACTGCAACGGCATTCTGACTCACAGAGTGTGTTCAAGTGGAACCACAGCTGTCGGACGCACAACAGTGTGACAGACCGATAGATGACATCGTCTCCACTATGACTGTCCTTAGACTAGCATACTCCAACCCTTAGACAGTTATTCTTTATGATGATGATGATGATGATGATGATGATGATACGGATGATGGAAAAGAGTAAAGATGAGGAGGATGATGAGGATAATGAAGGTGATGACAGGTTTGTTGAGCAGTCGCTCAGCAAATTGCTTTCTTTCCCAGGACCTTGAAGGTCACACAACTGTAAAGGCTTTATAATGTTTGTGTTTCAGTCTGTCTAAGACGGAAACCACTGAGAGAATGTAAAAGAGGTGTTGACCCTGAGGTTGAGAGAGACAGAGAGACACACTTTGGGATGGAGGGAACAGGAATGGGTGAGCGCAGATGAGAAGGGGTGAGAGATAGACTTAGGAAGGAAGTTCGGGAGCCACGATGACGACTCGTGTGTGTGTGTGTGTGTGTGTGTGTGTGTGTGTGTGTGTGTGTGTGTGTGTGTGTGTGTGTGTGTGTGTGTGTGTGTGTGTGTGTGTGTGTGGGTCATTAGTGACACAGGTGTGCTCTGATGTCATAAATATCCAAATCTGTCTATATAGAGTTGGCATGAGTGGAGATGAGGGCAGCAGATAATGATTATTTCAATATGCAGATAATGTATTTTATTAATTTATTTTATTTTATTTTTTTTATTACCCTATATGAAATTACCTTATTTTATGACAGTATATCCATGTATATATTTATTTACCATTATAGATAATTAATGATTAATGATAATTAAGACTGAACAAAATAACCCATCCAATATTTCAGTCTGTATTTTCTCATGTTTATTTTATGTATTTTTTTCCCATTATTGTATATTATTTTGTAAATACACATTTTATTCTATTAGTGTATATTCATCCTATTATTATTGTTGTTGTTTACTTAACGACTCTTTTTCTTATGGAGCTTCCCAGCATACATAATTGTATTGTATGTATAACACGATTGTACCTGTACAACAGGTGAGACAATAAACATCTTGAATCTTGACATCAAATCCCCATATTTTAAAAGTAAAACCAACAACTGCTTTCCTTGAAATAGATTTGAATCTGTTTTCTAGTAGTTGATCAATTTTGCGTTAATCCACTAATTGATTCGTGGATTTAAAGCCATGATAATACAATAAACTTTAATGAAAGAAAAGCTTTATAATCACCTCCTTTGGAACATTAATATGTCTCAAATCCAGATTAAAGATCATTTGTGTTTTATAGTTTTGACACAAATACAAATTCTAAGGGATTTATTGCTTTTGACGTAGAAATGACTATTAATACCAGTAAGAAATATTTTCAGTGATTCCTCATCTGTCTATGAATGACTATGTGTAAACATTCACTGTATGTGTCTATTAATAAGCATGTGCATGTTAGCATAGTACAGCTTTGTCTCTTTATTATATTGTGATATAAGCGTTGTTGCAGATATTTTTCGTGGAAACAGTCCAGGTTCTTCAAAGTCTGGGACTGACCAGTGTGATGTGATGTGTGTGCGTACATGCACATAGGCGTGAACTCACTTGTGTGTGTGTGTTATGAAAAGTGTGTGTGTGTGTAGGTATTGGTGGTGGAGGGGGGAGCAGGGATGGTGGAGGTTCCTTATCTACAGGCCACAGGCAGCTTTTGAGGGTCTTATCAGCAGCCACCACATTGTACGAGCACATCCTCTTGTCCAGCAGGGAGCGGAAAACTCTCCTCTCTCTCTCTCTCTCCTCCCCACTTCTCTCCCTTTCTCTCTCCCACCTCACATTTGCCAGTACTCCGACTGGCATCCAACCGGAGCATTGTGTCTTCCTGGCGAAGAGAGTGAGAGAGGGAAGGGATAGACGTGTGACGGCGAAAGAGAGAGAGAGAAAGAGAGAGTGAGAGGTGAGAGTGACCACACCATCAATCTCCACATTTTGAGTGTGTATTCATTCAAAGGAGCAACTTCACAACAACAAAAAAACCAAAACAAAATAAGTACGTTTGTGGCTGTGTTTCGGTCTCATTCTGACTTCATCATCTCTTTGTGAACATTGGGAACTTTTTATTTTTTTTAAATTTTCTATTACATCTGAAAGTGATTCATAGGGGCAGGAGGTGTTTTAAATGGTGTCAGACCGTTTGGCTACAGTTCTGATCTGACACTGACAGGCTACGGTGGACTGTGAGCGACCTGAGGAGGAGGAGGACGTTAAACACTGAGGAAATACATCATGTGCGTTAACAGCTCACTTGAACTTGACAGACTTTGCATGACAGACAGACAGACGTGCTACACTGGAAATCATAATGTATCTGTGAGTATATACTTATTTACTGATTCGTTTTATTTCTTATGCAGCCTTTTGTGCAAGAGTGGTTTGCAGTCGCGTTTATTTTAAATAATAATATTAATAACAAAAAAAAAACATCTGATTCGACATTTTCTAGTTCCTGGTGAAAACTAGCAAAACAAATTTTGATTATTTGCTGCTAAATAGGTGAAAATAGAATTTTATTCAATTCAAGCCAGATGGTTTGTTGGATGGCCATTTATATTTTTTATGACTGTAGCTACACATACAGTATTTTAGGCATTTGGATTAAACAATAATATAAGGCAGTAATGCTTTGATTTAATAGAAATAAAAGACATATAGGATAAATATACAAACTTCTGTAATTACATTAAAAAGAGTATTTAAATGGAATATTGATAACAGAAATATACAGTATATCACAATCAAAGATATTTTATTTGAGCAATTGGATACAAACTACTAGGGAGCGCGTTCCTTGAATTGTGCCACAGAATATTGGCTTTACCAAGAATAAAATGCTGTAGGATCTATAATCTACACTACAACAAATATATTGGGACTACAAAAGTATCTAAAATACATGCAAAAATATGTTGCCACTCTATCACTTTTCTGGAGACATTTATATGACAGTGAATGAAGCAATCCTGCAAAATTAGAAGATAATGCAATGATCCGTAAGTGTCGTGTTTCACCATTGTGAAAGAGGAAACTGTCTAAAATGAAGTTATGACCACTAGAAAAGACACAACAGGAACAATTGTGATTGCAAAACTTGAGAAATGAGAGTGAAAAAACAAATGTCTTCCTCCTTGAACAAATAGAGTATACAACAGTGAATTCAAATGTTACACACATCCCATCCGGTCTGTGGTATGAGGTGAGTATGGAAATTACCATTAATTAAATTCTCATTTGAAACCGTAGCGGCACCAACAACTTCTTCATCACAGTTTACAAACTCTTGTCGCACTTTTTTAGAAAAATCCTGACCTTTGGCCACATTGCTATATCTTATTCTTTTTACAGTGCACTTTTTTCTTTGTCTTTTGTTCAACAGGCTCTTTGATATCAACCGAACCTTCGACACTCTGGGACGTTTTGAAAGCTTAAAAAGGATTTTGACTCACATCCTCTGAACACACCGACAGACACGTAGATGGACGGATTTATTCAGAGCTGCCACTGGAGATCCACTCTCAGATGTAGAGTCTGATGATCAGGATGTACTATAAGAAAAGTCCACGTCAAATCAGACCGCATCAACCACCCTGGCTGGAAATAGTGTCTCATTAAAGAGTGGAAGGTCTGAAGCATGCAGACATTGAGATATTTGTTTTAATGGTACCTCCTCTGATATTATAATGAGGGAAATATCAAATGCTGGCTTTACTCAGTCTGTAGATGCAGCCAGCCATAGAGTGAATGATAGAAAACTGACTCACTGATCCTGGTGACAATAAGAGTAACTGATGCCCAAAGGACAATCTATCTTTTAGAGAGATAGAGCAGCAGGAAAGCAGAACAAATACAGGAAATACAGGATAATAAGTTGTCTATATGGAAAAGAAGAAGAGGTTTAAAGAGCTCTGTAGGACAATCTGCAGGTGGCACACTAATAGTTAGACTCACATAAATGTAAAGACACCACTGAGATAACATACTGACACACAAACACTGGCCTGCTGAGAGGAATAGGAGTTTGGCTCTGACAGGGATTCCCCTGACTTCACCACCATGATGGAGAAGCTGGACCCCACTGGGCCACCTGCCTCACCCCCAGACCTACCTTGCTCCTCCTCCTCTTCCTCCACCTCCTCTTCCTCCACCTCGTCCCCGTCCTGTGCCTCTGTAGAGCAGCGCAGTCCCCTCCAGAACAATGCATCCTCAGATGCTATCAGCAGCCCGCATTCTGCTAACAAGACAGGACACAAGGGACACACACACATCCCCACAATCCAGTCTCCCGCTGCCACGACAACAGCGCTAATTGGTCACCACACAAATGTGACCGCTGCACCTAAAAGCATCGTCATGGAGACCAAGGAGGAGGAGGAGGAGGAGAAGAGGCAGAAAGGATCAACGTCCACTCCAGCCCCAGCTGCTTCTGCCAACGGGTCCCCAACTCTTTCCTCTCCTCCTCCGCTCCTCCCAGCACCAGCCAAAAGCTCCCTGTGCCCTCTTCCTCCTCCCACCTCCAGCTTATCCTCCTCATCCTCTCCTTTTCCTTCACACATTCCAGTCATCAACCTTGGTCACAGCAAACCCCCTCTCCCATTCATCAATACCCCTCTGACTGCCCTCCACCCTATTCCCAACCTCCTACATGGGCCCCATGGAGACCTTCACCGCAGCCAGGTGACTTGCTTGCCTGTGGCCAGCTCTGGAGCTTCTGGATCTTCTGTAGGCTCTGGGGGGCCTTCAGCTCCCTCCCCAGGACCTCTGTTGCCTCAGCAGTACCTGCCTCCACACCCCTTCTTCACCAGGTGAGATTTGACTCATAAGCATTGTGGTTCACAGCCTTTTTGCCTCATGACCTCTTAAAATTATTTTTTTTATCAGTTTATACTTGCAACCTTCCATCAGTCACTGGTCAGCAGTGATTTTCCCTTTTCATTTTAAATAACGCTTTAGGGCCTAAAGAAGCAAAACGATCTATCAAACAGGAAAAGTCAGAAAATATAACATTATAATAATTATTTTTAAATTATTTTTTATCTTGCAACACTTTTAAGGGGTCCTGACCTCATAGTTAGGAACCACAGCATTAGCAGAAAGTACTGATGTTCTGAATTTAGGACTTTATCAACTTTATCAACTACTCAGAAATTCAGGAATTGTTTCAGTTAAGATGATTCTGGTAATAGCTAAATACCTACCCTGACGAAAAAAAGAAGTTTATTAGAGATTACTTTACCACGGAATTATACTTAAGTATACTTTCCATATACTGACAAGCGTACTGAAAAGTCTACGTATATTTGAACCATACTTGGACTAAAACTTTGGACTGACATATACATAAAAAAAGTATAATATTATTGCCTTATACTGAAAATAAACTAAAAAGTGGACTAGAAGTATGTAATGCAGTAAAAGTTTACTAATCTTACACTAAAAGTATGCTTGCAAGTTTATTTTTGTAAATCCAAAATTAAGCCAATTTAGTCCCAAGAAGTATTAAAATAATACACTTGCGAGTACACTGATACTGATATTAGTATACTTACAACATAAAGTATACTTGGACTTTACTTACTACTTTACTTTACTTGTGAGGTAAATTTAATCAGTGAACTGATAAAAGACGACATACCAAAACTCTTGAAGTTCTTTTTGCTCCAGTGGAGTTGGCCTTTCTTACACTCTTTTTCAGACATTATGAAAGCCCCCTACTGTTCTCATCTACTCATCTATTGTACTCTAAAAAGGATTTTCCACAGTTTAACCCTCTAACAGAGTATCATCATCTCTGTAAAAAGTTTTCTCACTGTGACTACATCACCATCTGTCATGGAGGCCTGGGAATAAGGCTCCCTCCTCACTTCTCTCTGTTTGTGGCAGGAAGCATTGATCTATTTCACACCCCATGAGGTAGAATCGGCTAGTTACCAGCCTTAATGAGACTGAGCCTAAACCTGGCATGCACACTCAATCAGTGACACAAATATAATCACACCTCAGTAAAAGGCTTCCACAGTCTTCTTCCTCTCCAAGATTTCTCTCTATTTAAGAGGAGCGGCGCTGGGACGACTCCGTCAAATGTTATTTTCAATTTTATTCACCGGGTTGATTGTGAACGCAGGAACGTAAATGTCACATTTTCACGCATGTTGCTTTGTTTTTATCTGTAGTTCTTACCGGGGTCCCTCGGGAGGAAACTATGGTGTCATCAACAACAGCCGGATCAAGAGAAGACCCTCGTCACATCTTGAAGTTGAGATCAATGAATGTGAGTTTCAGTGTGACCAAATAAAAAAGTCAACAGCAACAATCTCTTTTACTGTTTTTAATAATTTCGTGTCAGGCTTTCATAGTTGTGTTTTTATGGGATTTGCTTGCTAATAATAAGAACATAAATAAACTTCCTCTTATATCCTTTAAGGTCCCGCACACTTAGACAGTGATTATGTGTGTCTGACAGGCCCTCCTCAGAAAATCGCTCGCCGTGTCTTCACAAACAGCCGTGAGCGCTGGCGACAGCAGAACGTGAACGGGGCTTTCTCTGAGCTGAGAAAACTCATTCCCACCCACCCACCCGACAAGAAGCTCAGCAAGAATGAAATCCTGCGTTTGGCTGTGAAGTACATCAACTTCTTGGTCACTCTGCTCAACGATCAGTCACAAGACAAGAGCACGGATGCAGCTGAGGATGAGCATGAGGAAGAAAGCACCCTGGCTGGGTTGGACAGTAACAAACTGAAGCCTCTTTTTCAATGTGACACTCCTTCTCCATCCCAGGCCGCCCTGGCAGCCTCAACCCACCCTGCCTTGGCGATGGTCCACAGAGACAGAGACTCAACTGACTCAGTCATTGCTCTGGCTAATTCCCCAACTACGTCAAGTTGTTATGGCGACACGGACAGTGAGGAGAGCTTTGGGGGGAAGACTTCAGCAGTGAACCATGGTATTCTGGGAAAGGTGAAGGGACACATAGGGATGGTAGCAGGCACGAATGATGAGCGATGACAGCAAACAAAGAGGTGTGCGACCACAGTGAGTTTAAACGTCACACGGACGGACACCAAAAGTATGTGTATTACTTAAAGATCTATGTTTTTTCCAGTAATATGCAGACATTGAGAAAAAATCTCTGTGTTTTGGGAAAATACTGATGAGCCAAATTCAGACGCATTAAGCATCACAGAACATTCAGATAGAAGAAACCTGCACGTGTCTTATATCCAAATAAAGTCACATTGTTCATTTTTTAAACATTGCATCTCTACGTCAAACAATATGGATCCATAACGTGATTGAATTATGCAAAAGGGGATCCTGCAAAAATGTAAGGACCAACTAAATGTTGATTTCTTTGCATAAACAACAAAAATCACAAGAAATTCAGGATCTTGAATTCTGCCTCTGCAGACACTAAAAATATTAATTCTTTGCCAAAAAGTTTTTAAAAAACCTGATTGTTTTATATTTCCATGTAAAAAAGCAGCATTACTCCAGTTAAGCTAAGGCGACCTACATATATACCATGCATTCATGGATTGAAATTGTTCCTGCTGTTGCCAGAGAAGCACAGTCAATGGTCGCACCCTGGCGTTGCGACACCCTACCAGACAGAAATAAAGCATGTTTTAGAATGGTGTTCCTCATTTGACATCCTCTTAGTACGTTCCAAAGATCGCTCTTCGTCAGCATGATTTCCCAACACATACGAGTATTTTGTTATGTTGGTGAAATGTTTCGGGAACATGCCTGTATCGTCAGAGTGGTAATCTCAGTGTGACATGATCACAGTAAGAGATGTTAAATGTATAAATGCAGTGCTGTTGGGTCATGAAAGAACAAACTGAAATGTGAATGTTTATTTAAAACTATTATATCTAGATAGGTCATGTGTCCATATGTTCATATAGATCAATACAATGAACTTGTCACCACACATTATTACAGTATGAACCAAAGGCAGACGTCATGTAGTTGGTTTGTGCTGCTCACCAGGACGACAGATTAATAATGGTACTTTTAACATGGGGGCCACAAACAACAGTCACAGAGGAAAACAGAAATAGAGGAATGTAAATGTGACAATACCAGACCTGGAAAAACAATTTAAAAAAATGTTGTTTTAAGATTCAAGGAGCATTGCTGTACATGTATTCTAAATGTTTTCAGAGTGTAAGATCTTCTACTTCAGTAAAAGTAGCAAGAACAATTCTCTGTTACAAGTAAGAAATATTTATAAAGTACCAAAAGTAAAAGTACTCATTATGCAGAATGGCCCATTTCAGAGTAATATAGACTAAATGACATTTGAATAAGAGATTGAAACATCACAGGTGAATGTGAGAATAAAATTCCTCTGAAGGGAGCTACAGTGTGCCGACCTTTTTTCATCTCAGTGATTGTCAGGATTTCTGAAAATCACCTGCCTTGCATGACTTTTGGATGAGCTCAACTACTCTAAATTGTGAGCAACTACATAAACTGCTTGATATCTGAATCTACAATAATACATCACAATGTATAAGCTGATTTATGTCTTGTATTAATATTACATTAATTTTGTATTAAGGGTTTCAAAAGTACAAGATCTGCCTCCAAAATTTTGCTGATCAGACGTATAAATTGCACTTTACACAGTACTTGAGTAGAAGTACTTAGTTAGATTTCATCACTGCCCGTTTTAGGTGCTTCCAAACTGTATGTGTGCACAAGCAATCAAATGGATGTGTAGCAAAAGATCTATGCAACAACATTTGTAGGTATGCGGTCGTGTGTGAGGACGGTCAGGGTGGATGTGGGAATGTGGTTAGAGATGGGGTTCAGCATTGTGGTGGTGGTGGTGAGGGGGTGTATGAGTGAGGAGTTTGGGGTAAGTTGCAGCTGTGCAGCGGTGCTGGTGTATCTGTATCTGCCTGCGTGCCTGGCTCTATCAAGTAGCCAGGAAACACTTACAGTTGGTGCTGTCTCATTGACGGCCAACGAGTTTCTTGGAGGAGGGGTGGTGGTGGCGGTGTATGTACGTATGTACTGTACATGTGTGTGTGTTTGGTGGTTGTTGGGGGAAAAAAACAATAAAAAGAAGACAGCCACCAGGATGTTCTGGGAACCCCTACACACCCGGTTTTGGGGCCACATAACAGGAAGAGCTGCTTTCACAATGCTGCCTGTGCCAGTCTGCTCTGTCCCCTCTCTGCTGCGCTCTGAAACCACACCGAGGATTACAGACAGAGGCAGGGGTCACACAAATTAAAGGGGTAATGCCTCACAGAAAGAACGTTTTAGGTTCTAGGCCTTTCTGTGTTGATTTTGCATGTTCTCTCCCGTTCCACCCGGTGCTCCGGCTTCTTCCCACAGTCCAAAAAACATGCAATATTGGTGACTTTGAATTGCCAGAAGGTGTGAATCCGAGTGTGATGAACTAGTCACATGTCCAGAGTGCACCTCTCACTCTATGTCAGGTGGGATGGGCCCCAGCCCCTCCACCACAAATATCAGGACCCTGAAACCACCAATGGATGGATGGTTTCCAAGGTCCTGATATTGTGTGAGCTGGCTCACTGGCATGTCTTACTGGGACTTTTAATGGGACTCAACCATCATGAATTGAATTTTCCACCTATGTTTTTCCTGCTGTGACAAGTTAAGATGTCTGCAGAGAAAAAGGTCTATTGAGATGTATTTTTTTGCCATGCTTGATACCTGGAAATTGTGCCGTTTGTGTCAACGCACAGTCTATACAGCGATACAAGGAGGTGAGGACTGAAGCGGTGTTTTACATCTTGAAACTCTCATGTTACTTTCTTCAGTTTTGTCCTTTTGTTTTTGAACATTAATGAAGTTGCACAGATGTCTTGAGATGCAAGACTTTTTTTAAAAGCTAATAATAGCCAACCAAAACCATAATATATTTTATGATTTATGTCTTCCTACTGTGATGTAAAAAAATCTCATGAGAAGACATATTCACATCTGGTTACATTCCCTAGAATCTTTGCGTTACCTTTTAGTTAACTTTTTAGGTCTATACATTTAATATAAAAATAACAAAATGTTCTTATTTTTCTTAAAATACACCCTGTGATTCACAGTCCCTCTTTAATCCATATTATTTCTTTACCATCTTCTGACTTGGATGGGACAACTAAATATTTCCCTGAATTCATCCTATTTACCAGAATCTGTTCTAATATGGATGTTTGTTTTAATATTCTATATTGAAACGATACACCTGGTGTTAACCTTTTATCCTCTGATACAGGAGGCCATGCATGCTGATTGTAGCCAGCCTTGGAATTACAGATAATGTCCTCTTCTCCACCCCTATGTTGTGGCCCTCTTGCCACCAGAGTCCCTCCCACTAGTAGCTTTATTCAAGCAGTCGAATACAAACTAAACCTGCAAATACAGCATGGGGAGTTCAATTAGCGGATAAATATTTAATATGTACTGCTGCTGCAGAAGATTACAGCAGTGACTAAAATACGTGTGTAATATAATTGATGACTTAGAAGAAATTAAATATAAATTCACCTTGAATTTACTGCTTACAATAACGGGTGAACAGGAAATAATGACAAATCACAGTATAAAGATTTGGCAAAAATAATAATTGCTTCTTTATTTATATTTGATAAATTTTGGCACATCTTGTGTATACAAGACGAACACCTTAACACTTCTTATGAGCCCTAACAAATCCATTTAGCCAAATTCTGGAAGCATATCTCCACGTATATTAGAACATATTAACATTATTATTAACAAAAAAAGTCACACACATTCTCATTCAGTAACTGTCGGAAAGAAACTTGTGCAAAAATGTTAAAGTTGGGAATCATCTGTTTATAAAATAGTTAATCCAGTTTCAAGTCAGTTTTTCTCTGACATGAACCCTTTAACTTTCATTATATTTGTGTAATAAGAAAAAGAAAAGTGACATTTTTTTAAAGATAATCAACTGTCAAAATAGCAATGAAAATAAATGTGCTGCATGTTCTTGAATCATGCATAGTTCTGACTGAAAAGAATGAATGTTTTACATTTGTTATACACACTCAGGCCTTCATTCTGTTTTCAGTATTTTCTCTCCTTGTTTCACCAGAGACTCCACGTTGTCTTTCACTGTCGTCTCCACATTTTTTGCATCTTCACTTGCCTTTTCTAATTCGTTTTTCTTGCTGAATTTACGTCTGCCCACCTCACTTACAGCAGATCCAGCGGCTGTCCCAACAGCCCCGCCGATCGCGCCCCCCAAAACCACGCCAAGCACCAGGCCCAGCAATGCGCCCACTATGACCACCACGGGCACCTTTTTAGCAGTGGTTCCAATTTTCTCCCATACTGAACTCTCAGAGACCATTTTGACCCCTGATTTGGCCCCTGAGCCCACCTTCCCCCACACTGGATTCTGTGCCACCTTCTTTGCACCGGCACCAATTCCAGCTCCAACTCGCATGGAGTTTTCAGCCACCAGTTTAGCTCCACTTACGGCCCCAGATCCTATTTTTCCCCACATAGGACTCTGCGCCAAATTCTTTGCCCCGGTTCCAATCCCAGTTCCGACGCGCTTGGAACCATCTCCCACCAGTTTGGCCCCTGAACCAACTTTTCCCCACATGGGACTTGCTGCTGCTGCCTTTGCACCAGAGCCCACCCATGCAGAACCATCCACTACTACCTTAGGAACTCTATCTCCTACCAGTTTGGACACATGTCCAGCACCAGCTCCCATCTTCCCCCAGACAGAACTATCGACCACCATCTTCTGGACATTTTGCGCTCCACTGCCGACTGTCCCCCACACTGGACTACTTTTCACCTTCTTTGCTCCCTCGCCGACCCACACAGAGCCATCTGCCAACAGCTTGGGTAAGTTCTTTGCAGTAGACTGCATCGTCTCCATAATGGAGCGGACAAGTGAAGGGGACATGGTGGAAAGCGTAACAGGAGGAAGGCTCTCAATATTCATAGTTCTTACACTCATCTCTGCCTCATCCCTCGTGTCCTCAATCTCATCCTCTCTAACCTCCTCTTCTACCTCGGCCACAGGCTGCATGTAGGGATAAAGGACCCGCCTCTTAGAGCTCAACTGTCTAATGGTTTCTTGTCCCTCTAATATTTTCTCCTTTCTCTCCCTCGCTATCTCAGCCTGTCTCTGCCTCACTCTGTTCTCTGCCTCCTGAAAAGCAGGACAAGAATAACACTGTCCTCCGGCCTCCTTCACCGTTTGCTGCACCTTTTCTAGCAGCTCCGCCACATTCCTCCGCTCCCTCTCTCCTCCTCCTGTCTCCATCACATGAAACCTGTCCCCGCATTTCTCCACGAGCTTTAACAAGTCCCACTGCTGAGTGATGTACGCCTCAACGCCGTCGTTTCCGGCCTTCCCGCTCTCCCTCAGTTTGTCTGCATAAGTAAAGAGGACCAGAGTGTGTCTCTGGACTGCCTCTGGGCCAAAAACGGTCTCCAGGGCCCCAAGAGCCCTCAGCTCGGTCTTTGCTGGCTGGTCTAAGGGGACGCACATGAGGAAAGCATGAGGACCTGGACTGGCCAAAGTCACGCATGATGAGATCTGAGCCCGCACCTCATCTGGAGATTGCTCTGAATTAAACCAGTCTGGGGTATCCACCACCGCCACCTGCAAGTGAGAGATGAGAGTCATGATGCAAAATAAGGAGAGATGAAATGTTTAGCAGTTTGGCAATGGCACATGGTGAAAAGTGTGAAAGGAAAAAGAACCACCGCAAGCAAACAACATCTTAATTACTTACGCATCTTCCTTCAACAACAGTTTTCTTTTTCTCACACTCCTGGGTGATCGCCGTGAGGCTTTCTGGGTGTGACTCAAACTCCTCCCGCCCCAATATGATGTTCCCAGCTCTGCTCTTCCCTGCCCCTGATCGCCCGAGCAGAACCAGACGCAGCTCTGGAACAGATGAGGTGGATGAGGGAAGTGAGGAGGAGGAGGAGGAGGAGGAGGAGGAGGCGAAGGTTGGTGAGGAGGCGGCGAAGGTTGGTGAGGAGGAGGAGGAGGCGAAGGTTGGCGAGGAAGGGGAGGAGGAGAAAACGGGCGAATGAGAAGCGGAGGTCGGAGTCGCATCAGGGGATCTCTCCTCAAAGCTGTTGATTCTCTGGTGTACTGAAAATAATCAGGTGAAAATTACAGTTGAGCATGGGAAATTAGAAATGGCAATTACTTTAAAACATCGCAGGGGAACTTTTGAAATGACATAAAAGAAGTTAGTGATGTCATCAAACTTACAAGTATTGATCACTTTCTGAGATGAATCAACTTCAAACATTTGTGAGAGCATAGCTCCATCTATGGAGAAAACAACACTAAATACGAGACCTGTCCATGTTCTGCTCACATCCTTTTTCTTTTCTTTTATATTGTCAATAACATTAGACACAAAAATGGGATCCAGAAGCTGGTTCTACTGGTTTTTACCTGCATTTAGTCCAAATCTGGGTTTCCTCTTCTCCTGCCTGTCACCCGGCTCTGAGTATGACTGTTGCTCTGGTGCTGGAGATGAATGAAGGCCATTAGACACTTGGCTCACACCCACTCTTTCATCCGTCACATCCCTCTCTTCTCTTCTCCTGGTCTCCAAGGGAGTGCTGTACTCCTCTCCTCTACTGATACTCCTCTGTGTTTCTGTGTTCAGGATGTGCGTTGTAACGACCGTCGCTTTCATCTCCTCCAGCTGAGCTCTGTAATTTTCCATAAGTTCTTGATTTCTGTCTTTCATTTGTTTCTCCAGTTCTCTGTCCTGGGCTGTTTTCACAGAGTATAACCCATTTTTCTTCACCATACTGTCCACCTGTTACATAAATAAACATAAAAAAAAACCATTTAGGGAATATTCCCTATACTCACATTTACAATACACTGTCAGATTTGATAACTAGAGAGGCTAGTTTTGAATAAATTGCAGTGTGAATGCTGGATATTCTAAGACTTAACTGCACTGCTGGCTTTAAAAGTTGAATAATACCAGTAATGCTTCCTTCACACCAATTCACTGTGTCACTGTGGAATGAATTCTATGTCAGTCAGGGAATGAACCTAATCATTAATACCCAAACTGGTCCTGATTATGACTGGGTGTGATTGGGTGTGAAACAGGGCGTTGCTGGGAAAAAACACACTTGAGAAAACAAAACAAAGAGCTGTAACACGGCAACGGAACAGAATGTCACTGCCAGAGAGTTGCTTAATAAAATTACAAAGTCAACTACACCTGACTAAACTGTGATAGCCTCAATAAAAAAAACCAGTATGAAAACAAAAGCTGTTATTAATATACATGTGTGCACACACAACTCTTGATGCTTTTCTGTGCATCGTTCTCTGTGCCAACATCTCACCTTTTCCAGCAGCTCACGGACCTGCTCCCTGTCCTGCCGCTGACGATTGTTAATGACATGGTACCTCCCACCGCAGTTGTCAATTATCTGCCTCAGGCCTGAGTGTTCCTCCAGCAGGTATTGCTGCAGAAAGAAATATAGATTTGCTGCTCTTACAAACAGCAGCTGTTCAGGCCTAATCTGATACAGTGAAAGGAGAGGAAATACTGCCGGGATGTCCGAAGGAGAAGCAGTTAACACAGAATAATGTAAGCAGTGGATGTTGGTAGGTTAAAAAAACAACATCTGAATTGTATTCCTGTTAGAATCAATGCTTGAAATCGGTAATGAGTTAAGACTGGAAAGGAGGTTACTGCCATGGTACCAGAGTGCACACAAGACTTTAAAAACTAAAACAGGACTTGAAATTTTATCTCAGCACCCCACAGAGACTGAGTGCACAACTGTGATACCTCCACTTTTCGTCCCATCAAGTAGTCCCCACAGGTCAGCAGGACCAGGGTGTGATCCAGTACCTCCTTCCCAAATGCCTTCTCCAACTCTGCAGGCACATGAGCCTCTATCTGAGAACAAAAGGCACAGAAAATGAGACAAATTCTTTATTATAAATGTTATTATAAATCAATAACATACAGTTTAGAAAACACATGAATGTGAATGCATTTGCATGAGCAAAAGAGAAATGATGCCGAAACAAAAGTGGCAAACAGGGACTAAAACCAACCTCTGTGAACAGGCCAACTGGCACCAGCAGCAAAATAGCATGTGGGCCTGGTGCTACCAGCGTCACTGCTCGCTCTGTCTCCTTCCTGACGCTGTCAACCAGCTTGCCACCGGCCCAGTACCACCTTGGCGCCTCCACCAGGGTCACGTTCACGCCTTCAGAAACGCCCTGTCGCAGCTGGCAGCTCCTGGAGTCACTGGGAGAGATGGGGGACCGCTGGCCCAGGATGGTGTCTGCTGATGACGTCTTTCCACATCCAATATTTCCCAGGAGAATTAGTCGGAGATCTGGGGGCGAGGACCCATAATAGCTCCCTCTGATGTGTTCACTCATGACTGGACAGTGAACAAAACCAAAGGTAGTTGTGAGAATGTGTGTTCATGTGGCCTTAACTTAAGGTCTGTCTGTAGATGAAGATGAAGGTGAAGATGAAGAAGTGAGGGTTTGGCAGATGGTCAGAATATAATCTAATCTGACATAAGATATGCAGAAAGGATGAGTCCAGGTTGACGTCTTAAAACTAAAAGCTGTGATGTCTATTTTGAAAAAAAGTTAGTTTCCTTTGATTATCACATTTCTGTTAATCACACCATCCTCACACTTGTGCACGAGTTAATAGTAACTATTACAATTAATAATCCAATCTAATAACATGTGCTCTTTAATGAAGCTGACATTTCAGTATAACCCTACTTGCCTTTCACTGCATCCCATAGTCTGATCTGGTACGCCACACCTCGCCAATCTTGTCCAACAACATTCTACCTGGATTTTTACATTTTGACTAATAAGCAAACATGCATAAGATGCTTGCACCTACCTAACCCCAACCCTACCTACAAATAACATCAACAGACCAGTACTTTGTAAAGCCTGCACACTTAAGCTATAACTCAAACCTGGCATTAAAATAACACTGGAAGTAATGAGCATAACAACAGGACAGACAGCAGCAGAACTGTTTTATCTCTTCAAAGCTCCGTAAACACTTACTGTATAAACATTTTGTCAGACCGACACACAGCCGATACCAAAGAGAGATTAAACAGAAAAATATGGCCAAGAAACTTTGTGTGTTCACCGATATCTATACATTTCTACTTTAAAATAGTATTAACCCTAAGTGTTAATAAACAGTCCTATCATTCACACACTTCAAAATAAATACTTACTCAACTGTTGGAGGTCTCAGAAGCTGTGTTCATGTAGTCTTCTCTGTGTACTGGTTCTTCAGCTCCAACTGAAATGTCTCTCTCATCCAGCCAATTACAGTACATGTCGACTAGGTGAGGTTCGTCTCAGGGGCGTACCTGTTTCACCACTCCCGATTTTTAGCACATGCCCACACGAACAGACTTGTGAATATGTTTGTGCATGCACAACAGGTTTCTTTGTCTGCGGGCTGCTATGCATTCCAACAAGGGGTGGAGGAGGCATATCCCAAGACACACGCAAATCATTCTGCCTTTATTTAATCTGCTAAACCAAGGAAGTGTCAAAACACATGGATGGCCTTCAAAGTTTCCAGTCATGACGGCTGATGACTGGTAAAACGTGCCTATAAATAAATGTAATATTCTGCTGTCATTCCTGATCAGAAATGAGGGCATGCTGCTGATAGACATGACAAATGTACATCAAAGAGGAAGATAATGTTGTCTCTCCAATGGATGAGCATTCACACACTCATTCTTTGCCTTTTCATGCTCCAGGGTAAGACACCCTTGAAGGGAGGGTTGAGTGAAGACTCGGCTGAAACCAGTATCCTGCACAGACGATGCATTCTTTACCATTAAGTGAGTCAAACTAATGTGTTTTTTTTTTTATATTGGTCATGCTTTTTATTTCTGTGCTTCAGCTTTGCATGTTTTTAGTCCATTTCTATTCTAACCATGTGGCGAAATGTTGTCTTTAGTCCATGTTTTCTATTAACATTATTATTGTGAATTTGTTTTGCATGTGTTGTTTTATTAGTCTCCGTGTTGCATGTTTTAATTAGTACTTTGTTTCATTTAACTTTAATATTTCCACTTCCCTTTGCTCTGCATGCTCACAAATGATGAATAACTTTGCAATTATAATTTTATATGCTGTTCTTTAGGGTGACTTAACATCTGTCCAGGGACTACAGATGAAAAATAAACATCTTATTAACTCTAGCACATTTACAGCAATGTTCATTAATGTGCATTGTCCCTGTCAAATAAACCGATGAATAAATAAGTATCCAGAGTAGATATAATAATAATTTAGTCGGTCAAACAGATACAGATAAAGGTTATGTCATACATGATCATCCCTACATGAAGCATCAGGCTGTCTACAAGCTACGTGTTGCATTTATTGATTTCTATAACAATTACAGACGTATAATAGAACTCATAAATTGTCTTACAATGACATTTCTAAAATTTTATAACTAATGTCTTAAGACTTAAGTGGTCAATAACTCAAATTCCCCTCTCAACATATATTTAGCTTGACATGAATTGGTTGCAGTATTGCAGGTTTCGATGCATATATCCTATGAAATGTGAGCGAAAGTATTCGAGTATTAAGAGAAATGAAAATAGTGGATATTTCAATCAAAATAAATTTGTATTTTCTCCAACTTTCATATATAAGATAAGCCTAAATTCAAGAATAAGTTGGAGTCTGTGTAGTAAACCTACTGAATGTGATGCCACTGTGAAGCAGAGAATACTGACACTTTTCATTTGTCCAGTGACACACACAGAAAGTATCTGTCCATTCAAATAAAGTTACATAATTCAATCTCCATACACATTTCTTTTTTTAATTGAACAACAAAAAGATGACTTGTTCAAGTAAATTTGCATACTTACAGTAGAACAGAAATATTGTTTGTAAAGCAAACAATTATCATTTTAGAACAAAACTGATATTATACTCTTTTTTTAATGTAAACTAACCAATATTGTCCTTCAGTATAAAATAATTTGCAGTGCACTGCTAGTGGAGTCTTCATTTACATCATCACTCACATTCCAGGCATCACATAGGCAATGTTTTCCAGAGTAGAGGCCTTCAACAATAAATAAAAAAATGTTCTTTTCACTCATGCATGTGTGATATAAACACAATACAAAGTATGTGGTGTGAACGCACTGTGAAGTGGCTGCTTCTCTCACCAGTGTGTGCTGTGTGCAGCTCCTCAGCTCTGGTATTTCATCAGTGAGGCAGATGAGAGGAGCCAGGGCACACAGCAGAGAGTCCAGGAGCAGAGACATGCTACTTGATACACTCACCACTTTCTGCAGACACACAAATGAAGACAATTATGATCCCTTAGAGCGGTGAATATATTTTATCTTCAAAAGAGATGCAAAATGAAACCTGCTCTTCTTAATCCTTGTCAGTCATGTAAAGAGACATGTTTGAGTTAAAACTAGGGCAGACAAACCTGTCTGATGTTTTGACTTCTAAGACTGTAATATTTCAAAGCTTTTAAAATGCCCTTCAACTTTCCCTAAAAACATTTTTGTAGTAATTTGTGGTGTTCAATTTCAAAGTCTTGTAAGAGAAAATGTTTGACATTGAATTTTGCCCTATAGCTTTAGCTATAGCTGTGTGTACATTAGTTTTTTTTTCTAATGCACACCTGTTGACATTTGCAAAAGACAATCAAACAAGTTGGAATCAGCAACAACTTCGCCTTCAGTGGATAGAAAGGGCTCATTCTGATGGAACGAAAACATAATTCTTTGCTCCGGGTGATGATATACAAATGAAAAGATATTTCTGAAAATTAGATTCCATTTCTGCTCCACAATCCTACACACTGGACCTTAAATGCTTTATCTGGTAGAGTGAGCTGTATTCAGTATGTAGTAATTTGCTCGTTCACCATGCTAAACAGGCATAAGACCCCTCATCTGTCAGTTTAAAAGGTGAACCGAAAAAGATGTAGAGCATGAAATACCAGGAGTTCATGAAGCAACACTTACTGAGGTCACAATTTGAAAGTTTAAAAAATATATCTAATTATGCTCTTTTACTATCTATGTAACTCTTTGAATATCAAATGCAGCATCCCGGGGCCAATATTCATTAGGAATCAGGAGAAAAAGTGTATTTTCTTCACTGAATCTACTCACATTTGTCCCCTGAAGATGGTGTCCAATCAGGGACAAGGATTCCCCCAGCAGGTGCAGATGAGCTGCAGCACTGACAGGATCCTGCTCAAAGCAGCCAGGATTCCAAGCTGAACCGGTGGGACCACATGTAGAAATACTGGGACTATAGGTGTCAGTCATCGGACTAAATATCCTGGGGGCGCATATTGTAGAAGCTGTCATGGGACGAGAAACAGGCAGGAACGGACCAGACCTGTGGGTTACTGGAGAGGCAGGAGGGGTGATTGTTCTGGTAATGTCGTGCTTGTGGTCTAGATAGACCCAGTACTCTAACATGGAGCTTGTCTGGGAGAAACAGAAAGGTAGAAAAATGATGATCAGTAGACCTGAATGTTAACACAAAGTTACAACTTACAGAATAAATACCTGATGAATGCTGCCCTCTGCTGGGCAATATGAATGCAACAAATTATCTTGGATAACCTAAATGAAAGAGTTTACATGTTAGTCCCGTGTGCAGTGATGTTCTTCCAATGTATACGCCCACAGATAACCTGACAGAATAAAATGTATTTAATCCCATGGTTCCCTTACATCCCATGTACTCTCTCACCTCTTCTCCTCCTCTTTTTCCCCATTTGTCTTGTGGCAAACAGACTAGATAAGCAGGGTGGAAGGACTCTGCTCCAAGTTCAGGCTCAGTTTCACTATTACCTGCAATATGTCACGCATTAAACAATGGGTGATTATCCCGTTAACCATCTCTTCATCTTACGAAGAAATGCTTACCATCTATCAAAATCATATGATTAGTCATGGCCATTTTGACTGAAATTTGCTGACTATTTACCCCTAAAAAAAATACTGTATTACAGCCATGTAATATAAAAACCCCTTCAGGTACCTATACAACTGACATATGGTAAACATGTTTAAAAAAAGTACCTTACCAGAGCGATGCTTTTCTTCGTTGAGCAAGTCATGTGGTCCCTGAAAAAAAAAGGTAAATGAGAAGTCATGACAACAGGAGCTAGGACTTAAAAAGAATCACATCAAAAAACAGCAAAATAACTGCCACTCTATAAATGAGTTGAAATAACTACGGTGAAAAAATGTCCCAAATTTCAGGGATAAATATTCAATCGACCATATCCCATATTTATTAACTACATAACAAAAGCTCTGTTTCAAATGGTTTTGTAAATAGTGAATTGACTTCCATTCATAGAGTATAATGTAAACATTTAACGGTGCAAGCATGGCTGGGTTTAGAATATATAATTGAGACAAAACATTTAAAACAAATTCTAGACTGAACGTCTAGACATTTCCCTTTGCAAACATGTTTTATCTTAACCTAGACAAAACAATACAAGGCTGCCTCGAAACGTACTAAAAATAACGGTGTGTTTGCTGGGATGATGTCTTTTCACACAGTGGAAGATGTTCTTTTTGTTCACATGTATGCTGGCACCAAATTCACTTCCAACACTCACGTATAGTAAGCTTCGTATGGCAAGGTAAGACAAACCAGTTGTGGATGAAGAGGGGCAGTAAGTTACTTTGTTGACATGGCAACACAGTTCAATAAGTATCAATAAGACATGCCACAACATATTATATTTACGCCTTTTTATTATCACACTTCTAATGACATGTGTTGATGTTCTTGGAACTAAATAGTCAACAATTTCTCCAACAATCCTCTAACTAGCAGTGCGCCCCACCTTGTGAAGCCTCTTGGGGCTACATTCCTCAAAATCTGAATCTGGATCCTTCAGCTCCTGCTCATCCATCATTAGATCTTCGTAGGACCTTTTCTTCTCTCTCTGAATGTGTCCACTCACTCGTCCTTCCTCACCATCCATCTGCACGGGCATGGATGAGAGGGACAGTGCAAACCAGTGCTAGACTATCATAAAGTGGAACCTCAGAAATAATGAGGAAAGAGGAAATGTCATTATAAAATGTGCTTTGTTTCGACGTTATGTATAGCAATATTTGAATTTGATGTTAAAAATGTCTGAGAAGGAGGGTTAACTAAATGTATTCATTCAAAATGTGTGAGTTTGCTAGACGTAGAACACTTGGCAAGAAAGAGAAGGAACCATTTACGTTTTATTTTCAGAACTATGGCAATATCATGGTTGGTGATGGAAAGTAACTAAATGCATTTACTCAAGTACTTTACTGAGGTGCTGTAGTAATTTGTCACACTTGTGTTTTATTGACTATTTCCATCTAATGTAACTTTTTATTTCTACTCCACTCAGAGGCAAATATTGTACTTTTTACTTGACTAGATTTTTCTACAATTTCACTACAATTTTCCATACCTTTCCTGTAGAGTGAAGACCATGCATCTCCAACCTTGGTGATTTTCTATTTCTCTGTATAATGAAAGATTCTTGAAGAGTTCCTTTGAAGATGTTGGAAAATCCTGCTTCTTCTTACAGAAACATTCAAATAAAAACACCATATATAGGCCTAGTACTAAGACCTGGGCACACGGAGTAGTGAAACTAATGTTAGCATGAATGTACAGTAAAGATGCAATTACAACTAAGAACACTGAACATTCTGTATATGGAACTCTGAGCAGTCTACAATGAAAACAAAGAACATTTTATCGTGAGAACACTGAACAGTCTATCATGAGAACACTGAACATTCTAGTAAGAGAATTGAGGAGCGGACGCTAGCTAGCAAAGCTAGCATGACGTCTTGTATTATTTTGGTACCACAATGGAGGTGTTGGTACTGTAGAAAGAATGAACAAAAACGTCTCAGAATTGACGTGACCCATTTAGCTTATCTGGCTGTAGCGCTGCTAACAACACAGAGTAAATTTAGGACTGTGCTCTCCAAATGTTTGGCTTTCAAATTGCTAGGTCAATGTTTATTTCAAACACATCAAGCTAACAGATTAGAGTTAAAGATGTAACAGTAAATGTCCCCAAGTTACAAGCTCAAAGTCTGTAGTGCTGCTAACAACACTGAGTAAATTTAGGACTGTGTTCTCCAAATGTTTGGCTGTCGAATTGCTGGGTCAATGTTTATTTCAAACACATTAAGCTAACAGATTAGAGTTAAAGATGTACCAGTAAATGTCTCCAAGTTACAAGTTCAAAGTCTGTATAGTTACACCTTAAACTTGGCTACAAGCTAATTTTTAACTAAGATATCTTTGGACTAAAACGTGTGCTTTTGTCGAGCGAACAACTTTAAATTAAAAACCTTAATCAGGTCATGTTTTCCCTGGTGTCCTCGGGTAATCACACGCTCGTGACGGTCACACTGGTCTGGGCAGCGTGAAGGAAACATGCTGCGTCATGTTTAGCACTTCCTCTGTCTCGCCTTCTTTCTGATGATTCATGTTAGACTTGAGAGGCATCTGCTGATTTAATAGATGACTCATTATTGTGACCCCCCTGCTGCTGGCTGAGCAGGTTTAGTTCTGTGACTCATTTTTCCACATAAAATTTCTTATGTACAGTAAGGTTTCAGTGCACACCTTTCATTTCTACAGTGCTGTGTCAATTAATTGGAATAACCTTTATTTTAAGATTTTAATTTTCATATGGGTCTCTACACATTATTTCAATTGATACTATTTCCAGTTGAAATAATTTTTTAACATTACAGCATCCAGTGATATTTAAATTTATTTATTTAAATCTAACTCATAAATCACAAATTTGCCTCAATAGGCTTCAAAATCAATGCAACATTGACCACCTATCCTTAGATCCTGAAGTCCATTACTGTACTGTATGTATGTGTTTCTGATTTCTTTTGTGCGAGTAGATTTCCTGTTTCATCATCACGCATTTGTGCTCAAATGGAGGTCCATAAAGAAACAGTTTGACTCTGTTGAGAGCTCCGTCCAACGCCTTTGGGAGAAACTCCACCTTCCTCTTTACCCTACATCAGCCTCACTGATGCTATTGTGGCTGAATGGGAGCAAATGCAGCCAGATTACAAATGTTGCAGAAGCAGCAATATTATACCCATGTTCTCAGAATGAGAATGATGTTCCAGTGGGTGTGTTGTTCAGATGTCTGCATACCTTTGGCCATGTAGTGTTTTTTTTTGTTTTTGTTTTTTGCCAGCAGTATTTTATTGCTAGAACTTTGTATCACTTACACAACTCATTAGTGAGCCATATGAAGGCAACTGTTGACCTATTTTTTAATCGCAGATAATATTGTGAATTCCAAATCTGGTTAAATTTCCATCAATGGCAGTGTAAATTAATATGTTTTTTACCCATAGTTTTATTATATATATATATATTTTTAAAGTTGACAAAAGCATAGAATGCTGCATGTTTACCATATTCCCGTGGTTCTATTATAATAAGTTCTATTTTGACTGATAATGAAGTGACATGGTCGAACCTGTTCATTTTCTGATGACCTAACTACTGCTGGTGCTCATGTGATTGATTTTTTTACTCTCCTCTGTGCCATTTGTCACTGTTCAAACACATTCTCCCTCTCAAGTTTCAGAAACTCACACAGTCATATTTAGGGACGGCTCCTCCTCTCGTCTCGTCTGTGAACTTCCAAAGCTGCTCTGTCATGTTTAGCACTCAGCCCTCCTCCTTCTGGTTTTCGAGGGCAGCACTAAAACTTCCCAACTCATCAGAAGTCCTTTTGTCTCCCTCCGTCCCTCCCTTTCTGAATTGACCACAGAGTTGCTGCATCATGTTAACTCCCAGTCCCTCCTCCTATTTTCTGCTGAGGTTGCCATGTCATGTTTGGCTGAGGTTTTGTAATGCAGTTCCTGTTTTTACTCAGCTATCGGAGGGAGGAGGAAGAGGAGGACTATATAAAATGGGAAGACGGCTGATGGCATTCAGCAGCAGACATCCTGAGAGAAAGCAGAGCTGGTACAAAACCCACAGAACTTCATCCTAACTAGTGAGTAAAACACATCTATTGTTTTTTTTTTGCCATCCTTTTAATTACATCACCTAAATCTAACATTTTGTACAATGTTGACGATCATGTCTGACAATGTTTTATGTCCTGTAAAAGCACTTCTCTGACATCTTTCCCTTTTCAGAGACACGATGGAGACAGGGAAGAAGACAACATCAGAGCAGATGACTGATAGGTAAGAATGAGTTGTAGCTCTAAATCCTTTTTTCCCCCCCAACTCATTCACATTTCATCATTTTGTGTTGCAAAATTCAGCCATGAGGTGCTTCCAGATTATTGTGCTCAAACTGTAAATAGTTTGTAGAGTTAAGTACTAAAAAAAAAAATTTAAAAAAAAAAAGTTAACTATATCCTGTATGTATAGTGAAGTTTACAATCACATGGAGGAGGAGGTCAGCCCTGCGATGACCTTCCTGTCAATCAGAGAACTGCTACACCTATCCATATGTTATATGGAAAGAGGTTGCATGTTGATGTACACCTACATATCTCACAGAAAGTAGTATGCATTTAAAAAATGTTTTAAATAAAGGAAAAATTTAAAAAAAGATGACTATGTCTGCAACATCCAAAATCAGGCTTTGAGTCCAGTATGTGCTGCCTTTCTCCGCACTTGTATCGTTTATCATCTGCACCTTGCCTGTACAATAACTCACACAACGC
The DNA here is from genome assembly GCA_037577475.1 of Chaunax sp. Z400. Classification (NCBI taxonomy): domain Eukaryota; kingdom Metazoa; phylum Chordata; class Actinopteri; order Lophiiformes; family Chaunacidae; genus Chaunax; species Chaunax sp. Z400. The sequence continues at coordinate 23,802,685 of CM075191.1, read as the reverse complement.
ATGATCTGTACTTCGGGTTCTTTCTCTTTATCTCTTTATCTTTCTTACCCTTTGCACTTTTATGTAATTTATGTCAAATCAGTACGTGAGCAAAGTTGTCTAAACAACATGGTTTAAACGCACCTGGAATAGACCTGGCTGCTTTGAGTAGAAGTTACGTATATTCAAACATGACTCATAATCAATTCATGTGTATTGATATATTCATTTTCTTTTCTTTTTTTGCAGGGATCTGTCAGAACAAATCAAAAAGGTGACAAAGGAGAGTCATGTGAGGGCAGAAAACACAGAGCTGATGCTGACCTTCCAGAGGGGACAAATCACACTGCAGCAGTACAAGGTAATACAGCCCGACATGCATGAAATCATTTAATATTGCATATTTCGACCGTTTGCGAGCTACTGTAGTCGTTCTGTCTGATGCCACCTCTGCTCCTCCTCAGCTCCTCCTGTGTTCGCTGTACGAGATCTACCGGGCCTTGGAGGGAGAGATGGAGAAGAACTCAAACCACCCTGGTGTCGAACCCATTTACTTTCCGGCTGAACTGGCTAGGCTGGCGGCCATCGAGACAGACCTGGAATACTTCTATGGCCAGGACTGGAGAGAGAAGATTGTTGTCCCTGCAGCCACTGAACGCTACTGCCACAGACTCAGACAGGCATGTTTCCTTGAATCATATATATATATATATATATATATATATATATATATGTATATTAGCTTCCCTGCTGTTTGATACTGAAATAACACTTGTCTTTCCTGTTTTTTCAGATTGGTAAAGAAAACCCCGTGTTTCTGGTTGCCCACGCTTACACCCGGTACCTAGGTGACCTGTCTGGAGGGCAAGTCCTGGGTCGAATCGCCCAGAAGTCCATGGGGCTGAAGAGCCGCGAGGGTCTTTCATTCTTTGAATTCCCTGGTGTGTCCAGCCCCAACCTTTTCAAACAGCTTTATCGCAGCCGGATGAACAGCGTGGCGCTGACGGAGGAGGAGAGGAATGGTGTGTTAGAGGAGGCGGTCAGAGCGTTCGACTTCAACATTCAGGTACAGAGCGATGATGGTTGGGGAAAGAGAGAACATGTGAAACAGAAACGCTACTTCGAGGGCATGTGAATATACAAGCTTAACCTTTGCCGTCTTGTCCGATGGACGTTCTTTGCTTGTCTTAAAAATCTGCAGGTCTTTGACGATTTACAGAAGATGCTGAGAGTCGCTGAAAACAAGGCGCAGGATTTCTCAACATACTCCAAATTAGTAAAGATGCTCCCGATTGACGGAACCTTGAGCGAAACCACCCCACTGCTCAGGATGATCCTGGGGCTTTTTGTGGCTCTGGCCACAGTCAGTATGGGAATCTATGCTCTTTAGGCAACATTCAGCAACAACAAGGAATATTATGTATTTTCTGTTCAGGTTTTGAGATCCTGTTTGTGTACCGTAAAGATAAAAACCCTTACCTCATTATAAGTGTGTAAGATTTTAATAATCTGTAAACAACAAACAAAAAGACTATGGAAGTTGAATATTTTTTGTCATTAATTGGTAACCTTCTATAATATGCATACATGAAAGCCATGTGCAATATGTGTAGTTTTAATACTGTAAATTAAGTTACTTTTTTAATAAAATCTTTTGTTGAAAGACTTTGTCTCTGGCTTTGTTTGACCTTTAGTTCGTTCATGCATACTGTTTTCTTGTCAACGGTAAGACCCTGCTCATGTTGAGGGTCCAGCTGGTTGACATTTGCACTAATGTTCTGGCGCCCGACCATGTGTCTGCTGTTGATTTGGCCCTTAGTGTTAAAACGATTAAACACTGGGAAAGACTCCCAGCTCACACAATTGCACTATTATTGAACACAATTGCTGGCAAGCCATCAAAAACCTGCAGAATTATTTTCACCTTTTCCTCATCAGGCTTGCACCTTCTGAAACGGGCTGCAGCTTAAGACTAGATTCATTATTGATTCATCTCTTAAAGCAGAGGGAACTCAACTATTACACAACATCCAGATCTGCTCTGTGTGTGAAATAGAGTCTGTCCATTATGTATGTTTCCCACTGTACAGTAAGTCGTTGCAAAGTTAGTCATTTTGGTGAACACATTACCTGGTAACAAGGACCTATGATGCAGTCAAATAAAAAGAAAGCATGCTTTTAACACATAATAAAGAAACACATTAAACTTGTGTAAAACAAGGTATTCGTTTTTATTGTGTTTCCTAGTTTTCCTAAACATATGCACCAGTGGCACACACTATAAATTAAAACAAAATGATAGTTAACTGCAGCCACATCGATTCTCTGGCTTCTTTCTAGGCCTATTTCATTCAGTGAAACACAAATCAGTTTTGTGCTGGTATCCGTCTCCTCCTAGACAACAACTGAAACAAAACATATTTTAGACATGATTGTACTTCACAGGGATAGGCTAAACTCAACTTTAAAAGGCACAGCAGCCTGGGTAAATCAGAAGCGTCCTCTTTTTGTCATATAAACTGTCCAGATCTTTAAAAGCTGAAATAAAGCTTCATATTCCGAGATACATTCCTTTCTATTGTAGCTTCTCGTTCATTATTCAGTCATTATCAGATGTTAAACATCCATACAAAAAGGCAAAAGCATTTAGTTTGACCAGAACCAGGAGAGGCTATTGCAACAAGACTTACAATTAACAGGGTTAAATTCACAATGTTACCTTGACATGCAAAGCTCTACCGAGCATCCCCTCAAAACTCACATTCATCTAAGAAATACACAAGCTACAAATCGCCATATGAGGGGTATCCCAAGGTGCTTTATGGGGGGGGGGTGCACACTACATCCCGACTTTGTAAATGTCACAAACAGTAAACAATGAAAAGGACACACTACTGATTTTTTTTTAAAACACAACATCAATAGAGCAAAAGCTCAAAGGCAAAGCAAAGGAAACAATCCATACTGAGGAAAGGCAAAAACCAGACCCACATTAATAAAAGCAGCTTCGGAGAAAAAAAAAGTGAAAACTTTTTCAGACAACAAGACCATAATCAAATAAAATAGATTGAATGTTCAAATGTCTTCAGAAGCACCATTTTATCTCATGGCGCTGTAGGCATGAATGGTCAACGGACCTCATATCCTCTGTGCTTCCATGATTGCTTTGCATATAGAGAGGCCTGTTTTTTCCTGACATTCAAGGCCATAAGTTTTTTTGAAAAGGAAAAAAAAAAATCCCAAAAAAAATCAACAAAACAGTAACTTCATTTCATGTTTTCACTGGATTTTCTGACAAACGATGATGCCAAGACAAATCTCCTGCAGTTTCTACATTGATATAACATATTGCACATTTTGTCTTGAAAATGGAAGTAAATTGTATGAGAGGCCGTGTAGGCCATATTTGATACTTCCTCACACACACACTCTACCATAATTTCATACTAACATACACACACTACTCTTACATGCACAATCATTCACTGTAAAATGTAAGATTGAATTTAATCAGAAATACTGAGTTGACCTAACTCAGTTTTTATCAACTTGTTAATAAACTCATTTTAGTTTAGTTACTTTGGCATCAAGAAAACTGTCAAACTCAGTTTACTTGAGTTTGGTTCATTTAAACAAGCCAACTTTTGCTTTTTTCAGTACTTAGTTACATCCCACAATGTAACTAAGTAAATTACTCTTATACTTAAGTACCTCACAAATTAGATCTACTTTACTTGAACAGCCTGTTTTCTGTTCACACCACTCTACTTGTACTCCACTACTTTTCATGGTAAACAGCCCTTTTGTTATGTGAGAAAAGTTGGATAAATGGTGCTTTGGTTTTGTAAAACTCTACTCAGGTATCAGGTTTTCTACTCAGCTTCTAAAATTTTTAATTCACATTCAGATCTGTTCCATGAAATGCTCTTAACAGTTGTGACAATAGCACACACCAGAATAGATTCACATGTACTTGATTATTGTTCTGCAGCTGTCCTGTTCAATACAGGGTAGGTGACATTTTTGCCATAATGAAAATAAATGTTTAATGACAGTTGAAACAACAAAACTACGTACTATGGTTTTTGCACAACGGGTAAATAGGTACAGTAGCGTGTTGGGGATAGGCAAGTGGAGTTTCCCAGCATACCTTGAGACAATGTGTTTGAGGCCATTAGCCCAAGGAACCTGTGTTTAAATGTGTTCTGAATAGTTATCAGTTAAGCAGTAATTAGTTCTTTAGAAATATTTCTATAGAAAGTGATTAGTTATACAACACCATCGCATCACGAGTTTGAGTCTTTCCCACGGTTAGTGACCTGCCTGGGTGATGCAAGAGGGTGCTAAAATAAAGTAGTGTGATGTGTTGTAATAACAAGCACTCTGAAGCAAAAAGCTAATCATTTTGTCAAATTCATGCAATAAGAAATTTCAGCGTGCTACAGTTCTGTTTAGGATATTGGTAGTTTAAGTTATCACAATAACAGTAAGCAAGCTAATTTACGGCCTGCCTGCCAGGACGCCCTATAGGTCGTAGGTCTATGATCGACTTTGTAGTTGTATCGGCAGACCTACGACCATATGTTCTGGACACTCGGGTGAAGAGAGGTGCTGAGCTGTCAACTGATCACCACCTAGTGGTGAGTTGGATCCGATGGCGGGGGAGGATGCCGGACAGGCCTGGTGCACCCAAATGTACAGTGAGGGTGTGCTGGGAGCGTTTGGCAGAGGCGCCTGTCCGGGAGATCTTCAACTCTCACCTCCGGCAGAACTTCTACTGCATTCTGAGCGAGGCTTAAGACATTGAGTCCGAATGGACTATGTTCCGAGCCTCCATTGTTGAGGCGGCTGCCTGCAGCGGAGTACAAGTAGAAAGTGGTGTGAACAGAAAACAGGCTATTCAAGTAAAGTAGATCTAATTTGTGGGGTACAGAAGCATAAGAGGAATTTACTTAGTTACATTGTGGGATGTAAATAAGTACTGAAAAAAGCTAAAGTTGGTTTGTTTAAATGAACCAAACTCAAGTAAACTGAGTTTGACAGTTTTCTTGATGCCAAAGTAACTAAAATAAAATGAGTTTATTAACAAGTTGATAAAAACTGAGTTAATTCAACTCAGTATTTCTAATTAAAGTCAATCTGACATTTTACAGTGTATGATTGATCATGTAAGAGAGTACAGTAGTGTGTGTGAGAGATGATTGATCATGTAAGAGAGTATAGTAGTGTGTGTGAGAGATGATTGATCATGTAAGAGAGTATAGTAGTGTGTGTGAGAGATGATTGATCATGTAAGAGAGTACAGTAGTGTGTGTGAGAGATGATTGATCATGTAAGAGAGTATAGTAGTGTGTGTGAGAGATGATTGATCATGTCAGAGTATACTAGTGTGTGTGAGAGATGATTGATCATGTAAGAGAGTACAGTAGTGTGTGTGAGAGATGATTGATCATGTAAGAGAGTACAGTAGTGTGTGTGAGAGATGATTGATTATGTAAGAGAGTACAGTAGTGTGTGTGAGAGATGATTGATCATGTAAGAGAGTATAGTAGTGTGTGTGAGAGATGATTGATCATGTAAGAGAGTACAGTAGTGTGTTGTTAGCATGTTTGTGTCTGTATGAAATTATGATAGTGTGTGTGAGAAAGTATAAAGTATGGCCTACATGGCCTCTCATAAAATTGCATTGATTACATACATCTAATTACCAGAAATCTCACTAATTAAAACATACAAAAGTGAAACTACTTTGCAGTAATATTTTGCTACAGATTTCCGTTTATTCCTCATCTAGCTTGATTTGGTGCGTTGTCCTACTGTAAAAGGCAAAGAGTTATCTGACCTAAGCAATATGCTGTAGGGCACAGTTTTTAACATCCGTCTGCAGCCTAAAACACCCGATAAGCTTCAGCATAATGCCAACATCACCTCTGCTACCTGTTTGAACACCTAGGCCAGTTTCAGTTAAAAATGTGCAGTTACTTTTAGGCGAGAGCAGCCAACACGGGGATGCTCAGTTGGTTTCGTAAGAGGACAGCAGTGCTGCATCTACCGGCTCCATGCAGGATGGGCAGGTGAAAGAGCGCATCAGCCAGGGGTCAATGCAATCCACGTGGTAGATGTGGAGGCAGGGCAAGAACCGAATGGGGTCGCTGTACTCAAAATCCATCATGCAGATCACACACCTGTCACAGAGAGAAACAGCATGACCGCAGTTAATCTTAAACTATAAAGATAATATCTCTAAAATAGGTCAGGTTAACCAGTTTTACAGATTTTCAAATGCACAGACTATGAATATACAGCACAGGATACAATAAAACTCCCAAAATCATCATCCCATTATAAAATGTTTCTCCACAGGCTCAGATTACAGCTTTATTTAAAAATGACACTAAAATTAATCTATTGTGTTTCATCAAAAACACATGTAAATTAAAAAAAAAAGAACAACAAAACAAATAATGTGATAAATTGTTCAAATGTTACACTCACTCTTTGACTTTTTTGTCAGATGGGTCTGAGGTCAGGTCAAAGATCCCTCTGGGCAGGTGCTGGATGAGACCAATTCGCTGTGCAATGCGGATCTGCTCCTCCTCGGTTAGCTGGCAAGCCAGTCGACTCTGACTTGGGGTGGGATGGTACACCGGCAGTGTCTGGGTGCGCTCCTGCAAAAGGAGCAACAGAAGACAACCTGCTACGTCAGTGTTTCCTTGACATTAACAGAAAGATTTCTGAAGCTGAAACTGTTATTGGAAATGGAACAGTGAACACTCAACAATCTGATTCTGCAAAGTAACCAGTTATTAGATAGAAATAGAGGAGTAAAAAGTACAATATTTACCTCTAAAATGTAATGAAGCAGCAGAAAATGGACATTATTTATTTTTTGGCCCAAATTTGAGAAAACCTTTTTCTTTATCTTAAACCTGATAGTATCTATATGTAGGGCTGGTTTTGTGATAATTCTCAACATATAAGGTTCTTTTTACATTTGACTGATTTTTGTGAGTAGTCTTGTGTCTGAAAACACAATTTTTAGATAAACAGCCATGTTTACTTAATCCAACTGATCCAAAATGACCACTCCCTTGTTAAACTAACCCATCCTTAGAAAAAGACGCAAAGACTGGTGAGAAAATGCTATGCAAGAATGTCACGTCTGGGGTAACATGACCAGGATTGTGCCATTAGCATGCTGGTGGCAGGGCAGTCCACCAGATAATTTGCCAGGGGGGTGAAAGCACACCATTCCACAACCACAATAGTGCATCTAAAGTGGGGTTATGTTGGCAGAGGTACACCGACCATGCCCTAATAAGACCTTGGGTAATGATCCAGAATCAGACATACTGTATATACCTTATGCTTTTGATATTATTTATGGTCAATCTCTTTATTGTTATTACTGATTAAATGAAGATAATATTAAAAGTTAATAGGGAACAAACCAGGTAGTAATTTTCATACGATAATAATTTTCATAAGACACAAACTACGTAAGAGGTTTTGCAAATAAAGACCGTGCGTTTTTATATCGGCAGAGTGTAAATTTCTGATCCAAATTCCGATCCGTAGCTTATGCAATTTAATTATTGAACATTCTGTGTCATGAATTCTTGGACCTGACACCAATATGACAGGTATAATAATCGCTGATCAGTCGACTCTACAGTAGCGACGTATGAAAACTACGGAGGTGAGAAGCACTTAAATCCACGGAGTGTACTTAACTTCAGCCCCCCGCAGCTCACCTGGTAGGGCGGCGGAGGCTCTCCAGGCAGACTGCCTCCCTCGGACTCGTTCAGCAGCGACAGGTCATCCGCATCTTGTGAAAACAGACAGTTCCCCATTGACCTGAGATGACCACCACCGCTTCGGTTGACACCTCTCAAGCGTCAGCTGGTGCTTAACTAGCTAAAGTTTGAACGATTTAGCTTCACGTTAGCTTAGCTAGTTGTTAGCTGATAGTTTGTTGTCATTCCGTGAAGAGCGTGACAGAAAATCGACAGGAGGTGCGACACAGTTGTCTTAATGGTATAAATCCTAATGAAGAGCTACAGGCTAGAAAAGCAACTAGGGTCATAGATTATAACGTAAAAAAGAGGCGATTTCTTTGTGCCTAATTGAACGTAGCTTTCTTGTGTTTACAAAAGCACGAACTGGAATGTCGTCATCAGGAAGTTTGTGAAGCACCAGACTTCCGCTATTAATGTGACGCTATTCAGACTTTCAGAATAAAAGATGATAATGTTCAATTATAAAAATATGTTTTTTTAAAAATCCTATCATTACCTCCAGCAAAGAGAGTTTGAGGATATGTGATCACCCATATTTGTTTGTCTGCATGATATCTTGAAAAGCTGTCAACGAATTTTATTGTATTTATTGTAGTTGATGACTTTTTATTTCTATCCTTCACAGCTACGACAATGTGCGGATGAAACACAGATTGAAAGGAGTATTAAATTTGTATATCACAAATCAATGCATGGATAATCTTTCTCAATAGAACATCTTTTTACAATATTGCTGACTTTTAAATGCATTTTTTTTCGTTGAAAGCTACCGATTAGGTAATATTGTGGATTATTATTGGGGGTAATATGGATCAAGATTTTATATATAAAGTTTTCTACATAAAAACCCAAAGATCAGCAGATGCAGAGCGCTGTTAACAGCTTAAGACGATACGTTCTTGCTGGTGATACGCAAGATCCCCAGAAGAGGTCGCCTGTGGTGCTCCAAAATTAGTCAACCTTTAATTAACCTTAAATATAAAATCACAGTGAAGGTGATTGGTAAAAATCAGTGAACAAATATATATTCTATAAATAAAATACCATGTTTATAATATTGCCTATATATTTATATCACCAAAAGCAAATTTGTGTTGCGCAATAACCTATCATAAGATCAGCTGATTTTGCCACAGCTGTACACTAACAATGGAATGCATGTCTATTTATAAAAAAACAAAACTGTTCCCTTTAATACTGCTTGTTGTTTATTACATTAGGTTTATATGACCTAATATTAAATAAATCTAGGTGAAATACTCATGAACACACACACAGATAACAGTTAATAAGATAAGATAAGATAAGATATCCCTTTATTAGTCCCACAGTGGGGAAATTTACAAATAAATAACAATAAATTAATTCCTACATATTATTTGATTTTTATTTATCTGTAATAAACAGTTTTGTATGGCGACATAAAAACATTCACTGTTATCTAACTTGGGGTATCTTGGCTAATTTGCTAATATGTGCAGTCTGGAATGGATGTGGGAGGTGTCTTTTTTTTTTTATTATTGCCAAATCCTACACAGAGGTTACAGCAGCTCAAGTTTTACCTGTCAATATAGAAATATCAAGGCCACGGTGCCAGGTATGTTATGCTGATAGACAATTCCTTTCATTTGAATTTGCTGCGTTTCAGCCATTGAGATCGACATTTCTAGAAAGACCAATCAGACAAAAATCACTGTCAGACTCCTGGAACATGGCCCAGCTTGTACACAAAGTGGGACTTTGGCTTTCCCTAATGCCAGTCTTGTAGATTTTGGCCATTGCTACTCCTCCTCCACCACCACCATCACCCCCTCCTCCACCCTGTAAAAAAAGAAAAAATAGCCTGGCATAGTGAGTCTTAAAGTCACTCATCAAAATTAGTGCACTATCATAACATTTGTGGTTAGCTGCTCTTTTTTCTTTCTTTTTCTATATATTTCTATATTTATTTTTCAGCTATTGTCTAGTATATTTAATCACTTGCACTACTTGTTGAGAATATACTGTACATATTTTGCTCATTTCATATATATACATAGTTTGTATACTTCTGGCTACTTCTTTGGATGTCATTATTGATAATGGAGGAAATTAGTATGTCAAAAATCTATCTGTATTTATGTTTATTATTTATGTGTACATGTCTGTATCTGTGTGAGCTACCTTGGCTTGTCCTGTTGGGGTTGGAAGGTGGGAGTGAATGTCGTTCATGAACTGGTGCGAGGAAAACAGAGAAAGTTTGGGGACTAAAAGAAAAAAACTGTGTTTGTACCTGTCCCTGTGCTCTTCTGTTCCTGGCCCTTTTTCAGCAAAGGTACCTACATACGAACAATAAATAATTTATCACAAAAACTTTGTGTTGTAGGAAATACAAAAACATAATTTTTTGGCAGAAATGGATTATTCATAATAACTGTTGGCATAACAGTACTGTTATCGTTACCTTAGAATGAACCTTTTATATCTACAGAGGGAGCATGTCTTCTTCGTCTTTACATGGGGCTTTTCGTGCTTTTAGTGGCCACCATTGAGGAGAGTAAGATGAGGGGGGTTCAGTTGGTTGCAAACTGCAACCACACCATTAGATGCAACTAAAGTCTACACAGTTGAACTTTAAAGGGAAACTTTAAAAGACATGGGCATTTACCAGGTAAGGATGTGCTTTGGTTGAATTGGTTTGCATTTTACTACGTACCTAAAATCATGATATCTCAACCTATGCAGCTTCGGTTCTAATATTTGTATTTTAATCTGTCTCTTGTGAGTTGCCACAATTTTATGGAATTATGAGCAAAACTAAGTTGCGGGTGTAACCCTTTATTTGCAATGTAATCATTTAAACTTACTTAAATGTACAATTACATTGCTTAGGATATTTGAAATGAACTAAATGTTCTTTAAATGCACAACTGGATCCAAGTTTGTTTTTGTCACTTTCCAAAGTGTTTCAATATATAAACTCAAACCTAGTTTAAACACTCCTCTTTGTTGTTAATGCTTTAAAAATCTGTTTAGGGTGTCTACAGTGTCTCAGGAGTCTATAGCAACGCTAGCAGCTCTATGAAGCTGTACTTTGGTAAGGTGGTGCTATGAGCTACGTGCTAACATCAGCATGCAAATATTAGCAGGTAAATGATTACCACCGTCACCATCTCAGTATGCAAGTATGTTGATATTATGCAGCCCCAGAGCTGGTTCGTCATCGAGTCATCAGTTAACAGAAAGAAAGACATGGCCCAACAAGATGGTACAGTCAAGAACATCCTTTTTATTCAATCAGGTGCTGCTTTTCTCAAACTGTGTTTTCTCATTATGGAAAAGAAACTGTAATTAACACATGCATTTCACCTAGAGCTCTGGGGGTGTTCTCATCAATAAGTGGTGCTGCACTGAGTGTGTAGACAGAGGCATAAAGAGCTGGGAGGGAGGGGGCCTAAGGTGCCGCCTATTACACCAACAACATACATGCTTAAGAAGATAAAGAACAAAATAAACAACAGGACATAGAAACAGTCCAGCATGAGGTGGTCAGAGGAGAAAAAATGGAGGGACTTCTCTGAATCCTCAAAAATCTGAGATCAGGTTCATGCTGGCTTTTTATCTATCTGATTGGTGTGTTGTAAATGGCTAATACTGTTGAGGGTTTCACTGTGTGATACCCACCATGAACAATGATACTTTAAACGATTGGTTTGAATAAATGTGATATGTCCTGGAAATGCAATCCCCCTCTTTCAGCCTCGTGCGGAACACAGCTGTTTATAAGGTGCTTGTAGCGTTCATTTACAGTCCAAGGCATCCTCAAAAGAGAGCCTAATGACAGCATACCCTGACAGCAAAAATAATCTCTAATGAAAATGAAAGAAAAGGGAGAGGGGGAATAAAACAAAGCCAAAAATAAATAGCTAAAACAAAAGAGCAAACTCTTATCTTAGTCGAAAGCAGCCCCTTTCCAACGTCCTAAAGCAGTTCATCCAGCCCTCCCGACCCCGTTAATCTTCTCCGCAAACCTCTTCCACCCAAACCCCTGAACCCCTGTCGTCCTCTCCTACCCCACCCAAGGACACCCCCAAAAGCCCATCAGTGTAATTTGTTCACTTACATTAGCTGTTGAATGGAGAAGCTGAAGAAGATGGGTATGGTAATACAATGTGAAGCATACAGACAAGAATAACATGAGCTAACTGCATTCTGCTCAGACAAAAGGTTTTTCTGCTATTTTTTCACCCTCCAAACAGCGGAGAGAGCAGGAGAGAGAGAGGGAGAGCGAGAGAGAGACAGAGAGTGACGGACACACAGTTACAGACTACTCCAGTGTCTAAGAGAAAACAGACAGTGGAGACAGAGGGGGAGAAAAACGCAGGAGCTGAACAAGAACAAGTTTTTTTGCCTTTTCAAAACATTTTTGTCATCTCATCAATAAAAAGTAAAGAACTAATTCACACCAGTTTCCTTTTGTTGTAATATATATATATATATATATATATATATATAAAAACAGAAAGAGAGGATATAGCGGAGGCACAATGGGGGGGATTCATTTCGAGGGCAGAGGAAAAGAAAGTTGTCCCTGAGCGTTGAATAGGCGGTGACCTTTGGCCTCCTTGTGGCACTCAGGGGCAACCTGCTACCTCGCTCCATTATGGAAAAAAAATAAAGGGGCAATATGAATTACAAAATGGAGTCTGTGAACAAAAGGCACTTTTAAGGGACAACCTTTAACTGCTGGGAAACTATACACTACAGCACAAGCACTAAAAGAGTATTTTACAGAGGAGGGGGAGGAACAGGGGAGAGGCTCTCCTTTCTGCCCGTTTCAGAAATGGTTCCGTTCTCGTGTTTCTGACACTTTTCTATATCTGTTATCTGCTCAGGAGACAGAAGGTCTAACCTTTCATTGCATGTAGATCTGATGAGTTTTATCCAGATTGAGATTCAGAAACATATTACATATTACAATGATCATGGTAAGAAAAGATGTCTGGATGTGAGGCATCTCAGTCCTATTTTTTATGCTGTATGTGTTGAATTTAGAGGCTTCTTTTTGCTGCTGAGTTTCAGGCAGTGCATGAATGTGTTCTCTGAAGAGTTTCCTCAGCTCGACAGTAAAGGTGTATTTTTTTTTTTTCTTCTAAAGGTTGAACCAAAATGCCTTTTGTGTCACAACCTTAAGGAGTCGGAACCTCTCCCCCCACTCAGTACAAATAGAAGAAGAATAAAAATAGACAGGAATAATGCAGTTTCCTAAATTTTCTGTTATTTTTGTTCATTTACAATAGTTTTGAATGTACTTTATAGTGTTAAAGCACCGGTTTTCATCTAATGACAGAGAATTTTTCTTCTCAAGTTGTGTAGATTTTTTTTCCTTCAGCCCTCCCACATTTTTATAAACAACTGATGACACATAAAACATTAAAAAAGAGACAAAGGAAGTAAAAACAAAATGCCCCCAACTTACAAAGACTAGGATTTTTCATGGCCCTCTAGTTTAGAGTCCAGGAGCTTATGGACTTGAAACAAATACTTTTTTTTCTCTTTTCTCTTTGCTTTCTTAAAAATCTCTAACAGACAAACACAATGATCTACCCAATGCATTGCACGTGGCTCAATCGACACATATTTTTCAATAATAATACTTTCCATCAAAAAACAAACACTTTTTTTTCTTCAAACCTACTGTCGATTTTTGACATGTTCATCTAGGTATTATAATGCTGCGCTGCAGATGGCGATGGTGTGTGTCGTTTGATCCGTACTGGAAAGGTGTTACTGAAACTGGTTGTGAGTGTTGGGAGATGAGAGTTCAGAAAATAACTAGACTGCCAACCAGCTCATGTAGTAAAAGTTAAAAAGGAGCATATATCATAAATATATATGTATTAGATTTCTCTCTCTGTCTTTACAAAATGTCCTCTATAAAGATCTGTCCTAGGCCAATGGTTTCCACATGCACCATCGCTACCATTCCCTGTAGCTTCAGCTTATATGTGGGAAGAGAACCTGAAGTCAAGTTTATTACTAATTGCATGAAGGGAATACAGAGGCACTTTCATATATTGTTACAGTCTTGATATATGGTTTTAGTACATAGAGCTAATGTCACTAGAGAGGCTTAGAACAGGGCCTCAGGCCTGTTTACTATCCCTGCAAAAAAGAACCAACAGCTAGGCAGTCCAGTTATTTTTTGAGGTCGGCTTTTGTTGGATTGTGTTATGATGAAAATAATACCGAAAGCAATTTCAATGTGAACATTTACATAACAAAAATATCTCAAATTAAAAAGACAAATCTTAAGTGAATGAAAAACCATTAACAAAGGCAGTTTGGAGAACCAAATATAAAGGCTTCCCTTTATTAGTTTATGTCAGGTTTTTGGTGGTGTGCATTTTATAATTGTGTGTGTATGTATGTATGTGAGTGTGTGTGTGTGTGTGTGTGTGTGTAGTCCTCTGATGTTTCCTGTATCATGACTAAGGGAAGAGGGTGAAGCAATGCAAGGGATGCATGTGATGAGCTGTCGCTGTCGCTGTGCTGCCAATATGTTAAAGACTCACGAGAAGTGTTCTTACTGCTTTGCTGAAATTTGAGCATGATACTTAACGTGCTACTACAAAATGAAAGAAAAGTGTTATGGCATGCAAGAGAAGGTTAAAACGATAACAACGATGTGAGACAAAAACAAAACCAAAACCAAACCTGGCAAAAAAAGGAAATTGCAAGAAAACAAACAAAATGACAGCTAATAATATGAAGCTGATGTTGCAAATGCGTTAATGTAAATTGAATTCCGTGTCTATGACTAATAACAAGATGATATAATGAATGGTTGAATGACAGACTATTCTGGAGAAGATGGTCTGTATGCTAGCGTGCCTGTGTGCTTGTGTGTGAGAATGTGCCCATGTGCGCTACGTGTTTTGGGGCCTTGGCTTGAATGTTAACGCAGCCGCATCCCTGCAGTAGCAGCCAGCCTTGACTCTGTTCGCTCACCTGACCACTGATGTGCAATACTGTTCATCCCTTATTAAAAATTTATAGTGCATAGGTGAGGGGACGAGCAAGCACACGTAGTTAGTGTTATGACTGTCTGTCGTGTATCCCTCGCTTGCACTTGCCTCATGGCTATCATTACTCCCACAGCAGGATGCCCTGATACTTTGACAGGTAAACAAAGACTAGCCACTTAGTGCATATATGTCACACCATTAGATGGTGTCACTATGATTGGCCAATCAGAAATAAAAAAAGAGGCTCAGGGCTGAGCGAATGAAGAGGCAGAGTGTGGCAACATGCAGGCATGCGGCTGTGGTTACAGATGGACCCTGGGCAGCACAGTTAACTGTAGGTAGGGTGGTGACTGTGTGTGTGTGTGTGTGTGTGTGTGGTTGTGTGTATGAGAGAATGAGAGTTGTGTGGCAAAATACAATAATATAATAGGGTGCAATTTGGATGCCAATCTTTTCAACTTTCACATTCGACTTCACCATTTACCACTACTTGCTCTTTTTTGGATCTCCTGGCCAATGCATGGAGTTTCATTGAGGAGACAACAAAAAGAAAAAAAAATCATAAAAAAGTAACAAATGCATGATTGGTCATTTGTCAGGTTGTCATGTTGTGTTTCCTTTCTGACATTTCATGGTGTATGTGAAACAGTTCCTTATCTTCCTTTTCCTCCTTGCATTCTGAGTCTGTCCATTCAATCTCATTGAAGCCTTCTGCATGAAGGGGGGATGAACATTCCTGTTCAAATTGTGTTGGACTGCGAATCCTCTTGGGGTGGGGTGTGTTCTGTAGTAGTACTTTGAATAGTGAGAGAAAAAGACCTTTTAGTGTCAGCAGTCTGTTCTTAATCAGCGACGATGTCGTTTTTTTTTCTTTCTAAATTTCCAATTTTCATGACACAATTTTCACTCTTGATTCAGAGAGGCCTTGTCAGAGGAACCAGGACTGTGGAAGAGAAAAGAAAGAAAGAATTAGTCTCTAAACAACATCAGCAGATTTCAGTTTAAATCAACTCTTTATTCTCATCAGTCTGGAGCTGCAGCTTGCAGTAAAATGAACAAACAAACAAATAAATAAAAATAAATATATAAAGAAGTAAATAAGTTAATGAATAAATACAGAACATCACTGAAAGACAGACAAATGTTAGTATGAATAAATGAGTTAGAGGTGGTGGGGCATATCAGTATGAATATTAATGAGGTATGAACCCAAACATCATATCAAAATGTGAACTTTAACCCCTCTGTTGTGTTCCGGTCAAATCTGAAAAAGAAAAAGTTTTCTCTCTAACAAATGTAGTTCATTTCATCTGTTTGTCATGAGGTTCACAAATGGCATCTGAACACACAAAATAAGAATTGAAATGAGGATTTTTATACATTTTGGGCGTTTTATTGAACTTGTGTACACCCTTGGTGTTCCCGGTCAAAAATGACTGGTCATTAGAAACGCCCCTTTTTGGCTTCCATGGCAACTCCTACGGGAACCTACCTCCAGTGGAATTTTGACCCCATGTGAACCACACCGGTTGGCAATGGTCAAAAACAACCCCAACACTCTTTCAATGATATCTACAGCTTTCTCACCGCTCTGGTATATAAAGCTTTTTTGAGGCCTTGCTCACATTTCATTCTGTAGCAGCACGATGGCCAAAAGATAAGCGCTGCGGTCAGTGAGGCCTACAGGACATAAATAGCAAATGGAGGTTCAAAACTTGTACTGTTCACAAGAACTTGAGTTGATGGAAAGATGAAACAAAACATTAGATGATAATATATTTATTATTATTATAGCTTTATAATCAGCTAGAATGGAGCGGCCATTTTTGAACACCACACCACCACACACCTTGTTAACCTAGTTAACAAGAAACAAACACAACAGGAGGGTTAAAGCTTGGTGTAAATCACTGGTTTCCAACACAAGTTAATCTGAGGGGCCACTGAGTGATTAACAGGAGAGGAAACAGGAAAAAAAAAAGAAAAAGATCAGCACATTTTTGGGGAGTTTTATGCTAATATTTCCCATTTTATAGAAATTATTGGAGAATTTTTCCTTTCCAGGCCTTGAAAAAAACAAAATAAAAGATTTACTCTGTGGTTGAACTGCTCTAAATGAGGGGTCGTGAGTAGAGACTGCATTGACAAGTATTGGGAACCAATTGTATAGATTAATTCTTCATCCACTAGAGGGCCACCTTCTACTCGTTCTTGCTCTAACTTGTAGTACTTGCTAAACTCAGCAAAGTTACTCCCTCAGCTTCTCCACTTGCTGTTCTTAAGAGGGGTGACTCAATAAAAACAATCATCTTACTACAGAGTGAGAAACAGTGTTATAGCAGCAGTTTTTCAATTGGCTTTCAATGGCTTTCAATGAGCAAACATGGGACTTAACTGCTCTGTCATGCGCTACTAGTTTATATGTAAAGCGATCCTCCTAATATGTCTGTGGTTTGTGGGCCTGAGTGGTCTCAGGCTACACTGTAAAGCTATTGAGGGCAAAGGGATCCAGTTTCTCAGTTTGATAAGAGGGCAGAGTGGAGGCTTTGGCACAGGCTGATCTGTTCTGGCTCCTGCTGAGATTCCACAGGCCTCTACCCAGTAAGAGCAGCGAATCACCCCCACCTTTAGCAGCAAACTCTGCTGCCCCCCCCCCCCCCCCCATTTTAGTGAGCCCGGAACAAGAGCGAGAGAGTTTTCAATCCCCCTTCAACCTCAATCCTTCCTACCCATTTCTTTGGTGTTTGTAAATAACTCCTCTTCCTGGCTGTGACTTCCTTTAACCCCCTTCTTTTTTCCTCTCCCTCTCTCTCTCTCTCTCTCTCTGTCTCTCTATCCGGCTCTCCCAGTGTAATTCTTGGCAGTGGAAAGTGACCCCCTCTCTCTAACCCCCCATCAAGTCCAAGTTCAACTGCCTATGACATCATGTCTGGTTGCCCGCAGCAACCAGACAGCCAGGACGTGACTGTGGAGTTCAGCGAGCTTCTACTAACTCCCTTGCTCTCTTTTTTCCTTCAGATTCTCTCCGTCCCCCCTACTTTGTTCCTATCTCCCTCTCTCCTGCACGGCTGAAGTCTCACCACCAGAGAGCTCCTCAAACCAGCTTTTCTCTGCTTCTTGTCCCGACAGCAGAAAAACTCACTCCCTCTGTCTTTGCTAGTTGGCTAGAGGTGGGCTGGCAGGGCCATCGTCTGAACCTCTCCATATGCCAGAGAACAGCAGGACAGGCAGAGACCTCAGTTACGCACTCTGGCTGGGGTCATTACTGACCTACTAGGCTCAGCTAACTAAGAGCAGTACCCAGTGCCTTGGCTAATGCTGTGTGTGCCGTAAACCTGACAGAAATGTTCAGAGTGGACATAATTCCATAATATTTGATAAGCAATAGCAGGAGTTAATAAGCATTTGGAACAGATGTAAGCTGTTGTAAAAGCCCTGTTGTTTTTTAGGAGAGAAAATGAGGCTTGGCACAGAGGTGAAGGGTATGTGTGTGTGTGGGTGCATACGTAAACGCATACGTGCTAACACACATTTGGATGGGGTAGAAGTCCCCGCAGTGCCAGGGCTACATCTGTGGGAGAGTGGTGCAGGTGGGGAGCTTGAAAATACTTGAGGGAGCAGCAGTAGAGAGGGAGAGGGAAAGAGAGGGAGAATGGGCTGCTGATGCATGAGGGGAGGCGGGGGGGGGGCGAGCAGTCGAGCAGAGCTTTGCTGAGGAGGAATGCAGATTGTTTCCATGTGTGGGGAGGACAGGAGAGCCGAGTTGGCTGCAGGCAGGTGCGGTTAGCCCCTAATGAGAAAAGTTGTGTTGGTGATGGAGGAGGCCCAAGACACTGCAGCCCAGTGGCAGAGTGCAGCCAAAGCTGAAACCACAATGTAGTTCACTGCTGGCCTCACACGCTGCTCTAATACACACTGTGGGCCTAAGCAGAGATAAATCAACACTGCTGGAGCTGAAACTAACTGGCACTACTTACATTCACTGTGGGAAAAATACTGTGGTACAGACACTGTAAACCAATACTGAAACTGCAGGCCTTGAGACATGGGTGACAGTGTGCGTCAGTGTAGGTGGGCAAGTTTTTAAACAATTTATGGACAATATCTTGCAAATGTGACATACTTGCTTCTTGTTGTCAATTATTATTATTATATATATAAGTATAGTACCGGTCAAAAGTTTTGACACACCTTTCCATTCACTTGAATCAACATTTTCACCAATAACAGCTGGATAAGCTAGATTTTCTTACACATATTACGATTTGAAGGTTATCCTTGATCTTGGAAATACTGTATTTGGACAAAACAATCTAAACTCTAGCTTCTTCCAGGGCTTTAAAAAATATCACATTGTGTTCATTAATGCTCACTGTTCATGGACATGAATCTGTTTTCATGCAAGTTTAACATGTCCTGTTTATTCAAGAGCCATGTCAACCGATCCATTTTCATTAAAGCTGAGCTTAGTTCACTTTTGAGGTGCAAAGTGGTTTAAAGTGCTGCAAAAAGCTAAACGCTAATAAGTAAAAATATGAACCTAACAGAAATGAGAAAAAAAAAACAGATGTCATCTCAACTTTAATTTCTACTCTCGTAGTGACAAAATATTCAAACTGTTGATCTGCACTGGTACTACTGGTGGAATCACTGAGTGTGGCAGAGTTTACAATGCAGAGCCATTTTAAGAGCACAGCCTCAGTATCGTAGCCTTTGGTCTGGATGACATGCTTGTCCCTTTTAAGCCTGAAGTTGCCTACAGTAATGGAGCACTGTATAGTATCATCGACATGCAGCGCCGAGCAGATTGAGGCTTGCAGCAGGTAATGAAGGACAAGGAAGAAAAACACATAAAAACAGAGGTGGTGGAGGAGAAAGAGGGGGAGGTGGATGGGTGAATGTTGATTAAATGAGGGAGTTTGGCGGGGTACCTGAGTCTGCTGGGGGATATTCAGAAAGTTGTCCCGTGTTCCGATGCCGACAAACCGGTTGGGAGCTGTGGAGCCTGGCGTGGAGTATGCTATAAACAGAAAGAGAGTGTGTACATGCTTTTACAAACACATATACACACCAAGCTCATAATAGAGTTTGATGCTCTCGTTGTCATTATCAATGGTTTTTTTTTTAAAATTATACTAACCTAATGCTAAAACAATGACAACAATTCACTATCAAATGAATTGAGACAGTAAGGGTCAGGGATACTGATGCCCTATAAGTCCCATGGATGATTTATCCATTTTGTGGGCAGGTTTATTGATATTTTCCTTCAACTAAACATTTATTCTGTGCTTAACAAGGGGATATACAGGCTGTAACGATTAGCACTAACATGAATAAGCTATTTCCCCCCAAATATGATTTCGCTGTTCGTCACAGATGCTCCTCGGCAGCCCCTGGCCTCAGGAAAAAGGCCACCATTATCATAGAAAACCACTGAGGATTCATTTTGGACTTAATAATAGGGTGCCCAGTGGAGGAACTGTATTCATCACCAGGGGTAACCAATCCTCCACTTACATTTAATAGGTTAAGAGGAGCATCTTGCCTCCAAAGTGACACCATTCAGTGACTCCACAGGATCAAATTTAGGGCAGTTGTGCTCACTGGACTCCTGTACTCTGCATGAAGTTGAGGGGATGGGGATGTGTGGGGGTTACAGGGCTGGAAACTGATGCATGAGTGAAGGTGAGCATGTACAATATGTATGCGTATGTGTGCTTTTATCACTGCAATTACAATATCCCGAGATTCAGAGATTAAAGTGGAGGGAGTGAGAAAAAAAATACAGTGATAACAGTCACTGGAATGAAAATAGAGACGGATAGTATGATATTTATTTCTATAGATAGAAAGTATAGAAATAATAAAGTGACACGTTGATCTGACAGAGTTGGAAGGGGGGGGGGGAGGGAAGGAAAGGTTGATAGGACAAGAGGAGGAGAAAAACAAAAACACAAGAAGGAGAAGGTGCCCTGGTTGCTCCGTCCAGTGCCCCCTCTTGGTGTGCCTCTCCCATGGCCCGACTCTCCCACCGCACCGGTGGAACCAACCAAAGCCTCACCGCTCCCTGATGACACTCCTCTCTCTCCCGCTCCCCCAGTAAAGCACTATTTAGACAGGTTTGATTAGATATTATCATGTAGATCGATTGGATTGTTCTTGTTGTTCTGTGATTTCCATGTTTTTGTGATTCTCAATCTTTAATTGTTGTGAGATTTGTGTGAAAGTGGACACGGGATTGGGTGGGTAAAGTGAGGCATGATGTTTTTTGGAGTCCACGCCAACTGCCCTAATTTTGTTCCCTTAAAAAGGAAAAAGAGAGATGTAAAGGAAGAAAGAAACAAAGAGAGGAGGATACGAGATTATAGCAAATAATTAAAAGAATAAAGCAAAAAAGAAATGAGAGAAGAGGGTAGATTGCATTGACGCTCTGACAGACAGCCATGCAAAGTCTGCGGTAATCAAAGGCAAAGTGCACAGGGCCCTGCTCTGCTCTTCTCTCCGCAAACTACAAAAAACATTAAAAAGAAGGTAGAGAGACTACACTGCCTCTTGTAGTGCTTGCAGGAAACCGGACACCAGAGAGGAGAATAAAAAGATTTAGAGGAAAAAGAAAGGGTGGAGGAAAGAGGCTGAGGAGTTTGCAAAGACATTAAGAGGGAAAAGAAGACTGAACTAGAGCTATAGAAGAGCTTGAAAGGGGATCTCTGGTTTGGCAAAGGCGTGGCTTCTACCTCGGCAGAATCGGATCTTGCTAGTACAGTACGGTACAGTACAGTACATAAGCCATTATAGAAGTCCCAAACCTGTGGCTTTTCAGTGGTTGTTCACTTTAACAGGAAGGTGTGACACCTCCAGTGCGTCCAAACAGCTAAGAGGTACGATAAATACTGGGACGTCTATGATGGCTAAATCTGTTATAGCCTAACAAACTTGATTTAGTATTGCTTAGAAAAGAGGACAAATTATCTGCTGGCTACGATCTAATCAACTTACTGGAGCCTAAAATTGGTTTGGACTGGCCTCTATGAAAAGTCTGGGTGGAGACTGGGGCAGTAATGGGCATTTGTGGAGGGGAGAGGGAGTTGGGGGTGACTTACACGGAGATGCGGGTGAGCTGAGTCCGCTGTCAGTGGGCGTGCTGATGATTTTAGAGTCGGGCATGGGGAGGGGCACAGGGCGTGCCACCGGGGGTGGCGGAGGCAGCAGGAAGGAGCCCGGCATTTTGCTCTGGCCACCTCCATTAGGCTGCAGACGGACCATACAGACAGGGTGAGCAGGACACACCCCAAGAATAATACAGTGCACAGGGAGCCAGACACACATACAAGGCTAAGACACTCATATACGTGTAGACAAATGCCAACAGTCTCCACAAAAGCAGTCTTACATACAGACATTCACAACTGCTCACATAAAGGGACACAAGAGATCAGAAACTCACACAAATTTACAATAAAAACACAAAAAACAAAAACAAAAGTCAAACACACAGTCTGGCCAAAAATAGTGACAAAAATAAGAAGTGGAAAAAAATTCTGAAATTTGTCGACAAATAAGTACAAAATGAAAATGGAGTTGTCCAAAAGAAGAATTTATTATTATGCAATGCAAGAAAATCAGTAGTGAGGAGAGGTGTGTCTGTGTCTGCAGGTGTATGAGCAAGTTCAGGAATTATGCTGCCTTTAGTGTGTGAAGTAATGACAATAAATGATAGTAGGACATGAAAAAGGGGGTTTCAAAGTCGATCACAAGGCCAAGTTTACAGTAGAGGTTTACAGTATTACTACCACCCTGCACCTTAGTGAATGCATGCTGAACTCATTCTGTAATGTCCCTTCACTGCCAGTTGACAGTCAACTGTATCCCATGCTGATGTTTTGATGCTTGAAGACTCCCTATCAGGATGAGTGTGTGTGGGGTTATCAAGGGAGCACCTCTTTCCACTGATGTTACTGAATAAGGCCTAATCCATCAATCAGGCCTTGCAGCAAAAACATCAGTATTGCCATTCAGTTTGGGTTGTGCATTTAGGCAGCAAGAGTGCAGGCCACGAGTTTTACACAAAAGAAAAACCTGTAGTGGAAAGTTGAAACAACTTGGTGACTGAGCTTCCATTATGTTGCACGGTGCCTCAGACAACATTGTGCTGCCAGGAAACAGCATCGGCACGGGAGGAGAAATACTCTGCACACTTGACGTTGATGGAGAGAGCCTCTCTGCAAGAGTTGTTGATACCATGCCAGGAGTCAGAAACCAGGCGCTATCTAGTCGTAGTTAACAGACCAAACGATGATACTCTCCCAGCTGTGTCCTCCCACACCGCAGCACCACTCTGTGCTAATCGCTGCAACTCCTAATATGGTTTGAATGAGGCTTAAGTCCCATGACACCTCAAAAAAAGGCTCTACTGTGCCTCAGAAACACTCCCCTCTGTACCCCAGTAATCTTCCCCACTTGGTTTCCTCCTCATCAAGAACCACTCTGGTGCATTTCAATAACTTTTTTCCAATTCTCCTCAGCAATCACGTGGAATTTGTATAGATAAAGATGTTTCATGATTCATTATCACAGATGCGAATGCACACTGGGAAAGATGTGTCACTTAAATTGAAGGATTGTCAAATGTGGAGTCTTAAAGGTCAGCTTCATTTTCCTTCCATGGATCCATAACTCTTCAAACAGTGCTAATCTAGATCTGCCTACACACCCGCTATGAAGTTTGCAGCCCTATTGCTTCCCTAAAATAAATCCACTGCCAGTTGCCAGTCTCGCCCACGACATACCTGCCTTGAAACTGTGAGCCTTAAAGGCCTTTTTCCTGATATTTCCCTCCTACCTCAACCTGAATATGATTGAGTTAAATGTGATTTGGCATCATTCCTCTGAGTTGTATTCAGGTGACCTTTTGTTTTTTATTTGAGCCCCTAAAACCATTTTCCTCTTCCCTGGTTCCCTCTATTACCAAGTCTGAGCTGACATGACCTTGTTGCATCTGTATATCAAACAAATGATGCAATAATTTAACAGATATTTTGTGTATAATTATGATGCTGATTTCTTTTGTGGTGCATCTTCTTGCGGAAATTCCTTAAAATAAACTGACTTCAAATGAGTTTCTTCTTTTACATCAGTTTTCAAGACAGGCCATCCTACTATCCTTAGACCACTTACCTGTGCGCTAGGCTGTCCTGGGCTGTCGGTGCACACAAATTGCACAAACTCCTTAAGTGGGTCCTGGTGGTGATGGTAGCGTATGGTGGGGTGGGTGAAGTACGGGCTGGACTGCTGGATGATAGAGGAAGAGGGGAAGTGCAAGGCTGAGGCTGAGGCACGGGGACTCCCTGGAGGAGAAAAATAGAGAGGGGAAAGGAAACAGTAATGGGAAAGGAGAGGAGGAAGAGGAGTGTCAGTAGAAGATAGAAGTGAGACCAAAAGAGGGAAAAATAGTGTGAGGCTCAAGTCATTCCATTTCTTTTCTACACACAAAAAAACCCCATAAATAACTAATAAATAACACTACACACTATGATATTCAGTACATCAACATGCACACTTATGACAGTGTGTAAGACATGAATATGAACTAAACACCAACATATTTGGCATTAAAGAGCAGGTTGCACCTTAGGCAGATTATTGCCATAACACAGAAAATAGCTGTGGTAACTGACTGGAGCTGTTTCTGCTTACAAATGAATGACATTATCCCTGGCTATTGGGAAACATCTGGCCCCATTAATTTTATAAATCAGCCCACAAGGTTTCTCTGTGCTTCTGGTAAGCCTGGCATCACCACGCATGTATATCATACACTTTCACAGTCCCATACACACTAGAGTGTTTTACAATATTTTAAGCCTTCTGCTTCCTTTCAGTTTCACAGACCAACACACATGCACGCACAAACCCCTGGGGTAGGACAGTGCCACACACACACACTCTCACACACACACACACACACACACTTTCCACTTTGGTTTTATTGCTTGTTGGTGATGTGTAATCAATCAGCAGCATATCCTTGCTGTGTGGTTCTGCCCAGTAGTTTTAAGCTTGTGAGAGAATCTCCCCTCCACTTCCAACCGACCACAAAATGCCTCCCGGAGACATTAGTCAGCCAGCCAACCACACACACACACACACACACACACACACACACACACACACACACACACACACACACACACACACACACACACACACACACACACACACACACAAACACACACAGCTCCACTGTCTGTCTTCTGCTGAGATTCTATGGCTTTGGCGATTTGGCACACCAAACTTAAGAGCCAAGCTGCTAGGTGAGGGGAGCCTGGCGAACAAGCATCTGTGATTATGTCTGTCACCTTCTATCTCTTGTGTATTCTCACAAAGTGTGTCAGTATGTTCCTGGAAAACTTTGTGTGTTTCGGTAAACCTTTTTGTGTCTGGGTTTGTGTTTTTGTGTGCATTTTAATTTTATGAGTCTTTGTGCCCATATCGTGGTTTTTATGTCGCTATTGTAGACTCTATGTACGAATTTGTTGCTATGTTTGTTCATGTGTCTTGTATGTGCATGTATATTAGTGTGTATTGTGTGCGTGTATGTGTGTGTGTGTAATCACTGTCACAATGGCGGACTCTCCAGACTGGTGTAATCAGACAACAGTAAATCTGGCAGCTCTCCACTCCAGTCCAGAGCCAAAAACAGGACATTAACCACACAGCCCTTACCCCTGAACACCCATACTCACTAGACCTATACAATGAGAGCTAACAGCGAACAGTCCATTCAAGGCAAGTCATGATTGCTTACTTCTTCCCTCTCTCTACCCCCATTTCTCTTCTTCACCCTTGTCTCCTTTCCTCCCTCCCATCATCCTCCACTCTCTTTATAGAACCAAGGCCTCTGTGGGACATTCCATTTGGATGGCAGCCATTTTAGCACCGAGAGTCCTCCTCAAGTGTAAATTTACACATGCATGTGTGAGAGTATCTATGTGTATGTGCACAAACGCAGTCATACACAATCTCTAAATACTGTTTTATTAGAGCTTCTCTATTACAAGAAAACCTCTTAGCCAGCAGTCCACACGCACTTTCAGAGGGAGAGAAGTTAGATGGGGGGGACAAAGAAACCAGAGCCAGACCCTCACATCTCTCGGACTCACGCACAAAAGAAGCACACTGTAGGAATCAGTGCAAATGCAAAATTCAATACAGTACTTTGGAATCTCCAGAGGATTAACAGAATGATCCGTGCAGGTGAAAAAACAACATGACGTTAACCGTGTGAGATCGGCCTGGACTCTATTTTCTGAATATAATGTTGGGTGCTCCATATGTAAACATCAATACACTTCAGCATGGAGGGCATTGAGTCCAAATGACCTTTACATGGTGTGGTTTGGCTGTGGACCAAACAATCCTATTGAGAGATAAATGGAATGAGAGGGAGAGATAAAGCGAGGAGGACATATTTCTTCCTTTGAAAAGTGAGACCAGCCTACAGGGATTTGTTGGCAAACTTGAGATGCTGGAGACTTTGGGAGTTCCCTGACTGGAGATGGAGAAAACATGTTGGTTATCCTTAAGGACTAAAAAGCTCATATGAGGACATCTTACCCTTTGTGCCTTTAATGAAACAAGACCTTGGAAATACCGAATGTTACTTTTGTTCATTTTTAACAGTTTTATACACTGCACCCCACATTTGTTCAACTGCATGGATTCAAATAATGCATCAATCGCTGAAATGTCTTGAAGTGAATTTTCAAACCTGCATTTGCTCTATACTCTCAAGAAAAACATACAAATGAGATGATGTATCAAAATAAATTAAACAAGTGTCAATACCTCAACATGTTAAATCAGCACACCCAGTCAGGTTCACTATTATATATTTGTCAGTTTCAATGCAAGAGCAGACATTTAAAAACATTACAATGGATGCATGAAGCAGTGAGACATGAGAAAAATCAGTCACAAAGGCATGGATGCAGCAATGGTACCATGCAATGACAATAACAAAACACATAAAAGATGGTGGTGAAACTGGATGGATGGGTGGAGAGAGGCTGAAAGAGAGAGTGAGAAATTTATGCCAGGCCATGATGATAGCAGTAACACTGAACAAGTGAAACTCTGGAGGCATATTGCAGCTCAGCAGTTGCAACTGTAGAATTTTTAAGTTTCATTTTGCTTTTTCAGCAAGTACTTTTGGTATTTTCCTTATTTCCAGGCATACGATTGTAGAATTTATTGTTTGTTTCCAGAGGAGTTTGTAGGTATAAATATGGCAAACTAGGATCAAGTATGACACTCCCTTTCCTTCTCTCTCTTTTTCAGATTATAAATGGGGGATTGAGGTTGTTGGGTTCATGGCAGCGCTCTCACCTGGTCTCACTCCTGCCAGCACAGGCAGCGGGTGGTGTGTGAACGCCATGCGGGGGGACCTCGTCTGGGAAGTCAGGGCGTTGAAATCAAACTTCCCCGGCTTCTTAAGTGAACCAGGCGAGGACAATCCTGGCGAAAAAAATGGGATCAACAAAAAAGTGGGGGGAGAGGGAGGAAAAGAGAGAGGTGGTTTTAATCAACAAAATGTTGCTTATTTAATTGGCAACACTAAAAATGTCAATTTGACTTTTAATGAAAGGGACTTGAACAAATCATTATTTTCTAATTAGATCATTTAATTTCCTCATTGGTTGACGGCAGTGAATTGCTACCTGTCCTTTGGACTTTTGGCCATTCATGTCTTTTTCAGACTGTAGTAATTCCTTTAGATATATTCTGTAGGATTCCCAACCCCAAGCTTTGTAAAATAAATATGGGCTGAGAAATATCATCAAGCCTAAGTGCATGTCAACAAACCAAAAAAAAGAAGAAAAAAAAGGGGAAAATAGCAAAACGTTAACCTGAATACGGTCTTTGTTTAAGAGCCAAAACATCTGTAGCTATGATAACCTCTACCGTTGTGATGTAAATGCTCTGTCTCATCTCTTTCTCTCTGTTTCTCTCTCTCTTTCAGGTGCCAACTGCAAGCTGTTTCTGTGTATGAACATGACCACCGTACAGCCACAGTCAGCTAGTTTGGGTCTGGCTTCAACGAAGCTCACAGGCTGGCTATACGAGAAGAAGGCTTCATTCAGAAATAGCACACACTGTACAGTATGGACACAGCAGCTGCTGAGTGTGAAAGACAAGCAGACGGAAAGAGAGAGGAGACAGAGGGAGAAAGAGGGAGAGAGAGAGAGAGAGAGAGGCGAGAAGAACGTAGGAGACATGAAAATATGCGAGGGAGCGAGAGAGCAAATGTTTTGTTTTTCAATGCGTTGCTCTGACGACATGTATGAAATTGGAATGTCACAACATGTTGAATATGGTTATTATCTCTCTCTCACACACACACACACACACACACACACACACACACACACACACACACACACACACACACACACACACACACACACACACACACACACACACACACTCAATGTCTGAGCACACAGGAAAAACAAAGACCCCCTTACACCTCCACCACGTTAACTGATAAAACAAGAGCCTAATTTATTTTCCATCAAGTTTCCTTCTAATCTTCCTAACAAGTGAGTGATGTGATAAAGCTCTCTCCTTAAACTTTTTTAGACTCTTGTTTTGAAGTCTATTTCTGGGGCCCCTCCGCATCAAACAAGGCATTAAATATGATTCCTCCTCAGTTCTCCAGCTGGAGACGTGTGAAAGTCTATGGGAGTGTGGGGGCGTGTAAAACCTTCCCTCCCTGTGTGAAAGAGTTAAGTCTCATGCAGGTGGGAGTGAATATGTGTGAACCATTTATATCTTTAGCAGACATATATTTCTCTTTTTTTTTCTCCCCCCACTGTAGCAGGAGTCTGGGGGAGTATTGTACTGTCAGACAGATTCCAAGCATGAACACAACCCCAATCCCGCTTCTGACACCAATAGTTAGCGGTGATTGCTATGACACAGTCACACTGGTGGGAGCAAACTAGAAATAAGAGCAGTCTGCAGAGACTTAAGCATGGAAAGGCACCGGAGGGGAGAAAGTGTAGTGTAGAAGGAACAGAACCTTAGATTAAACCATCTCACAGAGGTAGTTCTGTGCTTTAATTGTGGAAGAATCAAATCCATCTGAAGCATAAAAATCAGAGCCAGGAAGCACAGCGAGGAGGAAGATTGACATCTGTGTAGAGGAAGCTATACCACCGAGTGAATGTGAAAGATAATTTTCAAAACTTCAGTGATTGTGCAATGGTCTGATATGTCTTGTGTGTGAATGTGTGAATGTGTGTGTGTATTTGTGAGTGCCACAACTGCACTATTTCTTTTCTTGGCAAAGCCTTAAAATTTCACTGGCAACTAATCAAGCGCTCCCATGATGACCCTTCTGTCTCTTTGCACTAACAGGCCTGCCACCAGATGCGCCTCTGAGCCATGCACAGACACATACACACACACACACACACACACACACACACACGCTTGGAAAAGGCATGAGATAGTGGGTTAAACAAGTGAAGCAAAGTCTGGGAATTCTCCTCTATCCAGCGATTTAAACCACATATGTAAATCCAGCCGTATCCCTCGACGAGCCTGTAACATTTAACTCTAAGCACCAAAAAAAGACCCCCACCACAAGTCTCTGGTGTCTCAGGAAAATTCCACAATCATTTGGAACTAATATGAAATCACGTTTGTTTCATTTTCCTCCACTAACCTCACCCACCCCTCTTCTAGCCCCTGTGGAGCAGATGTCTCCAGCATCCTCATAGATCTCAAGGCTACACACACGCGGAAACACCATCTGGGTTCATGCTTCAGCTGTACATGTGTGTGTGTGTGTGCTTCGTTGGCTGTGTGATATGTGCGCATAACACCATGTGTATTTCTGAATGTGACTGTGCTTGTGTGATTTATATGTAGAAATCCATCTTTATACATCTGTGACTGTTGGGTCTGATGTGTGTGTTCTGTTGGTTATGGATGGGGTCAAGGGGAGTGATGGTACTGTGGAGAGACAATGAGGCGCACCTGTCTGTGAGTGTTTTCTTTTTTGTTTCAAGCCTTCGGTTTGTTTGTGTGTGTGTGTGTAGCTTGTTTACATACCCCCCCCCCCAACCTGGACAGGAATTCCCAGATGAGCTTAGCCTGTGGCAGGTGGGATCCTTTAGAAAATCAGATACACACCGTACCAAAATCACACATTCTCAACTCGCTCCACCCTCGCTGTCCCATACCTCAATCCTTTCATTTTGCCTTGGTTTCTTTTATGTGTGAACCATGTTGCAAGCTACTGCTAAAAACTATTTCCTAAACCACAGAAAATTACAGAGGCTTCCTAATCTTTCAGATTTGCATGCCATACACTTCTATTTGCCAAACTCATTAGGAGCTGTACAAGGCTGTGTGTGGTTCACTTTGGAGGGAAAGGAGGTGGTGCAAAAGCAAGCCAAAGAGACAGGGAAAGATGGGAGGTGATGCTCTGGTGCGCTAAGGCATGCAGCGGGCTCTGTTGTGGCTCTGATGAACAGCCTCTTAATTACATTTACAGCTAAGTGGAGCGGGAGCAGGAGAGCGGTCGCTGAGGCTCGAGCGAGAGTAGACTGGGGCAGAACATAACTAGGGCTTTTGGCACCTCTACTCTGCATCTTGATAACACTTCTCACTCATTAGTTATCACCATTTGAGTACACCAAAGACTTCTTCTCCCCTCTCATGCCTCTCTCGCCTCCCACTTTTCCAATCCACTTGCCTGCTTTCTGTTTCTCTCTCCTCCTTCTCTCCTCTGACATGTTCTCTCCCTCCCCTGACTCCCCTTCTGCTGTACACATTTAAAATTAGGCAGAAGGGAGACGGGGCTAGAGGGTTTGAAACGAGCGCTATGGAGCAGGAGGAAGGGTTTTACACCTCTGATCCACAGACGGTTAGCGTCTTAATGAGGGATTTGAAGCAAAGGAGCCATGGAGAGACAGAGGAATGGAGGCGAGGCAGACACCTGAACACCTGCAGGGGTGGGGAGCCTGATAAGCATGTGTTTCAATGTGTGAATGTCTCCATATGAGGGGCTGTAAGTGTATAAGTCAATTTGCAGGGGTGGGGGGGTGTACAGTGTACATATGTGCATGTGTGTGCTCAATGTGGGGGTATGTGTGTATACAGTGTGTATGAGTGTGTCATGTGTATGTGTGTGCATGAAAGGCAGAACAGGCCCAGCATGTGAGTATGACTGCTGGTGTGTTCAGTGTTACCTGAGTGACACCTGTACGTTAGAGTGGCACTGGGAGGATTAGCTTGACTTCAGAAAGAAACTTGTAGCCTCAAGTTTTCACACAGATAGGTTTTGTCCATTTACAGGAAATGCAGTTTCAGTAAATTACTTTTTTATCAGAAAGAATTAAATGTCATAATAAACATCACTGAAATGATCAGTTAAACACTAAAATACCTTTGACCTTAACACAAACATTCATACAACTCACAAAAAAAACATACTGTGTATATATATATATATATATATATATGTATTTGTACTGTATATATACTGTAAAGTATATACATACAGTATATATACAGTGCATACACACATAAAAATAGGAAAATGATTGAGCTACATAAAGGCTGATACAAAGCACGTATATGTAAGTGTAATCAATGTTGTTCTAACCATGGTAAGGAAACTGCACGCCATCGTTTTCATGTTTAATCTTCCTCTCCTGCACACTCGCCAAATGGTGCTGCACTGAAAGTGGAAAAGGGTATTGTTAACAATGAGACAGAGGAAGAGTGTGAGAGAGAGACAGACAGAGGCAGAGGGAGAGAGAGAGAGAGAGAGAGTGAGAGAAAGGGAGTGAGTTACGAGTGAGTCATTTGCATATGATGTAGGAAATGAGTGACTGATAATTGACATAACTTTAAGGTAAACTGTAAGTGTGATTATGGATTTAACATGAGGATGAGAAAATGTAAAGTCTTTAGATTTGGGTATGAATTGAAGTAAACATGAGAGGGGGTTTTCTTTGAGCTATTGGGTTGCTGGAGGGATGAGGTAGGATTACTGAATAGGTAGAATAAAGAGGGTAATGCCCAAGGCTGAATCAGAGAGTGTAGTGGTAATGACAAACAATGGAAACAAAGACATTAAAGCCTTAACACAGGCTGCTGTAAGCCGTTGCTTCATCCTTGATGCATCTTGGCATTTATATTTTGGGTGTCTGGAGCTACTTGGTGGACAGCATTTTGCACAATTTAGCCATGATGACATGATCATAAATGTTCTGGGGTTGTAGTGATTGTGGTAAAGGGCCATAAGGAAGGTGGTGGGTGGAGGAGTGGGAGATGTTAAGGGACATGTACATCACCAGAGTGAAGGCAGGTGACTGAGGTTCTGAGTGTAGAGAAGTCAGATGAATGAATCACTTTGGACTTTGGCAGTGGTAGGGTGGGGGTCAAGCAGGAGTGTGAAAACGTTTCATGATGCTTGCTTAGTGGGTGACATGTGTGGGGTGGCATAAGCAGGGTACCTGCATCCATGTCGTTGGGCCACGCACTGGATTGGGAAGAGCTGGCAGCAGGTGAGCGTCCAGGGTAAAAAACATCATCTGTGGGGCTCTCCAGCTCACTGTCATCTAATGACTTCCTCTTGGTGGAGCTGAGGACAAGGGGAGGATGATTGGAGGGTGGAGGAGAGGAGGCAGAAAGAGAGGGGGAGAAGAGATACGATCTTAAAAAAATACAGACATATAATCACAGGAATGTATGGATCAAGGTAAAAAAAATACCTTCCGGAACTTAAAAGTAATCATATGAAGAAGCTCATTTAAAGAGGCACCAAGCTTTGCATCTTATGCTGGTCTAACAGCAAATGACCTTTCAAGCGATTTCACTGTCGGACAAATTTCCGATGTAAGAATAAATTGAGAGTTTTCCTAGGGTTGGTTTGCACTCCTGCAATCTCACTTTGATGAAAGGTGATCATTAGTAAAATCTGAAAACTACGAATGAAAAAGGAGGAAACAGACAGAAAAGGAAGGAAGCAGACACAGCCACACAGAAATACTCTCTCTTTGTGAGGGTCTGTGTTTTTCATTCGTTCATTCATTCACTTCTCATTAGTTTGTGTCTTTGTAGGTGTTTATAACTACCTCCGTGGAAGGTTTGCGTACAACTCCACCTCAGACCTGAAGTGACAGGAGATGACAGAGGTAAGAAGAGAGAAAGAGTCAGGTTAAGAAAGACACAACATAGGAAAAAGCAGAAAGAGACATTCAGAAAGAGAAGATCAGCTAGCAGAGAGAGACAAACACACATATGAAGAGGTTCAGGACAGATACCAATACTGGTAAATGGACTATAAATAAATACCATTTATAGCAGGAGACCTCAATGAAATGGCATACTTCACTTGCCAGTAAAGTGATATGCTTTTGGCAGATGCTACTGTGAGTTCATTCTGCCCTGTAGCACTTGTCTTCACAGCCAATCACATACCAAGGCAACACTACTGCTGCCACATGGTTGCTTCACCCACAAGGGTTTCCAATAATGGCTTGATTTGTACAATGGTCACTGGTGTATCCTAAGCAACATCTATGTCTGTACACCTGAACCATAGCAGGGACAGCTTTTACCTGGTGGAAGGAGGCGAGGTGAGAGAGCGTCGCCCCAGAGCCACCTGGTTGATGTTGTAGTAGCTGGGACTGCTGTCAAGGTCAGCCAGTGAGAAGTTAGGACCTGATGCCGTGGCTACAGGAGCTGGCAGGGAGAAAAGGCAAGGAGAGAAGAAAATAGGCAAGAACCAGTTCAGAAATATCCAACATATTTTTTTAATAGAGGAAAATAATCAACCTTAGAGTTGTATTGTGTGATGTATTGTTGCGTACACTTCAAGGCATATGCTGGATTGTAATAGGTTCCTTCAGTATACTAATATTATCAAAAAGGTGCAGTCCTTTTGCATTTATTTATACCCAAACAGGAAACAAATGCACATGCACAAATCATAACATAGATATTGTAATTTTTTTGCTGCAGCTCCTTTTTTTTCTTTTTTAATTCGTACACCTTTTTGTTTGTTTTTTACTACTCACTCTGTGACACTCTGACCAACTCTGCCACGTTCCACACCCCTGAGGTGACGAAGCAGTCCTGAAAACTCAGGTGCCCTGTGCAAGAGAGGATGTGATGACGATAAATACATGCAACGTAAATTCAAAAGAAAACAAAAAATCAAGTTGATGGAATTAAAATACCTACCGTTAGGCGGTGGTTTGATGTCTGTGTCCCCCTGTTGGCTAGAGCTGTCTGATTGTCCAGATTCTGCACAAAACAAGAAATCAGAGACAGGGAGGGGAGAGTAGAGAGAGACATATGGTTATGAGCTGTAATGCATGGTACCAAAAATATACTGGTTAGTGCACAATGTCTCAGTGAGTCGTAGCTGCCAAGACTATGACAGTTGAGGTATGACAGGGAATAACAGCGACTTTCTATCTGTTCCGAGGTATGGCACACATGTTGGGGTGTGTGTGTGTGTTTCACACATTTTTGTGTGACAGTTTTGCATCTAAGAATGTTCTCTCTCATCTCGCTCTGTCCCTCCTGACTTAAGGTGCAATGATTTACAGTGTGCTGCTATGCCATTTAGTATCTAACCACGTAATCATATCACTCACCCTAATCCTATTTAATATGTTCTTGCTGGTAGGGATTTAGTCTGAGTAAACAGAGCACCTTACAAACACACAAACACGCGCGAACACACACACACACATTTCTCTCAATCTGTTTCTTTCCTTAATTTTTGTTTCATACATGCTGTAATCCTCTAATCCTCACATGGACACACACTAGTGAATGCACAAACACAGAGAGCTGGTGAAAAGGCCCGACCATGCCAGTTTAGTTGACCTGAGGGATTCGGTGCAGAGTGCATGAAAGTTGAGACAAAACACTTCCTCTTGGGATATCAATTGACAAAAGTGTAACACAAACACATACACACATCTGTTATGACTAGTCTATGAAAGCATTCATGCCTCACTCACATGAGTAGACACAAACATGCCAAGTCTTGGCAACAAAAGGCAACAATTAGAACTGGAGCGGCTGCCGGCTGAAAGAGGAGATTGTAAGATGAGGTTTTATAACTTGAGAACTGAGAAAAGTTGGTCTAAAGACATGCATTCCTGTCCAGGCTGTGAGAAAAAGATGCCACATGTGTCTTTTTATTTATGGATACAGAACACAGACTGGGCAGCTATATTTTTTTCCTTAATCCTTGTGACCACTGATGAGTTAAATTTGAAGGTCTGGTGTAGTAGTGTGTGGGGGGCTAATGTTACCGGCTATCCATTCAGGTCTAGCTAGGCTGTATCTTGTTAGCAAGCTAGAAAAAGGAGGTGTTTATCTGCAGGCTGTTGGTGATAAAAGAGCACAGAGACTCCTACCAGCAGCACTTGCCTTGGAGCTACACTAAGCCAGAGATTATTTAGCAGAAACAATAACAGACCTGTCTCACTGCCTACGAAGCGCTGCTTATCAACAGAGAGAGGGGCGAGACAGGCGAGAGCCAGAATGAAAGACAGCAAGAGCACCGAAATGAGAGAGAACTTATTTTTCCCCTCTTTTTCTCAAGAAGAATCTTTCACTCCTCTCTGTCTCTCACTGGCTGAGTGTAATCCTGGCAGCCATCTTAGAGCTTGGCAGCCATCTTAACATTGGCGGTAGCGCAACATTCCAGCTAATTGACGGCGCTCACTCCAAACATACGAGGCTGCACCCCCGCTGTACATGCAGCAAGACACTTTCACATACACACACACTCATGCATGGAAAAACATTGAGGTACACACTGAGAGTAAACATATATGATGGCCAATGAAAGCTGTTGGAAAAAAACACAACCTGACTTCACTGGACTTTATACCGTTGTGTAGTATTTCACCACAGGGCTCTACAATATTGTAAATACTCTATTTCTCACCCCATACACGCACAAGTTGGATACGCCGCCACCTTAATGTACATACAGTCTGCTTGAGAGATATGTGATATGCATCTCATATATCTAAGGCTGAAACAAACCCTCAGAAGACTACAGGAGAATGTAAAGAGATGGAAGTTCAAAAAGCACAGAGGTAAGTTTCCAGACTAACTTTAGTCTTTATCTGAAGACTTTTCTTTACACCATAATATCCCATACAGTATGTGTTCCATACCAACTACACAGTTGGGCGGAGCTAATGTGATCACTTTAGTTCCTCTGTCTGTCTGTCTGTCTGTTACAAGATAACTCAAAAAGGTATTGGCAGACTTGGATGAATTTTTGTGGAGGCATCGGCCTAGAGCCAAAGAAGCGTTGATTTGTTTGTTTTGTTGACGTTACTGTTTTGACATTTTTGTGAATTTCTCCATAAATAAACAAACTGTAGGTGTCAATGAAAAACATAAATAAATTTAATTAATATGATTTATTGTTGATTGATGTATTTTGCTTTGCATTAAGAAACATTTGAGTGCACATCTTTGCAATTTTAAATTTAATGGCAGTTCTTTCAAACTATACAACTTCTTTTTATATGGATATGTGCGTTCTATGAAAATAATTCTATTTCATGTGTATAAATATTTAACAGTATTACATTTGTTTTTTTTATGTGATTGATAACATATCTCCAGTGAATTTATTACAAGCTTTATAAAGCATTATAATCACATTGGTGGAGGTTTGTGCTCTCTGAGTCTAGTTTTTCATTTTTGACGCATCACATTTTGAGAAAAAACATCACTGGGAAACCGTGTCCTCACTGCTTCTTAAATTGACTATACTTGGCCTGTCATGACCCCAACATGCTATCGCGTTTACAAAGTGTGAAAGACCAAGAGTGAAAACTGAGCCTCGTGGTAGATAAGAGACTGTCAGGCAGATAAGTGCAGGGACAATGATAGCTGCCCTCAACACAGGCCTCGACTGGCCAAACCACAGCAGCTCATCAGTAACACAGAAGGATACATGTTGTTGGTGTACAGTAGACACCACGACTGTTTTTCTTTCTAAGTTCTTTGTAATGGTAACGGAAGATATTTTTTCGCTCTGTGCTGTCTACTGTACACAGAAAAGAGTTTATTCAACTCCTGACATGTCCTGAAGTCAGCACAAAGATGACCTAGCTAGATAGTGGATCCATCAACTGTTCTGGATCTAGTCTTCTGATATTTTGCACATTAATCAATCATCACTGCACTTAAAGCACAGCACTTCACCATTCATTGAAAATCAGTGCTACTATTGTTTTAAACAGCCCATCATATAGCTGGGCAGAGAAGTGACAGGGGGGTAAAGTGGGGTAAGTCAGAGGAGGTCTAGTTCCTGGTTATCACATCTTTGCCAGCTGCAGCCTACAACACCAGCAGCAACCTTACTTCCCCCCTTCCCAGCCTCTTAACATACATCCAGCCCCTTATCTTGCCACCACAGCCCCCCCCCCCCCCCCCCCCAAAGCCCTCCTTTCAGCAACGCCAATGATAGTCCTGCAGCCCCCCGATGCCCCTCTACTGTACCTCTACCACCAGAACCCCCATCTCTGACCTTGAACCTTTCAGCCAATAATGCAGCCCCATCAAACTTGCAAAATAAATAAATGCAAGTGTGACATGATGATGCACACATAAAAGCATGTGTGGGCCTGCAATGCTTATTTTTGATAACAAAAAAAAATACCCATCCAGTCTGCATTTACTAGAATAGGTCGTAATGAGGAGCTCAGTGAATTCAAGCATGGCTCTAGGATGCCACCTTTGCAATATGAATTTGGACAATTCTATGCTTCCATCTTTGTGAGACCAGTTTGGGGGAGGCCCTTTTCTCATCAACATGAATGTGCCCCAGTGCACAAAGCAAGGTTCATAAAGACATGGTTTGGTGAATCTGGTGTGGAAGAACTTGACTGGTCTGCACAGAGCCATGACCTCAACCCCAACGAACACCTTTGGGATGAACTTGAACGGAGAATGCGAGCCAGGCCTTCTTGCCCCACATCAGTGTACTGTATTGTGGATGAATGATCAAAAATTCCAACAGACACACTCCGAAATCTCATAAAAGGCCTACCCAGAGGAGTGGAAGCTGTTATAGCTGCAAAGGGGGGGACCGACTCGATATTAATGCCTATGAATTTAGAATGGGATGTCAGAATAGTTCCTGTAGGTGTAAGGGCCTGGTGTCCCAATGCTTTTGTGTGTGTATAGATATATCCATCCATCCATCTATCCATCCAACAACTTTGTGGACTGAGCCTTGGCTAAGTGACTTGCTAATTGTGCTGTTGACATCTGGTCATAGAGGTCAGGCAGAGTCTCCAGCCGGTCACTAACTAAAGCTCAGCGGAAAAAAAAGGACAGATTAAAAATACAATCAAGCTTGAAAAGTGCCATGCACACTACATGTATGTGTGCGTGTATGTGCAGTGCAGAGATTGTTGGTTCACAGAGATTCCCCTCCTTCTCGGAACAAATGTCAACTTTACTCTCCCCCTCTCCTCTCTTCTCCTCCCCAAAACACAGGATAACGCAGTACAGCCTCCCAATTGGGTTTCGCTTAAGAGGTTTATCGGTATGTTGCTAAACATTCTGACCTTTTTTTAATCCTTAATGCGCTTAAAATGTTCCAAACCCTCCTAATCCCCCCGGCTATTCCACACAGATGTTCACTCAGCTTTTTTATTGGACGTTATTTTTTTTCTCATTTTATTTATATATATTTTTTCCTCAGCTTTATTTTTTTAATTATTTAAGTCTGTATCATTTAAGGGTATGTTTCTGTTTCTGTATTAGGAAGTCTTTATTGATAGAGTTGCATGTTTGTGTGTGTGTGTGTGTGTGTGTGTGTGTGTGTGTGTGTGTGTGTGTGTGTGTGTGTGTGCAGTAAAGCTTTTGTCCTAAAAGTGTGTGTGAATGAAGTGTAAATGTGACCATTTCAAATGATTATTCTATTCAGTGCAAAAACCTGGGAGTGAAACTTGAGATCTTAACGAGTCATAAGAAAATAATGCTAGTAGAAACTGAAATATTCCATGTTGAAATAATGTATTACGTTTGTACATAAATCACTGCTTGTGTAGGTACACACAGCAAATACACGTACAAATCAGTGTATATGTTAACGTTTGTATGTACGTATGGATTTGTTAATGAATGCATGTAAGTATGTATGTATGCACATGTGTCTGTGTGTATTTGTGTTTTTGTCCCTGTATCACTGTGCCAGGCAGGCAGGCTGTGTGGCGAGGTGGCAGAGTAGGGCTCTGTATGTGTGTGTGTGTCTGTGTGTGTGTGTGTGTGTGTGTGTGTGTGTGTGTGTGGAGCAGGTGTGCCTGGCCGCCCTGCACAGCTTGCTGCCCATCTGTGCTCCCGTCTGTGTGCCGCCTGCGCCCACGCTCTGCCAACAGCACCACACCACGGCAAGAAGACCCAGGAGAGAGGGATGCTGAGAGATGAGGGGAGGGATAGAAAGAAAAAGAGAGATGGAGGGTAGGAGGAGAAGGAGAAGAGAGGAGCGAGGACGAAGGATGGAGGAAGGAGCAGAGAGAAGAGGGAGAGGGGGATTAAGAAGGATGGGAGCATGGAGGATAAGACAGTGAGCAGAGGAAAATGGGAGATGGAAAAGGAGGGGGTTATGGTTCTAGACAGTATGTATGAACTCACAAGGAATGGGTGATAATGAGGTGGGGTGGGGTGCTGCGTGGAGGATTTTTTTGGGGGGGGGGGGGGGCGCTATGTGACAGGCTGGATGCTCATCACTCCTTCTTTATTACTTCACTACTTCCTGTTGTTTCTCCCTCTCACCATTCATCCTCTTATCCTCACCCCAGCATCACCTCTTGGCTCCATCAGTGCAGATTACTGAGGACCTGTGTGATACAGCTACACAGCATTCTGTAATGTTTCTCCATCCCTGCGTTAGGACCCAATAGAAGGTTAGAAGGGCCACCTAAAAATGGGTCCTTCATTTTGGCTTTGTATAGCCACCAGGGTATTCCCAAGCTGCTACAATATAAGATGGGCTAATTACTATTCTGTAGACCCAGAGGAAGTATCCCCAAAAGGGTAGATTATATTAAATTAGCCTACCCAGTGGCCTATAAAAATCAATTTTGTTAAATTCCAAGGGTAACAACAGGAATACCCTAGGTATACCAAAGCATCTTTCATTACTGTGTGTGGTAAAAATTACAAATAAATTAATTCAGATTTTTTTCTTTTGGATATATCAGGGGTGAACTCATTTAAAGTATGCCAAATGCTTTCTCTGAGGGGTGTAAAATGACGTCCCCTGAGAATTATGAACTGAAGTACAGGATGTATGAATCTGTTGTTATGCATAAGGACTGGTATCACACGTTTATTTAAACCTCTGCTGCTGTATGTTAGATTTCTCATTGGGTTTGACAACAACATTGTTGAGATATGAAGTTAAGCTTGAAGTAAAGGTCTGACACACAACTCCCACCACTGGATCCGTTTCATTTGATTCTTTTTCTTTAACAAAGGGTCCCAAAAAGCCAGTTTATGAAGGCTAAATATATTTCTTCACTAATATTGCCCTCCTCTACCATTTTACTGTATTGAGATGAAAATGAGTCATAGACTTAGTATGCAGACACATGCTATGGCTTGTTTCCTTAATTAGGCCATGTAAAAAAATGCCTCGTGTTTAGATTTCCAGTATTTAAGAGCATGTAAACTTGTTCTACCTACAATATTTTGAAAGAAAAAATAATGCAGACAAAATGAAGAATAAAACTGTATCAGCGGTACAATGTTATTGCCAAAATATAAGAGTAATGTGTTGAAATTTTATGCTAATGTCAATCTGAACCCAGTGACACTTAATTAAAACTGTTGGTTTGATGTGAGTGTAACCATGTATTTTATTACCCTGGTCATAACTTTCATACATTACAAACAGGACTTTCTTTGATTATGAATTGCGTAAATTTATGAGAAGATTTCAGTTTAGGTCTAAAACTATGAACCATCCATCTGAAACGTTATGTGTTAGCAATCCTAATCTATGTATTTCCTGCAAGTGGCAGATACAAGTGGCATGTGCATTATATTTAAGAGGCTGTAAGAACTCAGAAGTGTATCCAAAGACAGCGAAAAAATAAATAAATAAAGCAAACCTGGACTCCATTCAGGAGCCGTATGCCAAACAAAAAAGAGCATATACTGTTTATTAGATATGTTGTAATTTCCTTTAGGTAGCTGAAAACACTTTGACCCACTAGAAGTGTGCGGCATTGCCTGCATTTTCATTTTGTTAATATTATTATTTTGTTGTGTTGGGGACTTTTCTGTGCATCAGCCTTAGGATGTGTGTGTGTGTGTGTGTGTTTGATGTGTGCTTTTTTTGAGACACAGAATCCATGAATGTGTTTACCTTCCTGCAGGGTTCTGTTTTTTTAAAAGTAAGATATTATTGTTACAAAACGATAAGAAAATAACCTTTTATTTCTCTGTTTATTTCTTTGTTTTCTTTAATGTTGCAACCTCTCTTAGGGGGCGGGGCAACAACTTCCAAAATTAAGGTGTATATAAATATATAGATAATTCTGATGTGCCTGGTTGGTATTTTGGGGTTGACATTTTACAATTTTTGGTTTTAGGGAAGTTTTTTTTGCATGTAACATTTTCTTTAATTTCTCAACTTACTGTCACTAAACCTGTCCGGTGTGCGTGTGTGTGTGTGAGACGCATGGGTAAGACATGCCCTTGGTAGCAGGAGCCCAAATTGTTTTGTTCAGAGAC
Source organism: Chaunax sp. Z400 (assembly GCA_037577475.1). Classification (NCBI taxonomy): domain Eukaryota; kingdom Metazoa; phylum Chordata; class Actinopteri; order Lophiiformes; family Chaunacidae; genus Chaunax; species Chaunax sp. Z400. Next base: position 23,761,080 of record CM075191.1, on the reverse strand, counting down.
ACCTCTGTGCATTCTGTGTGTAAAAACAGCTACTGTTTAGCTCATTCGCTCACCACTGCTCTCTCGAGCCGAGGAGGAGGGACCAACTCACAAGTGAATCCCATAATCATGCTGCAAAAGCGAAAGATAATTTGTGTATCTGCGCCGTGAATTTTAATCTGCTCCAAAATTTTATGGGTTCTTCCTTGGCTCATGCTACATCCTTCTACCAAGATTTATTAAAATCGAGCTGGTAGTTTCTCTGTTATCCTGCAGACAAACAGACAAACAACCTTTACTGAAAAGATAACCTTGACGCAGTGAAAAACATTTTGCAATCATGTATATCTAACTTGCTTCATTAGCAGAAGCGTGAGAGTGTGTGTGTGTGTGTGTGTGTGTGTGTGTGTGTGTGGGTGTCGGTGTCTGGGGGGCCCCCAGCACGGAGTGTGAACATAGTGTGAACATCCCCCTGCTGAGCTGATACTGATATAACTGTCCTGTAAGTGGTGTTGACACCAGCATTATTACCCTGTCAACCTCCATTTCTACTCAGCTTAAAAGAGTCAACTGGGGCGGTGGCCCAATCGTGGTCAGAACCAGTGTCTCTGCATAACCCTGCTCCAGCATAAATAAATACAGCTACACAAAGGCCGGAAAGGAAAGAGAAGGGGAACATTGGGGAGGGAGAAGGAAAGAGGAAAGGGGGTGGGGGTGGGGTGGGGGGCAGTAGGGGTATACTTACTCTCGCCACTACCTACAGGGCTCTCACATAATAGAAACATCAGACACACGCACTGAAAATCTGGCTGCAGTATGGGATTATCACCACCAGGTGGCATTTCCTGGCACATAGAGTAGATGGTGAAATGCAAATAAAGCATCAAGGCCTTGGGCCATGCGTCTCTGCTAGCTCAGACTTCACTCTCTAGACTTTAGAGAGAAGCAGGCCAAGAACGGAGAGAAAGGCAGACAAAGAGATGAAAAGGAAGAGAGATGTGATGAGAATAAAATCAAAGTGGAATATGGAGCAATTAATAAACTGACTTGCGAGTAGGAGCTTATCCCTCCAGCATTTTCCCCTGAGATCGCAAGATCCAACTCGTGCATGCTATCGTGTTCAAATAAAACGTTTCGCATCAAAAAGCCTAAGAGTCTGAAACATCAGGATCTGAGCGCTCTCAGATAAAGAGGCAGTTAGAGGCAAACCTACTACAAAGTGCAGAGACAGTGAGATTTGCAAGCTGGGGAAGGCAGATTTGTAAGAACAGAACACTACCAGATAATAATTTTTTTTAAAAGATAGCACTGTGACACAATCCTGTAACAAAAGGCATTTTGGCATATGAGCATTGCTTAACTTTGGGCTAAGCTTTGCAGTAACACCATTTATTATAGATGAATTCTTAACTCAATAGAAATACAAGACAGTAGTCGTTGCAAGGTTGCAGAGAAAGTATAGTGCAGAGATGAATACAGAGCTGGGGGGTGAGGAAAGGCCTGTGTTGAGACTTGGATTTCTCCTCCCTCAGCCCTTCTTCCTGCTGGCCCAGATACACACTGTGGGTCTTTGTGCTGAAGCTGTTACACACGCTTTCTGTCTGGCCAGCAGAGGGGTGCTTTAAGGTAAGCCTCAACACTGGGACTGTCTTTCTTTCCATTTCTCTCTCTTCCTGCATTACACCTATTTACTCTTTATTCATCTATCTGGTTAAAACACATCATTCACTTCAAATTTAGTTTAAACAACTCAGACCGCCTCCTTTATGCCCCGTCGTTCCCTATCCAACATAGCATTTGTTTTTGAATGTTGTTATTTTTTTATATGTCTATTACACTGGTACTCTTCTCCACACATTTATCTCCAAAGCTCTTTGCATTTCTTTTCAAGATACATAAAAGAAGGGAAATTACACTAGTAGAAAGCTGAAGCACTCGCACAGCCAAGGACATGTCGATAAGAGTGAGAAAACATCCTCAACACAGACTCACACACATACACACCCACAAAGTGATACCGAGCAAAGTTGCCAACTCCTCCAAAAACACCACAGAGATAACAATGATAAACATTCTTTCTGCAGCCAAGTCTTTTCCTCCAGAGGAATACTTCAATGAAAATTCTGAGCAAATGTGCCACATTATGAACATAACAATACGTCAAACAGTCAGTTGGGTGAATTTGCTGCACTGGAAAGCAAGAGACCCAATTACAGAGGATCTCTTAAGTTCTTTGCTCATAAGAAATGCAATGTTGAAAGTAAGGAGAGAATTCATCTCATTTGAATGCATATGCAAATAATGATTGTTCTGTTGGGAATGTATTACAGCCCACATCAAAATTAAATTCAGTTGGAAATGGTTTTTCTATATTAAAAAATAAGACATATTTCAGTGCAAAACAGTAATTTAAATTAAGTACAAAGGCAGTTACATACAGTAAGCATCACACATTCTTGCTCCACGCTGGGTCACACATACAGTGCAACAGTGGGCTGGACACTAACACAATATGTGTCTCACTGGGAAGTATGAATAATCCAAGTGAATCAATTCTGTCAATCTGTGCCAAGAGGACTAAGCAAGGGTGGCAGAGAAAAGAGGACTGTGGGAGGTGGCTGGGGGGGGATCAAAAGAAGAGGAGGAGCAGGGATGCTATTAAGAGAGAAGGAAAGGCGCTGTTGGCAAGTAGATGAGTAGAGTGCTGGATATAAAGGGTTATTATGATGTATATATTTGTGGAAGAAAAATCCAGCAGAGCAAACTTTATCAAAGTGGTCACACTGTCACGTTGACAACACAAACACATACCCAGAGACCAGCGGAAGGACATGGAGCTAGTGCTGCCAAGCGGGGGTCACCTTTGACCCTTTGGAACTGTAGCTGGAGATGATGCCAGCCAGACAGCTCAACGCAGGAAGTAGAGCAAACAGTGTTTGAGTGAGTGTGTGTGTGTGTGTATGTACACAGGGGTGTGGACACATACTGGCCAATCACAGCCATGAAGTCAGATCATATGAACCAATGAAAGCTAAGTTCAGCAAGGTTGACAGGGGTTGTTGATCTCTGATTTTGTGCCATGTCAAAATGCCTTCATGTCTGCTGCGCATTTGTATCAGTGTGTCTGTGTGTCTTTAAGTGTTGTATTAAGTATTATAGCATGTGGAAGAAAGTAAAAAGGTAGACGAAAGGAGAGGAACTGGCAGGAGGTAGACTGAACTTGTGCCCTTGAGTTCCTGGCCTCAGGAACTGGACGACCATCTCATCAAGTCTGGCTCATGGTGTACACACTTCAACCATACAAAAACACAATACATGGCTAAAAGGATATGATATTTTGCTCGATAATGTTAACACACTTTCACAAAAGCACACACAGATCCACTCTTGAGGCACTCTTTGTCCATTGTGTGACCTGGTGAGGCAGACAGAGAGAGTGGCGAGGGGCAAAGGGTGAGGTCATGTGAGGGAGTTGGAGCCAGGCGCAATGGCCAGCTGATGTCAACCCAGATAAGTCTGCATTATCAGTGTGTGGCCCTTAAAGGAAATATTTGATGTTTGGAGGTAAGGTGTTACTAAACGATAGCCAATGGTTTCCAAAACGGAAAAACATCTCACTCACACATATGCATACTGATACATGCCGAGTACAGATTTAAGGAAAAGAGCAGAGCAGACAGACTGTCAAACATTCAAACATACATCAGAAAAAGTCAGTTACTGTAAAAAACAATGTCAGCAAGCTAATCCAACAAATGGTGACGGTGGTAACCCTTGCAGCTAGGATAACTCAGAACAGCTTTTAGTTGCACAAAAAAGTGATGGCACCAACACTGACAAGCAGTTAAACCAATCAGGATGTACTGTAGATGTACAGGAAAGCGGTCCACCATCTGTTTGATGGTATACGCACTCACTGGGGAGCCGCATCGCTGCCACACAGGGTCACTATGTGTACGTGTGTGTGATGAGGAGAGAGAATGAGAGAAAGAAACAGACATGACATATACATGGGGTGTGCAATCATTAAATTCATATGCATAGACTCATTTTCCTTGCACAATCTTTTGCCACTCTCTCTCTCTCATTCTCACTCAACAGAAAAGAGCACTCAGTACAGTACAGTACAGTACAGAACCAAGGCCTCTGCCAGACAACAGAGGCCTACAGTCATTTTAGAATTTGCATCACAGACAAAACACAATGAAACTGAAAATTTGTAGTGGGTTAGGTAGCTGTCCTGCTTGTGTGTATAGAATATTTATATAAGAACACATCCCCCCCACCACCTCGCAGTGCTTAGCCCGTAAACCCATCCCGCTTAATGTCTCCTCACTAATTCTAATTTTAAATCTAATTCACCTCCTTACCACAATCACTCCAAACATCATCCCTGAGCATGGCCCCAGATAAGCTCCGCATAATATCTGACTGGCCACATGGCAACTGGGACATTGTATTTAACTGTGCTGTATGGCTAATCCATATTAATAGCACTTTGCTTAGCTTCAACCTACGACCCAACTTCCAAAGCTGGCCAAAGTACACAAGTAGGTAAAGGCATCCCACAAACACACCTGATGCTCATTTAAGATTCTAACAGAGGAGACAAGAACAGAAACATGAGGAAAATATTAACATCACTGTTTATTATTCTCTTCATCAATTGAGCAGAATTCACAAAAACAGACGTGCAAAGCTTTTATGCACACCATATAGAACTATAAAATGGGAAGCTATGTGTAGGCTGGAGTAGAGTTTGTGTATGAACAGACCCGATCCCCTGTAATCTATCCAGTGATGTAATGCCTGGTGCAGCCACCATAATATGTTACATAACCTTATAACAGGCTTACATACCCGAGGGTTCACAGAGTTCATTCTGAGTATGAATGGCTGGCTTGTTAGTACCAGATGTTGATTATTTTTGATAATTGACTTATTTTTGCGTCTCGATCCTTGCACAATGTTTCGGTAATTTCCACATTGCTGAAGCTACTGAAGAAGTCCCAATATGTGCTGCTGAAAATTTTGATCATATGAAAATCGAGTTAATGCAATCAGTCACGCATATTTTGAAGAGGTGTCAAAAGTCATCATGCAGCTCCATTCTAAAGAGGACGTGATTTAAAGACCTAGCTTCACTCGCAGAAATGGCTACATTCAGCTATGAAAATGGGTTTAGTCAAATCACTACTAACATACACACTACAGCATAGCTCCTCGGCCCCCAACTGTTCTCAGCTCAGAGGGAAAAGCTTTTGATTTGGTTGTGACTGGCAGCTCATGTAAACACTGCATCAGCTAGTGAGCAATAGTGGAGAGTTGAATGCCTGCCAAAAGCTGCAAAGCCAAGTTTGGCCATATAGCACAGTGTGCGTGTGTGTTTCTGTGTATGCATGTGCTGTGAAAAAAAGGGTTTGTATGTGCAGGCATGAGTGTGTACATACACTATGTGAGCACATGTCTGTGTCTGTGTTTAACCCATTTACGTAACAGATGGGGTCCCTGGGTTCAAGCAAATTTAAAGAGTGAGCATGCAAGCAAGAGAGGCAGAGAGAAAAAGAAGAGGAAGGAGCTATACATGGAGGGTGAAGTGGGGGAGGCAGGCAAGCAAGTTCTGCTTAAATGAAAAAGTAAGGATGAGGTGGGCCAAGAATTACGAGGGAAGACAGCAAGCAGCACAAAAGAAAATGTTGGAATACAGACGTTAGGGTGGAAACAGGAAATAAGAAAGAGAAAGTAAGACAGAAAGAGAAAGAAAATCTCTTTTTTTTTGTTTCCAAGCACAAAAAAGAGGAGGCACAAAGTACAGGCACCTGACAAAGGGATTTTGATGGAGGAAGTTTGACAAAGCATAGGCTGAACAGACTTTCGAGGCCAGACACTGTGCAACTTGGATGACACCGCTAAGAGATTAGGATACTAATATGTTGCCCTTGAAAGAGAGGAGGGGAGAGAGTCAGACAGAGAGGAGAGTGTGAGAAGGTGTCTTGAGAATAAGAGACAAAGAAGAAAGACTGGGATCCAGAGACAGAAAAGGGAGAGAGGAGACAAAAAGCATTAAAGTGGGAGAGAGAGAGAGAGAGAGAGAGAGAAAGACAAGATAGAGGGTGGACGAGAGATAGAAAGGGAGAAAAAAAAGACAGAAGCATGAAGGCTTGTTTCTGGTGGGACTCCAAGAGCCAGCATCTGTTTGGCTGGGGCTCAAAAAAGTCTAGTGTTTCACCCTGCAGCGCCCAGGGGAATGCTATTCCAGGCTGCATGGACTTCTATGAAAAACAGCTTTATGTGGAAAAGGAGAAATGGGGGGAACCGGAGGAAGAGAGACAAGGGAAGGAAGGAGAGCAAGATGGAGAGGAAGGAGGGAGGGAAGGAGAAGGAAAGAGAGGAATAAGAAGAGAAAGTGGGGAGAGGGGGTAAAGATGAAGTTATGAAGAAGGGTGACTGAGTAAGAGGAAGACAATAAATGGCAAAGTGCAGAGATGTTCAAGATATTTAGAACATGACAAAAACTGAAAATGAGCGTAATGAAAGAAAAAAAAGCAGAGAAGTTTTTTTTAACCTGTTTACAATATTTATTCACCGCCACCCAAACAACAGCCCCTTCTCATTCAACACTAAATAAAATTTAAAAAAGGGGGATTGGGGGTAAATGAAGCAACCACACACACACACACACACACACACACACACACACACACACACACACACACACACACACACACACACACACACACACACACACACACACACACACACACACACACACACACACACACACAGAGAGAGAGGATTTGTGTTCCTCCTTGGCATCTGGGCTAGGCCAGCTGTGTTGTGGCTCGCAGCCCCGGGCCTCCTCACCTGTCAGTCAGACAACTGAAACCACCCCCCAAGGGACAACAAACAGTTGGTAGAGCGGTGCTGCTGCTGTCCACCTCCCAAACCAGCACCTGTGTGTGTGTGTGTGTGTGTGTGTGTGTAGATGCATACATGTAAAGTGATAACAGGGTATCTCTGAGTGTGTATTATACAGCATGGACAGGCACAACATGCACAACAAACATATCATTGCAATACATACTGTACAGGCAGTCAGTATCTGCTTGCAAGAGCCAAACCACTCTGCTACTCTACAGTAAAACAAGATATGATGTATGATGTTGGTACAGTGTGTGTGTGTGTGTTGAGGAGGAGGAAAGGGGTTAAGGTATTAAAGTGAGGCCCTGGGCTTAATCAAAAGCAGAGACACTTTCGCCTGGAAAAACAATGAAGGAAGGCAAAGTTTACATGAGCTAACTGACAGAGAGTGGGAGGGAGAAGAGGAAGGAAAGATGGATGGATGAGTGAGGGAAGTTGGAAGGGGAAAAAAATAAACATACAGGGGAGTTAGAGCATGGAGACAGATGGAGGGAAAGAGAGAGAGAGAGATGGAGCGTCAGTGTGGTGGAACAAAATAATGAAAATGTGCTTTTCATTTCTCCATACCTCCCCACCACCCTCTCTCAGTCTGTAATGCTATCTTTCTGTCTCCCCTCCTTCCATTAGGTTTCTGAGATACTTTGTTTGTGAATTTTACAGTGGAAGGATTCCCCTCACTCTCTCTCCCAGCCTTTATCTAACTCCCTCTAGATCTCAGAGGAACACATAAGCCTATGTACTATCAGCTTTGCGAGGATTTCAAGTCATTTGAAGGTATTTTGCTTGTCCAGCTTGGATTGATGCCGGGCAACACGGCTCTCAAAACCACCAAACCCGCACGTGAAGCTGCTCAGGGTTGGCTGAGGACAGGTTAGAAGAAAGAGATAGACAGACAGAAGAGACAAACAGAGAGATGGTTGTGGGAAGGTGTAAGATTGCCAGCTTCCCTTCAAGTTTCCAGCTCATACCTTCCAACTTCCCTACCACGTCTGTGGCTTTAAGTTCAGTTTGATTTTTTCAGAAAGGTTAAGCCTAAAATAGTTAGTGCCGTATTTAAAACAGCAGGATACTGTGTGTCAAAATAAACTACACTGCCCATATTCATCATAATGAATAGACATCCCTCGTGCAAAATCAAGACGACAATTGAGACCCATGACACAGCTACAGTATATCATGCTTTTGGTTATTTTATTGACAGTAAAAAATATAGAATGTAAACACAATTGTCCTGGAAGCAATGCGCTTCACCACCAAACTATAAAGGACAGCCGTTGTACTCAGCTCTCAGGTGCTAAATGCTCTATCCACTTAAACTCATCCAGGCTATTGCCTTTAAATGAAAACACAAAATCAGCCAATGAATAAGGAAAAGCACACCCCACCACTGATTCAGCCTTCTGCATCACCTCAAAGGCTTGGTCTCCTCACGCTATCTCTAACAAGCACATATTACTCCTCTCCATTCAGCTCTTTATGTTTTTGGAGTGTCTCCCTCAGAAGAGGTTTTCCCTAGAAAACTGTAAATATCCCAGCTAAGTGACTGGATTGAGCTCACAAGTGCATTAGCGTTATCTTTGGCTGTGCAGCTCCCTTGACGATTTATAGCCAAGGGCCTTCACAATGAGGTAAGAGGAGATGATTGCAGATGGTGATAAAGAAGACTTAACATGATCCCATGGCTGGAGAGATTGAGAGACTGACAATATTTAACATTTTCATTCATTCGTCAAAATCAAGATGACACCTTTCCAAGAAAAGGTTGATTTATCTATTGTTTTGTTGACAGATTTTTTTTTCATGTTTTCAACCATTCATAAAACATCTACTCATACTCTTGTTATACCAGACCAGGGTGAAACTTTCACCAGGTTAGGATAGACCTCCTCCTTTACCATGCTCATCTCATTTGCAACACCCACATAACATTATTAACGAGGAGATCCATACTATATGAACAAGCAAATAGGGAGATGTAGCCAACTAGATAGCTATGCATGGTAGATGGGGAGCTTGGGCCAAAGAAGTCTTTAAAACAATGCTGTTTTAATGGTGCAAATGGAGAAAGTCATACACGGCACGGCCCCTCAAAATTGAGGGGAAAAAAAAAGATTAAATTTTTTCCTGGATTGTGATTGTGTTTAAATAGATTTGGATACTATCTTTTAGCCAGATTGCTCATAGCTACCTCTCAGTCTATGAAAGCTCTGTAAAAACTCAAAATGGATTTGATATCAAACTAAAAACTGTTTTATCTTTATATTTGGAATAAAAACTACTGACTTCAGACAGTTCGTTAGTCAGGCCAGATCATAAATTTATGCAAGTAATAATTCTATTATTAATTTGGACAGTTACAATGCTTACAGTTGTCTGTAAATCCAACTCGTCATTGCTCACCACAACTCTGTGGTGAGCATTTCTATTATAATTATAACATTTAAAAGACAACTGCCTCTGGTCCTTTGACAAGAACAGAGACCTGATGAAAGAGAACTGGTGAAGTGGAACCAAAAACAAATGTCTACTGACATGTTTGTGGGAGAGCCATCCTTGCATGAAGGAATGAATGTCCTGATAATCTCACAGCGTTCTTTCACTGGTACCCCTTCCATTTTTTCCACATTCAATGCCTCATTAAAGCCGTAACTGTACTACATGACTGACTCACACTTACATACTTTTACGCATTTAAGAGTTCACCTTAGTGTGAAGTCATGAGTCAGATCCTTTTTAGTATGTTTTTAGGGTCAGTGTCCTCACCAAGCCACGAAGCTAAATTTTCACTGTGTTGATGTGGCATTTTTCTTGGCTACATGCCAATGTGTAAACTTAATTGTTCAACCCTGATACCAATTATTCAATGGGTGTGTTACTCTAGGCCGCGACTATTTCACACACTACTACATACTCATTTGATTGCACTTGAGTTCAATGTAAAAACCACATGACACGAGTGTGGAAAATATGCAGAGAAAGAATATGCATTAGAGTGAAGTAATGATGCACACACTAACTCAATCAGAGAGCCATATGGGCTACAGCATAAATGAGTTGGCTCTTTTAATGAGCACTGCTGAACGAATGTCTTCTGCAACACTGAAGTCATCGGCACTCATCAACACACTATGTCTCTTTCTCTCTCTGTTCTGTGATAAGACAGCCATATGATTTCACTTATCCACGGCCTTGGTCTGAGAGCCTCCAGACTGGGGATAGTGACAAACTAATAATCCCCCCTTTCCTGCAATTATACCCCCCCCCCAGCATTCTCTCTCTCTCTCTTAATTCTCCTTTTTCACTCTCAATCACTTGCTCAGCTTTGTCTATTCCTTTCCTTTCCTTTCCTTTCCTTTCCTCTTCTCAATTTCTGTTTCTTTCCGTTTCATATGCTCACCTCCACTCTCTCTTTTTGTGATATGCAAACATTTACGATTACACCTTATTTGTGATATATCACTACCCTTTCTTCTATGTATATGAAAAATCTGGTCACGTTTTCTCTTCCGACACTATTGAGGACATTCTGGCAGATTTGACCGAACGAGAAAACGTTATGCGTGTCCCATAATTTACAGAGATATATAGGTTAATAGTAAATTCCAAATCCTGTCACAAAATCCTGCAGATGAGACCTGTATGGGACTGTGTTTACTGCTGCTATATTATATAGTGGAGAAAAGAAAGAAGGACCGAACAGACCAAAACCACCATCAAAATACTCAAAAGCACGTCAGTGAGAAAGAGGCCTTCATATAACAGGTTATGCCTGTGGCTCACTACGACTGGTTACAACTGGTTCCACTATTACAATAAAGTTGGGTAGAGCCCTATATGAAGTCAGCAACATGCTGACAGACAGTAAAATTAACAGAGCTGGTGATGTAAGCTTTGTGGCAAAACTAGTGATGCCCTCACTGATTGCCTCTCACATGGGGGAGAGCGAGGAGAAGGACAAACAGGAGTAGAAGATGTGAAATAACATTTTTGTGGCATGCTTTGTTAGAGTTCACTCGGACATAGGCTTCGTGTGTATTAGCACTCACTCCCTTATAGACCCTTATCAATGTGCATGATTAATAAGCCAGCGTCAGACTGCTTTATCTTAGGCTGGCTGGTGGGCCAATGCTCAGCCAGAAACCATACAGCTCAGTCTGTGGCATAAGGCCCAATGAGACCTTATTAATAGTGCTTGGGATGAGCTAACAGCCACAGATCCTCCTGCTTTGGCTCCTTCATAGCTGCTAGTGATAATTTGGGCTTATTGACAAGGTGATGGTGAATCAGGGCTATAAGGGATTGTTTAGAGAGGCTCACTGGCTGAACTAGTGGGGATATAGGGAGCATGATGACAGTAATGATGGTGCTAAAGTTCTTGCCGAGCTGATATTATTTAGATAAAACATCAGAGATGGTTTACACTTCAGGATGGAGAGTAGAAGGTGAGTAAAAGGGGTAAATGAAAGAGGGGAAAAGGAGAGACACAAGTGTAATACATTTGGTCTTACATTAATGCTAATACATTATTTGTCACCCCTTCTTTCGACTTTGTATTTTTCTCTTTTATTGTATTCAAATCTTGACTTTGCTCTGATTATATTTGGACATCGGTGAACCGACCACTCAAAGCACAACACAGAGGCTCGATGAAGGAAGTGCTGCGACGTCAAGCTGATCAAACACAAGGTGGAGTGACTCGCTCAAATGAACTATGCTCTAGCTTTTAAAACACTGACAGATGCATACCCCTCCGCACTGCCATTTGTCAGAGATCTATTCCTGCACTTAGAGCAGACTCTCCCTCTCTCTCTTCCTCATACACACACACACACACACACATACTCACTCTAAGGCTTATGCTACCTTTGTCACCTCCCACACACTAGTTATCTCCAAGGACACAAAACCCACAAGATCCTCTACCCAATTTCCACGCATGCAACCGAAATGGAGCTGTAAGCAGGCATTAAGCCTGATGGGCAGTAAGGGAACAGGAATAAAAATACCATTGCTGGAGAAAAGGAGGAGGAGATGGATGGAAAAAGTAGAAACACAGGGAGGGTAAGGAGGGAGGAAGCAGGAGTTTGATTTCTACTTAACACACTGACTCTCCTCTCAACTTTACAACACACTTGTGCAGGGTTTTTGGAGAAGGTACATACCTTCTGGTTTGTGCTACATGAAAGGTACCAAACAGAAAAAGACACAATGACGCCTCTGTATAGGAGAACACACAATAAATAACCATGCAATCCCTTCCAGACTTAAGAACATCTTGGTTGCAAGCCAAGGAATCTGAAATAATACTCTGCATCTTACAATACTTTCAGTAACTTTTTTTAAACCAAAGTTGAAAGGTGATCTCCTTTCACAGTTAAGGCCAGTCTGATTGGTGCATCTGTAGTTTGGATTGGATACAGGCCAGGAAAGGAACCATGGGCAGCACTGGGCCACAGTAAAGGATGAAAATATATAGCTGGATTCTTCAGACTTAGATACACATATATCTGAGTTAAGCCTCCACTTTACCAATGCTTATAAATACCATTATCTATGTTATAAATCGTGCCGGAGATGGATTTTGGTTTTCAGTGTTTTTACAGGCTCCAAGAATTGAAAATTGTGAACATCTGAAAATTCTACGCAGTTAGATCTATAAGAAAAGTGCTGTGTCTTCAGCAGATATCATGAGACAAATTAAGCACTGCCTTACAACTGCTCGTGAGGAAATGAAAAGGTTTTGCATTTTTGTAGGCTCTTATGTTATACACCCTCAAATATACAGACAGATGCAACAGAGGTTTAGAGAAGGCAGAGGGAAAAAAACATAAAGCCACACTCCTACTAGGGCTGCGGTGGCAAGGCGTCTCCCTAGTGATGAAAAAGCAGTCTATCACTGTGGGATGGTGGTTAAACAGGTGCCGCCGTCTTGCCAGGAAAACCAACATGTTCACTTTGTATGGTTAAAGGGAGGATCTCAACGGAATGACAACACTGACAGCCACACTGAGTACACACTCCGAGGAAGTGCTCGTAGCTCTTGTTTATTCTCTGGCAATCAAGCCTGGTTGTCCTGCCACCAGGAAAGCAAGGTGTTCTGCTCTCTTCTTTTTCTGAACAGGTTTGCGATATTCTTTTTGTTTTTTTTAGGGAATAGATATTGTACTAGTTCCTCCATTTCCAGAGGTACACACGGCAACATCTCCATCTCCATCCCAATCAATGTGCCGCTGTTTGGGCACCGACAGCATCTACAGTATTCCAGGGCACATCGATCAGATACATTTTAGGGATCGCCTTTTGTGAAAAGTGCTTTTGGTCAGGGGATCAATGTTGTTTATCAAAAGCCTGTATCAAGGAAGAATAAGATTAAGATTATCATTACACACATGTTTAAGCATGCAATTAAAATCATAATCAAGGGAGCAGTCAGGACACTAAAGACAAATTAATTTATAATTTCTTTACACGTCTTTTTAAGCAGGCAAAAGGCAGAACAGAAATTCACAGACTACGACATTTAGTGGTGGCAGCCAAATATCGCCACTGACCAAAGTCACTAACCCAAACCTTTCAATATACCCTAACAAGTACACAAGGTGTCTTATCATGCGCTGATTTCTGGTCACCCTATCTGGCATTAACAGTGGGCTTTCTGTATGTCAGCTGCCCTTTGCCTGACCCAGTCAGTCACCCAGAGGAAGGAGTGATTAGCAGGACTGAAGTGGCAGAATCCCACCTGCTCGGACTCAATAGGAGCCCTCACACAGCTAGATCGCTAGACTCAACAGAATTTTAATCACATATACAAAGACGCACTTGCACAGACAAAGACCCATGTACACACAAAGATACATAGGCACACACATACAGGGACAATTACGCACACAAGGAATGCTCCCTCACACATACCCACTCAGTGACTCTTTCATCCTAGCAGACAGATAGAAAGAGGAAGGAGGCAGAGGAGTGATAAAGGCCCAGACAGCAGTAACGGGGGTAAGAAGGGATGTGAGGAGAGAGAGAGAGAGGGAGGGAGAGGGAGGGAGGGAAGGAGAGAGGAAGGAAGGGAGGAGGAGCATTTCCTGGAGAGACATGGTAGGCAGGATATGCAGAATGAGAAGGAGGGTAAACACAGCGGTGGCTTGTTCCAAGCAGACGTTCTGTCCTTACAGGAGCTCTGTACACACTAGTGTCAAACAGAGGGGGACAACACACTGGATGGCTCCATCCTAATGTACAACAAACTGGAGAGGAGCAAACACACACACACACACACACACACACACACACACACACTACAGAGCCCTGACACAAATAGAAAAACATATGCATAGGCAAGCGCAAACCCAAAATGTGCTCATATTCATGCACACAACACATGCAAATGCAGACGTACAAGTACATACACAACTTCAGTTTTTCTTTAAGGTAGGAGTTTTGGATTCAGGTAATGGAATACAGTTTCTATGTTGCATAAAACCCTAGAGGACACTACAGTATGTCCTGTATGTAAGACGATCTCTCTCTTTCTCCGTCTCAACCACTTTTTTTTCTGCCAGGTCTGTTTTGTTGACTGCTTTTCTTTAGCCTTCTGCCCTTTATATCTCTCTGTCTGCTTCCTTCTGGCCCCCTCCTCTCTCTCTCTCTCTCTCTCTCTCTCTCGGCACAGTCTGGTTTGTCAGGCCTGTAATAGAGCTGCCATTGTTTGATCAGTGAAGCAACAGGAACTGTACCCTGTTAACCCAGCTCTCAGTATGTGTGCGCATACATTTCAGGAAGGTGTGTGTCAATGTGTGTAGGTATGTATATAACGTATGGCTGCCTGCAGTGTGAGTGTATCTGATAACAGTATACATTTTTCTCCAGTCAGTATGCAAACTTTCCGTTTGAAGTGCATTTTTCTCCACTCCATACAGTGTGCAGACTTTCTGTTTGAAGTTGAAGTCAGGATGGCATTAGGCTTTATATTTAACAAGTACCTCTCTCCATTACTCCCTATAACTACAAACTACCCTCATGGACTCTTAAAGGATTTGACCCCTCCACATGGCCTCTCTTTGCTCCAGCTTTTTCACAAATACATGCTAACACACATGGACTTATTCAAAACCACACTGTAACAATTCATTTTCACACATGCTTTACTTGAGCTGCCCTTTAATCCATTCTGTTACATTCTCTCTTTTCTTTCTATTCTGTTAATACCCCCTGTCTCAAATTGCAAGACCTGTCTCTCATGTCTGTGCGTGTGTGAATTCACAGGTGTGATGCTCCATTAACTCTAATGGTGACAGCCCTTTGATGCCGCCACTGCTCCTTAATCCCAACACATAGGGAGAGGGAGGAAGGGAAGGGGGGGTGAGACACCGAGAGAGAGAGAAAGAGAGAGAGAGTCTGCAAGTGCAACACCCTGCTCCTCGTTCTCCAGGGGGAGGCATTCATAAGTACATTGTTTCCCTCAAATAATTAGGTTATTGTTGTTCTCACTACTGCAAAATATGAGAAAACTTTGTGCACAACTCCACAATAAGTTGCATAATCATGACACCAAACAGCAAACGTAATTTAAGGTAATGTGTGCATACATTTTGGATTTGACACTATAGATTGAATAAACATGGATAAAGGTTAAACTGTTGGCTGCCTCCATATAACGGCTCACAATAACATTACAATAATAGCAAATGCCCACATGGCTTGTCACTCAAGTGAGGTAGCACAGTAAATGGAACAATGTCAGTTATACAAAGTTTTAGGATTAGCCTACATTGGTTACACTGAACTATATTAAGTTACTGCTAATACAAACAAAACATTTCCTACTAATGCAGCTTCACACGAAAAGCGTTTAACTGATAAAATACAAGCTCACTTTTATTATGAAGAAAAAGAAAATACAATGTGTTTGTCAGAGAGCTTGAGATTTATTGGCAACACTAGTCTAGAAATGCTTTTACAATACTAAACAATGGCCATTTCAACAGCAGATTTGATTATAATATTGCAGGGAGTAGCTTTATACAGTCTACATGAGTTATGGAGCGAGGAGCGACCACAGTGACCTATGAGATGATGAGTTGCAAGTCCTTGGCTGCTCAACAAACTTCTCATGAGGTAACTAACTTTTTACCATTGACATAAACAAATTATTAGTTTGGGTTCAAATCCAAGATATTGCTAATATGGAAAGTTTGCTTTTATCTTAATGACAAATCTTCCGTCCTCATATTGTTGATAACTCTTCACTGTTGTTACATGAATATGTGATGCCTACTACTCTGTGCTGCAGCTGAAACTTGACTTGAAGTTTATAATAAACTTCTCCCTACGCTCTGTCATGAATTTAGATGCTGACTAAACAGTGAAAAATGTTTATACAATAGTATTCGTGCTGTTCTGTAACACACTATACTGAGGAATATCCTAATCAAAGAGTAGCAATTTGGGGCATTTAATGAGTTTGTGGTTAATTATAAATGTCTAGTTTGGATAAGGACCATGGACTGCTGGGTGTGGCGGAAAAAAAATTTATCAAAAAAGGGACTCAGAAGACTTTGCAGTGTGAAAAGACAGCTTTGACATGTGTTTATCATTTTGCCATCACTCAGGAGAGGAGATATGATGACCCCTGGCTTAACTTCTAATCAGAAGGGTACTTTTTGTTCTTCTTCTTTTTTAATGTCTACCTTCTATGAGAAAAGTGGTTGCTTTGCTCTGTCAGGTGAGGTGTGCTCGAGTGCATATGTGTGTGTTTGTCCACGTGTATGTGCGTGTGTGCACATGAGTGATGAGGTATTTGGCAATCGGAGAGCAGGTTTATTAATAGCTGATATATCCATGTACGCTTTCAGACCTGGTTCTGGCTATGAGTGGCCAGTGATGCCTCCAGACCCAAAAGAGAGAGAGAAAAAGATGAGAGACAGAGGAGGTTGGTGGAATGATGAAGAGAGATATAGATGGAGAATGAAGAAAGCACACGAGATGAAGAAAAAGGGAGGGAAGGTGTGAGCTGACATCTGCCTTGGCATCCTGACATCACCTTGCATGCTCTCACCGATCACTCTCCCCCTTCCCTCGTCTTTCATAAAGCAGGAGGAAAAATGGCATCACTCATCTGACAAAGGCAAAGATCCAAACCACACAAATCCCCCCCCCCCCCAAACACCACTGTCAGAAACTTCTTCACTTCTCCAAGGTGTTGTGTGTTATATTCTGATGAGTGTTTGTTTTAAAAGTTTTTTTTTACAAGCGCCTGGTCTCACACACAGAGATGTTGAGATGAACCCACTGCCTCTGCCAGGTTTCTACTCACTGAGAGATATGGAGGCGTCTCACACTCTCTAGCTGATTGGCTCTGGCTGTGTGTGTCTGTGTGTGTGTGTGTGTGTAAAAGATAGAGTGTGAATCCACTGTCTAGGGATTCCTGAATACATCTGACTCTCACACACAACTGAAAGAAGGGTATAGAACATTACACACATTGCCATGTCCTTGTGTACTTTGCAGACACACATACACAGACATGCACACGGAGCAAAAAAAGGGAACCATAACAGCATGTGCTCCAACAGTGCCTCTTTGACAGATTTAAGTAAATAGCAGCAAATAAACGATGATTTTTGGCAGACCACACTGCGGTCCATTCCAAGAACAAGGGGAGGTCCGATGGGAATGGAGGGAGATGAAATCACAAAAACAGATGTGATTAAAGTCAATATCGTATGTGTCATTACTCATTCGCTCATCCACACACTGTCAGGCACAAAAGCAGTATTTTTTGCTCTTTCCTGCTTGTCTCTTTGCGGGCTGTAACAATCATGAAGTATCACAGTATTTCACTCTTATTAGTAGTAGTAGTAGTGATAGTATTCATATACAGTATATATATATATATATATAATGAGCCATTAAGGAATGAAAACAGGGTTTTTTTTATAGTGGAATTATGAAACTATTTTTTAAGTGGAAGTATGATTAAAAAGCCTCCCTTTTGATAAACAAAATAATAAAAAAGAAAGGCGTACATCTCATTTTGAAAATAAATTGAGGAAAGGAAAAAGGAACAGGATTTTTAAATAATGTTATCTGTAAAGCAGGATTTAACTTGAGGTCAGGCTCATTGAATGGACAAACAACGCAGATGCCGCTGCAGGGGACGAGGAAAAGTATTTAGATTTTTTATTTTAGCAGATTTTATGATCAACATTTAGATGTGAAACTCTTGGATTTTTCTGCCTGAGCCATACAATGTAATCCTGTGGGGAAGAAATGCAAATAAACATGAACCATTTGTCTTTGCCACTTACAGGCTCATAGCGTTATTAAGTGTCTGACAACATGAAGAGAAACACCTGTCTGAGTGTATCTCAGTCTGTGACTGTTTCTCTGTAGTTTCGGTCTCAGTAAAAAATGAACTGACTGATTTAGATCGTTTCAGTCCCTTTAGTCGTTTGAATGTTCTTTGTTGAACACATTTCTTTGCTATGGATTAAAGTCATGAATGGGACTTGATCTGTCAGAAGGATGATGTTCGTGACGTGATGTTTGTGATATTAGCAGTTTTGATGGCTGTTTGCTGAAATTCGACAAATTGCCCCCTGAAACTAATTTTGGTCTATTTTTTCATTTTCCTTAAACCAAAATGTGCCCACAGCAGTGTTGTGGTATTTGGCTTTGCCACTAAATGATGCATGATGTTCACATTAAAAGATTCTGATCGACAGATTAAGTGCCAGCAGATACAAACAGTTAGTGCGGCTAAAGGGAAATTTAATTCTCCACTCATAGCAGATTAAGCGCAACCAGATGACATCATTAACGAGCAACAGTGAAACACCAAACTGTGGGGAAAAAATGGTGGAAATAGTGATGGATATATGACATTTCTGTATCATCAAGCTGTATGGAAGCATTTCTAACAATTATGCACAATTGCTGTATGCTAGCCATTGGGTGATTCAGTAATAATTTTATGGAACATGCAAATAATGCATGAGGACCATAATGCATTGAGGTCAATATGTGCATGTGTGTTACTCTCATATACACGTTCTTCATGTATTGCAACTGACCACTTGGGAATCCATCATGCTCATGTTATTTATGTGGAACATGAAGCAATGTGGAAGGTTCAGCAGGATCAGTGTGGGATGTGCAGCTGACATAGTCAAGTTGACCCACTATAAGTGGATTTGTAATCCGCCAGTGGATATAAATTGTGTTTACTGTCACGGCCTTTGTGTGTATGACTGCATGCTTATTTGAGTGTGTCTGCACAGCTGCATCTGTTTCCCTCAGTCACTAACTTTTTTGTCTGTATTACTTTTCAAACATATGCCACTAATCATATTTGCCCTAAAAAGACAATGAAATTAAATCTTTCACAGACGCATCCACACACACACACACACACACACACACACACACACACACACACACACACAATCATAGGGTGTTCTGTCTGGCTAAGCTGCTTTAGAACTCAGGAGAGCTCTGACACTGTCACCAGTCGATTAATCAGCCATTACCAATACAAGGCCAGAGAGGCTAAAGCTGATGGCTTTGCCACACACACACACACACACACACACACACACACACACACACACACACACACACACACACACACACACACACACACACACACACACACACACACACACACACACACACACACAGACACATAAGCATATCAGGGTGTGTAGAGGATCAAATCGAGATTGGACTGCTGCTAGAGCTGATTTTGCCATGATCCTAAATATTTGGATAAGGCAAGAGTCAACTTAGGTAAATCAAATCAAATTCGAATTAGGCACGCTAATTTGCTGGAGTTACAAAGTGTCATGAATTCAAAACATCGAACCGTCTGAGGTCATGCAGGTATGAGCTCTAACCCTAACTCTGACACGGCATGTTTTTGGGTTAAGTTTGTCCATTAAGTATATCAAAGTGAAGAAATAATTGTCAGGTCATAGAGGTGATGTGATGAAAAGACAGATACCAAACACTGGCTTGTTAAACATTATTTGATGTGGAATATAAAGACTGGGTTAGGGTTAGTGTTACCGGCATGATGCCAGAGTGATCTCCAGAGGGTTAAACATTTGTGTAGAGTATACTTGTTTAAGTTACCTTTATGCTGTTTATGTTGTTCCCTAACAACCCGATTAAGGTAATTATTAATGAAATCACACCATTTTAATACAGATGTGAAGCTGTTAAAAAGTTAGGTTGATTTTCACAGCCTAAAAATGTGTTAAGATGTTGAAACATAAAAAAAGAACATCGTCCCACTCAAATTTATCCCAACTGGTCTTACTTAATAACAGTTAAATCATCAAAGGTAAAGCTACTTCCATAATTACTCAACAGCCCCGGAAGCCAAAGTTTTAAGATCCAGATCAAGGTGCTGTGAGACAAATCATATAGGATTTGTCCCACAGACCACCTTCTAGATTTTCACTGGATGGCATCAATGGCCTCAAATCTGGGGGAAAATGTCTCTCGTTTGTTTACTGAAGGGCTCTTTAATCATTCAGTGATGTCAAGACTGGACTGCAGGAAAAAAAACTGTTAAAGTAAAATAGGATAATTCAACTGTACTCATGTTTAATGTGTTCATGGGCTTGTGAAAGACAAGAAAAAGGGATTAGTTCGATTAATATTATTAAATGACCTAAACCTGAACTTAGTAGGACGGATGAGGGGGAAGAATTTATCATAATACATTTAGGCCTGTTGTGATAACACTAGTTAAGGGCAAGTTTAGGGTCAAAAAAGGTCAAAATAGCAGAGAGAAAAAAGAAACTACACAGAAATTGAATTAATGATATGGAATCCATATCTTAGGAAAGTTGGCAGGCTATTTTAAACCAAGGCAAGTTTTTTTTACATTAGATTAACTTGATTTAGTTAAGCCTTTCTGAATGCAAGTATATAGTAAACTGAATTAAAGATCACATAAAATGGACGGAGATGAGTTGTGGTATTTGAAAAAAAGCAATGCCAGTGCCACCCAGAGAGAGCCCGAAGGGAAAACAATCACTGGCCCCTCACTAACATCTCTACATGTGTATGTTTGGGAGAGAGAGAGCCAGGACATGAGTGTATATGTGAGTGTGTGTGTGTGTGTGTGCATGTATATGTGAGTGAGAGAGGGGGGGAGAGGGAGAGAGTTGACTCTACATTTATTGGCCCCCTGCTGCCACCTCCAAGTCCTCCAAGTGCTGAGTGACATACGTTGTTTAGTGTCTTAATGGAGAGAGAGGAGGACCAGCCAAACCACAGCCCTTAGAGTGGGATCTGAGCCTGTAATTATGGAGGGATGTTAAAGTTTTTGAGCACAAATGTGCATGTGTGTGTGCGCGCACGCCAGTGTACCCTATTATGTGTTATTGTTTGTATGTGTGATTTTTGCACAGCAGCCAGGGGTTTTTCTAAACTGGGCAACAGGGGCGCTGCACCCTCATACTTTCAGCATGCGCCCTCTTTTTCCAATTTAGCCTTAAATGACTTACATTATGTTATTAAACATTTAGTCTTCCTTAAAACTATCTTTTTTTCTGTAAAAATACTAGTAAACAATATGTCTGTTCATTAAAATAGTACAATTCCAAAAATATCAAAATCATGGCAAAAAGACCATAAGACAGCCTTCAATATAGCTTTGGTTACATTTAGCGCTTGTTGTTGTTCATTGGTCATGTTTACATGCCACATTTTATTGCATATCATAAAGCTTATATATAGGATCAGCTGACTTGGAACAAGATTCTCACAATCCTATGATGTGCAGCACAAAGAGGAAGAAAGCAAAGGACCTTCTGGGGCAGAAGAAGCTTTTCTGCTGTCACAGAACTGATGAAGATGGAACTGAAAGCAAGATCGGGACAATCAAAGGATCGAATAGAAAGAATACAAGAAGAAACAATAATCCCCCTTCCTCAGGTAGCCTCAGAATGATTGATTTTCACCACAACTTTTCAAAAGCTCCACACCACACCCTGCTACTCAATGTTTCTAGAAAAAAAAAACCCTGGCAGTGTGTATCAGTGCCATGTGTCTCCTACTGCTCCAGCTGTGGCCATGCTCACACAAACACACACACAAAAAAAAGAATGAAAGTTGTTTGGAACTGAAACTGCATTCAATCAGGGTAACCACATATTTACAAACAGTGGGGGGAAAGCTGCCTCTCTGTGACTCATCAGCCAAGTGGCACACTTGCACTTTTGACTCCAGGTCTGGCTCTCCTAACTGCACAGCGATGAGAGAGCGAGGAAAAGAAGAGACAGAGGGAGAGAAGGGAGATGACAGGGTGTGGACTGAATGAAAAACATGCACTTGCATGCTGGCAATTCTGTACATGTGCGAGCAACTGCATAAACCATTACATATGTGTGCATACAAATGCAAATTTAACGAGCGCATTCAGATTAAGTGTGAACATAAGCAGATCAATCCACGCAGAACTTGCCTACTTCTAGAAAATGACTTTTAGTGTCAAATGGAACACAAATTCTGGTCGGAAAGAGTCTCTGCTGGACAAAATGCTGCCTATTTGCAATAGAATCCTCACCATTTTAGATTGTTGGCTAAAGAACGGGATTTTCATAGAGGTCTGGCTGCAGACCTTGAGTGACAGGTTCCCCTTTAGCTGCACTGAGATGTAGCCTGTTGAATTTTGTAAAAGTGTATACTTTTAGTACAGGCAGAAAAAGGAACAGCCCTGTTGCACACAAAAGACCACTCTCCTGATCAAATTGTTGATTGACATGTCTCTTGTGCAAAGATGTCAGAAAGGTTATTATATTCTATGGTTTCAACAACCACATGACCAACATACTGTACATAACCTTACCAGTTGTTTTTCTTTTTCTTTTCTTCTTTTTTTTAAAATTACGCAGCCAGTTCTTTTCCGTCAGCCAGGACTTTCTTTAAATGTAAAATACTCACACTGTGCACTCATGTTGCAACAGATGTGACTGAAGGCCGTTGTCAAAACCCGCTAATGTGCATGTGACAGATATGAGAGCATATCAAACCAAAGATGCAGCAAACCCTGGCCTTGTTTTTATCCTTGGCTGTTAACGCCTTGAGAGAGAGCAAATGGAGGCACAAGGCCTTAAGTGTGAGTTCTGTTTGTCTTGAGTGTCCTGTGTCCTTTGTGTGTGTGTGCGCCTGTCCATATCTGTGTGGCAAACCACATGAAAGAACAACAGAGTGGCTCAGTTGTCATGACCTCTGACCCTGGCATGCTCCGAGACAGAAGGAGGGTGGTGGGGGAGTAGAAAAAGACACAGTCAAGCATATTCAGGCACACACACACACACACACACACACACACACACAGAAGGAAAAGGGTGGGATACACATTACAGCCTCTAAATTTATCACGGCTAGGACAGCAACCGCGGATAGAGACATAGCAATTTGTCGTTAACATTTACAGGGACCTGTGAGCTAGCTCAAACAAGTTTGTCATTCGAACACATACATGGATATTCACTAAAGTATTCAAAGACTTTCCTGTCTGCAATCTCTGCTTCCTGTACATCTTCTTCGGTGGTGCAGCCCATCCTTGATTGCAGCATCAATCAATTGCAAATGCTCAGATCGATTCTACCTCTTTCCTTTTCTACCTCAGTTTCTATCTTATATCTACACTTAAATTTACATTAACTTTTGTGTAAGCATCAGAGCACCAAGTCAAATTCCTTACATGTGCACACGTACTTGGCAATAACACTTTTCTGATTCTTATTTGACTTTGGTATGAACAAGTAGGACAAATGGTTTAGTATCTTGGCCTCTGGATGGGCACTCTTTTTTTTAAATCATTTGTACTTGAAGTGAATTATTCAAAGGTGATCTACTCTTGTACATCTTCGCTGCATTTATTTTTAGCTGATGGCGAATGCAGTATAAGTCCTTGACAAAAGATCAAACGTTCGTTTAGCATGTGTGCGCATGCCATATGAGTCACTGGATCAGTGGATGTGCAAGTGTGTTTTATGTTTGTCCAACCTGCAATAAATGAGTCATTCACTCTGTGCGTAACTATCTACGTGCATGTCTAATCATGTGCATATTGTCTGTGTGTCTGTGTGTCACAGCTTTAATAACTTACAGCTCCCTGCAGTTCAGCTATGCTGTCACGGTATATTATAATGTTCCTTCTCCATACGCACACATCACACACACACAAATCAAAACATTTCTGAATAATGTTCGTTTTAGAACAAGTATATCCAGTCAAGTAATCATGGCTTCAGAGCGCTGCAGTTAAAAGATACCTAAACTTAGTTTCGGATCACCACAGTCCTGCACAGTCAGCTACAGTTACAAAAAATTACAACTTGTGCAGGTGCTGAAAGTATGGCTGTTCTTACAAGTGCATGTGTGTGTGTATATATATATATATCGTGCTGTCTGTGTGACTATCCTTTTTATATGCTCATGCACACATATGACTGCATGTTTGTGTGTCATTGTGTGTATAGAAAGCAGCCCTTGATGGCCACCGGGGGCGGCGGTGGCCCAACCGGTGTGTTTGCCTTGGCAGCATTTCAGCATTCCACATTCCTCTGTGATATTCAGTACTGTGACCTCAGGAAACCCGCCCTGCAAAGAAGCTCTGCAACCTCTCCTTCTTTCTGTCTCTTGCAACCTCGCGAGTTCTCTCTCGGTTTCTCTCTTTCCCTCCCTTCCTCTCTATCATTTACTCCACCCTCTTTTCATATGTGAACTTTGGAAATCATCTGTCACCCCCCCCACCCCACCCCTCAGTTTATTTTCCCTCATTCTTATTCCCTCTTAAAGTTTCTCCTCAATATTTCCACTGTTTTTCTGACAGAGGTCCCCTGAAGAGGCACCTTTCTCAGCGCTCCAAGTTTGAGCATGCATGTCGCTGCTGTCACTGAGATTTCACAACACTTCACACTGTCCCAGGCCCTTAATGCATCACTCAGATGCATATTTTTCCTTTATTAGGGCCTCTTTCTGCAGCCACAGTACAGTCAGGCGCCAGAATCATTCCCCTGTCTACAACCCTCTTTCCTTTTTGCTCTCTCCTGCAAAGTCTTTCATTCCTGCCACTGGAATTTTCATACATGTAAGCTAAATATGACATTCAATGATTGTTCTATATACATACAAGCATTGGTTTTTGTCTGGTATCCTGATCTCCTCTCCTATAACTAACTTTCTATTTGACTTGTTGCGTGTCAACAGACACCTCCTCTGGCTCCTCCCTCTTCTCTTTGAGGCCATGCCCACATGCCCAGAGAGACATTTCACCTGAAATGACCCTACGCCTGAGGCAAGGCAGTTCCTCCTCTCCCTCCCTCCTGCCTCCCGCCTTCCTCCCCCTGTTAGCTTGGGGTGTAAACTACTACAAATACTTAAAACACAAGGCTGCCACACCTGCCACTGAAAGACGGAAGGCTGAGAGAAAGACAAAGAGAAGAGGAAGAACGACAACAGCAGAGAAGAGGTGGATCTGAATTGTCATGGCCTCTTATGACCTAAATATAGACACAGAAGTAAGCTATCAACAGGTTTTGGAGGCCCAACCAACTGTGATAAAAGTCAAGTAAAACTAAGGGATGGTGAGGAATTGTGCAGAGAAAAAAATACCAGCTAAAATCTAGGTGAACCGGAAAAGAAAGAGGGTCACTGTCAACAGTGACATTAACCTAGCCATCTCCAATGAGTCCTCCCCATCTTATAGCTATCCACTGTGATCAAGTTCAGCACTGTGGTTGACCCACATACAGTGGAGCAGAGCGAGCAGGGGTGAACTGAGGTAAAGGGTGGAGCAGCCAGTCAACCCTCCTGTCTGCCTATCACTGTGACACTTTCCTCTATCTCAAGTGTACCTTGACTTGTGTGGCCTGAGTGAGCGGCAACAATCCCTGTAAACTACTAAAGTAATAAAAATAATCAAGACAGGACAGAGGAAGATAAGGAGAATCGTGTTTTTTTTGTGTTTGTCTGTTTGTGTGTGTGTGTGTGTGTGTGAATGGTGATTTACAGTATCAGAGATGAGGACAGGATGCATCATGAATTAAAGCTATCCAACATAAACAAGGTCACACACAGATGCTTAGTCCATCAAGAAAAACAAATGGATAATGTGTGTGGGGTAAGGCCAGACTTGTGAAATTAAACTGGTGTGACTGCAAGGTGCACATATGTTGTCATACTTTTATGTGTTATGTAAATACATTTCGCATTTGCAAATAACTGAACAGTTTTCTTGGGAATTTAGAAAATCCGTGTGCATAGAATTTATTGAGGACTGAGAACATGTGTATGGGCATATGTGTCTGTGGGGGGGTGTGTATGTTCATATGATTGTTTGGAAGACTTTGAGTGAGCGTATGTGTGTGTTTTGGATTAAGAGCTTCACCCCTGGACCTCGAAATTAGATAAGGGATTAGCGAGACACATCCGCCACCTGGCATTTTGAGCCCTGCAATTACAACAACAACTTTTAATCAACAACAGCCAAACATGTGTTATATACAGTCAAAAATCAGCCACACATTCATCTTCCTCCTCATCCTACGTTCTCTCGAGCTGTCGTTGGGTTGACTCTTTTAGGCTGATCATGAACCTCTGTATTAATAAGGATCAGCCTGGATTGGGACTTGTTAGCATGGTGCAAGGATTTCGCATCCAGAGTGACTTTTACTTGGCACAAGACTAGGAGAGAGGATGTGAAGCAGTTGGTGCTAGGCTATTGAGGTAGCATCCCATTAGCACCTGTGCAAATCCATTTACCATCCAAACAGCAATGATTTATCCACTGCATAAAATCTTAATTGTAGTTGCAATGCTCACATTTTTGCATTTCTATGAAAAACTCACTATGATGTTAAACACACAACCAAAAGAACTGGAACATGTTTCATAGTGGTACTTTCACTTAACTATACTCACTGCACATACAGAGATATACTATCCAAGGCCTCTGTTGTCCTGCCAAGGTGGAGGATGGGGGTTTTCAGTGTGTATGGAAAGGCGCCAAAGAAATAAAAAGTATCAAGGGCAACCAAACCCTTAACAATTCTGCTCTATTTCATGGCTGGCACACAGTGGGAGGAACACACAGCAGGCTAGCAACCAAACTATACACAAACAGCGGCAAGGCATCATATAAGAAATAGAAATCATGTTCTTTTTCATGCACACCTCAAGTTGAACACGTTAAAACACATGTGCAAAAGTTATCCTGTGGTTAGGAGGCAGTTTAGACCACAA
This sequence comes from Chaunax sp. Z400, assembly GCA_037577475.1. Lineage (NCBI taxonomy): Eukaryota > Metazoa > Chordata > Actinopteri > Lophiiformes > Chaunacidae > Chaunax > Chaunax sp. Z400. Next base: position 23,733,912 of record CM075191.1, on the reverse strand, counting down.
AGTGAGGGAGTGCACAGAAAGTATTATCCTATATCCCCGGATTCATTGCCAATATGCCGATAATCAAGACTGCATGCAGAGTTAAGGAAAACACACTTTCCAAACCTCACTAAATGTAATAAAATTTGAACTCTTGATTCTGAGAAACTGAGATATTCGAATTACACCGAAGCTAGAAGAAAAAAAGGAAAGAAATTTCAAATTTGTGTCCGAGGACAAAAACGCCCTCCCTACTAGAAAAACGTAGTTTTTGCTACAAAGCATGTGTGTTATTCAATGGATTTCTGATTTTTTGGAAATGTAGATAGACGACAGTATTTCTCATTAGGGTATAGAGGTACAGACATACAATATGTATGGATGAATGGACAAAGGTAACCCTATAAGCCCACTTTAGCGGAGGCGTAATAAAACATGCCACATTTTAAACTCAAGTGAGGAAAAGGCGTAAAATTAAAACCCCAAATCAAATGAAACCAAATTAGGGAACAAAAAGAGAGGGAGAACATCTCTGCATTTTTTCCCTGTATTATCAACAAGAAGCGTTGCCATTCGAAATTTTAGATATCAGTCTACTACAAATTGGGATCAACTTACTGTAAATGACCACCATGTTGCTTTTAAAGATGAAGTGCCACCATGAATTACCACTACTCTCTAACAGGGCGACAGCGAAAGAAGAAGAGGGAGAGGGAAATAGAAAGAGACAGAGAAAATAGGAGAGAGGAGAGAGGAGAGCAATTGCAGGAAAAGGGGCTCATTAGTTTGTCGCAATCCTCAATCTCCCTCCCAATTTCAGGTCAGGAGGATCTCAGAAAGAGACGGGAGAGAAATAGAAATAAAAAGGATGGAGTAACCTGATAATATTCCATCTCCTGTTTACGTAGTCTCAAACTTGTCTTCCTTTGTTCAACTTTCTACCCCTGGCCTCTTTACACAAAGTGGCAATGCTGAGCGTGTAAAGCATACACACAGCCGCCAGCACCGTCATGGATCACACACCATATCTCCTTACGCACCTCGCATGGCAAATCCACTGTCTCCCTGCCACATGCTGAACTCACTTAGAAGCAAAGAAGAAACACCAACTTGTGGTTCGACAAGACCAAACTCTCATGGAGACCCATGCAATACAAAGTTGTGAATGACTTGCAGTTTAAAAAAATTGTATATCAATTCCCTCCTTGCAGACATTGACTTTTACCTAAACTTTCATTCTGTACTGATATCATGAAAAAGTGATCATTTATCATCTCATTGATGTCACATTGTAAAGCTGCACATTTAGCTTCAGATGTATGCTGTATTTGCTTTTCATTAAAGCTGAGTGGGACGAAATGTTGCAGGATTTATTTGATATCTGGAGGAAGCACAATAAAATACAACCCTGTACAAATATCCTTTATTATTTAGCATACAATATGGATTACGCTGGCATAATTACCACATTAAGTATGAGGACTCTGTGTGTCACCTTGGTTTGTTTGCAATTAAACATCGTAAACCAGATGACTATAAATTGCATTCATAAATGTGGAGAAATTCACTCACAAGGAGACCCACATGTACTTTGTGGAGAAATAAAGTATACTGTAAAGAAATACAATAAAACAATAACCCCTCATTAATGAATTTCACCTTTCATTCACACCGATTTTTTCCCCCAGCATCCATCATAAAACCATATTGCCTCAACAGATGCACCGTGCTGCACACATCATAATCATGCATTTAAATATCATAGATGTTCTGGCAAGAGATGCAGCACCAAATGCATGCAGCTGAATATTTACACACTACAGGCAAAAAGCATTGTTCAAAAAGCCACATATACGATCATATATTATACACTGAAAAATACATTTCTATGCATACATCTCTACGCTCTTGTCTCGCTCCCTCTCTTTCTTTCATTCTCTCATGTGGGAGGCAGCACTGGGCACCCAGCCATGCCACATCAATATGCGTACTGGTGAAAAGCTTCCCCTGGTTTCCCCCATACTGCAGTCACTGAGGCCTGTAGCACTGGCTAATGGCTCCAGATATGGCAGGTTATGTTAGTTAGTACTTTGTTGACAGAGGTTAGCAAGCTAGCGCTCACAACACAGTCATGGCAGGTCAGAGCTAGGCTGGCCTTGTCGTAGCAACCTGCCGCTGTGACAACCCGTTGGCATAGACAGCGTCAACCAGTGCCACCCTGCAGGCACCTTGGATTCTACCCAGGCAAGATTTCCTAGGAGCCTTGGTTGCCATGGTGCCAGCCAAATTTGGGTCCAATAAACGTGAGGGGAACAGGAGGTGGGCTAGGGAGGGGGATTTTGGGGTGACAAGATAGAGGATAGAGAGAAGGAAAGGCAGGTTCCTGAGTGCTATGGCAACCTTAACATCAATTTGAACCCTTTAAAATCACAGAACCATAAAAAAAAGACCTGTTGTGATAAATATTTTAAAGGGAGGACATGAAAATTAGCGAACTGATAATCTATGAAAGACAAAGGAGCTGCTACAGAGAAATGAAGAGAGTTGGAGTTTGCTGGATGCAGCTGATAACTTAGATGAAGGGCTTTTAAATGAGTCTCTTGGCAATGTGAATGACATGATTAATGTATGTTGTCTACTACTCGATCAGTCGAGTTAAAGTGAAAGATGATACATCTCATATATTATTTGACAAGGCCACTGCTATCCCAAGATGTGCTCTTAAGCTATTATAGGCGAGTTAAAAAGAAATTGTTAACATTCACACTTAAGTGTTGCACAAATAAACATGAGCTAAATCAAAGCTTTGCAAAGACACTTCTTTGCATGGAATTCACAGTGAGGTTGGAGGTGACTTAACCCTGATCGCTATGTTCTTAACTTTTATTTCCCTCTTAATTAAAAAGTTTGCATGATAGAAATGTGTAAAAGCATTTAAGTCAGTTTACACCTGGCTACCTTGGCTGACAGGCTGGCACTATCATTATGGGATTGAATAATGAACAGCTGAAGCTGAGAGTGATGCACAGCACCTTGCTGTGGCCAGTTCACCATGGGGTCCATGAGACCCCATCACTCTGCTCTTTCTAAAGTCTGTCTCTCTCATGAAAAAGGCCTGCTGCTTCGCTCAAGTCTGTAAATCATGCAAAACAGGGCATAGCAAAAAATGACCATGTATAATGAGCAGACTGAGAGAGACGTATGCACATATGCATTCTCACGCACACACACACGCCTGTGAGTACATGCATGTAAGTCTGGAACCAAAACACCCATTCATTCCTTTGTACTAGACACAAAAATGCATACCGTCATTGGCCTGTCCCACAGTTTTAACCCTAAAAACACAATCCTTCCCTGAATCCACGCTTTTGATAAAGAAGAAACAAAAACACACTATCTCTACCCCCACCTTACCCTCCCCGTTAAGACTATGTCCATATTCCACCTGCTCTGCACCCACCCACCCCCACCCCCAAACATGAGCGAACCCACACACACCAAAACCATTCCACTCAAAACTCATCCTGTTATCTAAACAAGCGCTGTCCTCTCGTCAGCGGGTTCCTTTCTCTGTCTCCTCAGAGAAAAGAGAGACTTTCCTGTTCACAGATGAATGGAGTCTTTTGATGAAGCTCCGAGACCTTGTTTACTGCCACTCCATTTATTTACCGGCCTGTTTTTCAAGTCGTCATTGAGAGACACTCTAACAACCCCCCCCACCCCCCATCCTAAACCCCTCTACCTCACCCACCAACCTCCTCCATCTCATCTTCTACTTAACTACACCCTCCTTCTCCTTAACACACATACACACTATCCCCCCCTCTCAATCCCATGTCGTTCCCTATCCCGTTTCATCCTGCTTTCTTCTCCCCGTCTAGTGTCCTAGATCTGTGTCCAAACTGATTTGAAGCTTACTCGCTTACATAGATGCATGCCAAATTTGATTCTCTGCATTCTGTTGTGCTTCTCAGCTAGCTCGCTCACTCACCCCCCACCCCACTTTGTCTTCTATAAACTGCTCTTCTTCTCACGGTGTAACCAACACCAAACCATGTCCTCATGAAGGTTGCCTCTCGAGAAGAGCGAGTAGCCTGCGGTGAAACTGCTCAGCCAAATTCGATTAAGAAAAAACATACAAAGTCTTTATTTTATCTCTATTTAACCTGAAAAAAATAAAGGATCCAACTTGATCGAAATAAAAAACACAAAACAAAAGGAAAATAAACTGCTGTCAAGCCTCATGCATACCTACATATAAATATGTATGTATGTATATATATATGTGTGTGTGTGTGTGTGTGAAAATATTTAATCTCAGAAAAATTATAACATAGCATGTGACTGTACATTAAATTTCAATACACTGTGAATACAATGCCAGACTTGCCAGTGAACATATCAACCAAATTTCTAGTGGCAAAACATCTACTAAATGAAAGAAACACTGAAAAAAGCTCACCACCAAATAATGACCTGCTTTTATGAATAACAAGGAAAATGGTCCTATTGAGAGCTAAAATGTTTGCGCTTTCAAGTTATTATACATTTTTCTGTCGCTGCAAACAGAAGTCCATGGTGCTAATGAGGCTAGGGGAGGGAATTCATTTGAACCCTAAAGAGGAATGAAAGCAAAGGGAAACAAGTGAAAGAAAGAAAAGGAGAGAGAAGAAAGCGTGGATCAGAGGGTGGAGGTTGGCAGAGACCGTATGAAAATTTGGCTTCTTCCACTAGAGTGATAGCATCGTGCCAAAAACGGTCACAGACACAACTCCTCTCAATTTTTGAACATCAGCGTTAAATTCAACCCGCATAATTATTTTCTTTATTCCTCAATCTAAATGTACAAAATGAAATGAAAAAGGTTTTTTTTTTGTTTCTTTTTTTTATTTTAACTTAATTCAGCAACAAGAATTCTGTAAAGCAACTTCTTATTTGATAAAATAAGCTGAAATAAACTGAATAAAAATTACAAAAAGAAAAGGAATTGTGCTTCGGATTTAAAATGCAGTATTTTGACTCTCATTCTAGCATGACTATGGTTGCATGGTGCTGAATAGCGTTGTTAGCCAGATGTAACAGCCAATGCCAGGGCCTCGCTGTGAGTGCAGCCCAGTAAATAAGCCATGTTCCCTGGCTCTCCTTCTTTTCTGGCTGCCCTGCCTGATAGTGGAGCATTGGCCACTGACTGCGCTCTTTCTCCTGATCCTTCTCCTCCTCCTCTCTGCCTCTCTGAGGTCGGGAAACCCTCTTAAGTGGGTATATGGTTTTTGTGGATAGACACATTTCATGGTTGGCACCACTACAAAAACCTGAGAGAGAAGCAGCACTGGAAAGACACAGTATTAATAAAGACAACACCACCCCCTCACTGCCTCTGACTCTCTTTTTTCTCAGTAACCTCTTTCTAGAATTTTCTTCTTCTTCTCCTTTCTTTCCCTGTCATTCTTCCCTTCACTTTCTCTCTCTCATTTTTTTTCCAAATAAAATTAAAATAGCCCACTCAGCTCAAGTACAGAATGTAATTTTCATTACTGCGTGCTTAGCTTAGTCTACACCCATTTTTATTTGAAAACCATTGATGTGTTTTAATGTGTAATTAAATCTAAACAGTCAGTATTAGACTGGATTTAGCAGCATGTACAAATTCCATGTATTCCCTTCAACGAAATGAAAATTGCTAAGCATTTACTTGTTGATTTATTATTGTTTTTATTATTTATTATAATATTTTGTGCCTGTTTTAATAATAAATCATGTTTTCCATTATATATTTTGACAAATTAATTTCAAAACATTATTATCTGAGCCTATATAGAGATGAAAAAATAATTTGGGAACTTTCTGTCTGACATTTATGAATGTAAGGTTCATTTTGTGGAAATATAAATTCATACAAAAACAAATTGGCTGATTCAAAATGATAAATGTTGTTATTAAAGTAGAATAAAACCACAAAGGAAAAACATTTGCACCATTATTAATGAGGAAAACATGACAGTAGGAATAGATTCCCGTGTTCCATAGTGAAGAACAGAATACAAAGCAAATAAAAGTCTGTCACTGTTTCTCCTTTTCTACCTGTGTTGCCTTTAAAATAAAGAGCTTCCATTGGAGAAACAGTTACAAAAAAAAAAATCCGACGGCTGAGTTCCTTCAATAAGAAACAGGGGATCACAAAAATACTGACAAAAGAACCAAAGAGCACAAAGTGCCACATTTGTCTTTTCCACCATGATGGCCTCCTGATTTCACCGGAATAATCTGTTTACCTCATATCTCCCAACCCTAAAACTCTTCACATAAAAAGGAAACACAAGGATAGACTAGAAATTTTCAGGGGTTTTACTCTCTCCCGAGTGAGGCACAGCCAAATAAACTGCGGCTTATGATAGTTATGTAAAAAACAAAAAAAGCAGAGCTGTTTCTAGGACAAAGGCTCCGTATCGTGGAGCGTGCCAGTTTTCACTGGTCAATTTAATGGGAGACCAAACATAACAACATTGCCTTTGACTCTGTTTTGTTTTGTGTTTTTACTTTCCCTCGAGTATTCTCATGTCATCATGGTCTCATGAGATAAATGTAGACCCTGCGGTTTTGGAACAATCTATGTACGTCTGTGACACCCTAATGTTAGCCTTGTGTCTGTGTGTGTGTGTGTGTGTGTGTGTGTGTGTGTGTGTGTGTGTGTGTGTGTGTGTGTGTGTGTGTGTGTGTTTGTTTGTTTTGGAGTGAAAGAGCACACAACAGGGCTTTGGCTAGCCCGATACCATTAGCTATCCAAATACATAGACTTTTTTCAGAAGCCAAGAATAGAGTGAGAAGACTCCCTCTGACTCTGCCTTTCTAATGTGATGCGGCTATTCCTCTATATCTCACCCTTCACATTTAATATGTAGCCACCTCGACAAGCCCCTGACACCAGACAGGAACACAGAGATGTGTAAAAGAAGACACTGGTCCCGGCTAGACAAGAGCCATCAACGAACATTTACTGATGCCAAAGCCGCTCTGCATGTGGAGGGCTTTTCTTTGCCGTTGTGGGCCCTGTTCCCACCAAACACAATAGAAAATCCTCAGACCTGATGGACTCCCTCAGTGTTGTGAGATTTCATTTAATCTGAACTCAATGCTTACTTCACTCCTGAGCTGTGCACACATAGACGCACAAACAAAAACATTTACAGACAAGTCCACTCAACCTTCGTGATGTCATGGGGGCTGGGTTAGAAATCCAGGAAATAATTAACAACAGATTATTTTCACAGGAAAGAAAGAAATACTGAAGCATGGAAGAGTAGGAATCTGTGGAATCCATCAACTTTTAACATGTAGTGTCATTATCCATCATCTGCCTGACCCATTACTCTCAGGATGGCTCTCTTTTTTTCTGTTTCACCCTCCCTGTCCTACTTTCCCCCTTTCTTCTGACACATTTCTGTTGTTTCACCGCCTTATTTCCAGAACACAAGTAGGGTTTTTATGTGTGGATCCTTCCTGTGGTCAGTGAGTTGGCTAGGGGCTGGCCACAGCACTGGTGTTTTTCTGGGCTTACTCACAGTGCCGTCCAAGGCATCGCTATTGCTATATCAAGAGGGAGGCGGGAACTGGCTCTGCAGAGCGGGAAAGTGTGGAGCGGCCATGGTAGAAATGGCACGGCGAATACGTTTCACACCTCCCTCTGAGTGATTGCAAATTTCCTGTACTGCACTTCTGATTAGAAACACATTTGAAACATCTTTTTATGATCACACTTATGGCCCACAAAATAAAGTTATAAAAAAAAAAAAGAGCAGCTAAAGTGACGTCCAAAATATGAGTAAGTGCCATGAGCTAGTTTTGAACTTCACAAATGTTTTTGTTGTTGTTGTTGTTGTTTTTAATCTTCTATTTTCCAACTTTGAATAGATCAGAAATGTACTGAGTTTAGGCTGAAACAGTACAAACGTTATGTATCAAATACTATACTGTACATTATGGGCAGCAGCTGAATGATTTCTACTCTGATGATGTACAAGTAGACAAACTTATGCAATTGTCAAAGTAACAGAATTGGGAATCATATTTAAACTAGCACTGTGAATTAAGTCTATCCAAAAGACTCCATTCATGGATTATCAAAGGGATGCTGACATGTACTGCTCTGGCAGACTTTTGGCTCTTTAGGGCCAAGGGCCACTTTCTCCATTACAATACCAATCTCAATCTCTATTATGATACCAATCACTCATTCTGAAGAAGAAGAAAAAATAATAGACTAATCACTGTACTGTATCAAAACCACTCTCCTCCCCTCAGTTTTAGTTCAGTAGTGCAATATTCAAAGACATGTTCGGTTTGGTTTGTTGCTCTGTATCAGAGGTGCCTGATTATCAGAGCAGAAGGTTCTGTATTGTGGCAGCATGGTTTGCTCTGTTAAGGATGCAGTGTGTTATGCTCTGTAACAGAGATGATCTCAAAGACTGGCTGGCTGCAGAACAGCCTGAGAAAGCCCGACGGCAAGCCCAGAGATTCCCCGTGGCAGCTTTTGCCACTCTGTCATAAACAAAACACAAGACATCTTTCTCTTCTTCCCACACCAACGGGGCTCGGGTGCTGCCAAACAGAACAATCACTATCGCAGCCTCTTCTCCTTTCCAACATGCTCTCTCTCCCTCTCACTCTCTCTGTCTCCTACAATATAAACAAAAGAGATCAGCAGAGGCTTTACCTCTGTGAGAGCAACAATGAGAGCGATGTTTAAGGAGACAAAACAAAAGTGTGCACGGGATCAAAGAGGAGCAGGGAAGACAGAAGAGATGCTGAAGACCAACAAAATGCAAACCAAACAAAAACAAACAATTAGTACATCTTGTAATTCATTGCACAGCTGAGGCAAAAAGAAAAAAACACAACCACACAATACTGTAACAGATAAATATGACAGATAAATGCAGGCCTTTCAGACTGTTTGCTCAGATATATGCATTTTAAAAGTAAGTGAGAGCCAAGTGTGGTAACAGTGGCAACCTTTTGACAGGTTTGCAGAGAGCGGTTTGTCCTTTGTCTCTCCCTGTGTCTCCCTCCGGTCTACAGACACTGAAGTGTCTTTCCAAACAGGACTTTAACTGAGCATGGGCTTTGGAGGCAGATTAAAGTGTCGAGGCAAACTGTGTAAGCCAGATAAGATAAGAGAGCATGCATTAAGTCCACATTATGAATGAACAGCGAACTGGGCATCCCCTTCTAGCAGTCATGTGTTTTATAGTACTGCTGTAAACCAAAGCAATGTAGCAACGAGTGCATAGCACTCCTCTGAGAGTCAACGATGTCTGACGAGATAGAAAAAAATAAGCATGAGACATTTACAGTTTCACAGTATATGTAAAAAAAAAAAGAAAGAAAAGAAAATACAATATTTGTATGCTTTTCTCCCTCGTCATATACAGGCAATTTTCACACATTTTGAAAAAAGTCTTCATGTCATTGTTGTTATGTTGTATATAATAATGCAAATAAAATATAACATGTTATAGTGTTAAAGTAGATTTGTTGTGTTTTGTTTCTGCATCATGCATGATTAGTCCTCCTTATTGAGTTTTAAAAATTATTAGGCCTAAAGAAAATTAGATCTATATAATTATTTTAAATACATAGATTAAAATACCATTGCAATATACATTTTCAAATTCTCAATCTCAAATTTCTGTTCCAAAACTAATTATGTGACGGGAAGGCAACATCTTTCTATCTGATTTACAAATTAATACATATCCTGTGCTAAAATCATACAAATATAATATTATAATTTAGTACAGTATAAAATTTACAAGAAAAACAGTGACTGGAGATACGTAGGAAATCCCAGTACACGACTCACTGACCTAAAATCCACAATAAGTCTTTATAAAAACTCTTTTTGCAGCTTTGTCTCAGTTATAATGTAATAGTCAGTGAAAAAATACAAATGTAATTATCTAATTAAATTATAGCTGAGAGACTTTAGAAAAACATACCACTAAAACAGTAAGACATATTTCCCCAGCCAAACTAAGAACTCCTCGATACTATTGTTTATCACAGCCACAGACAGTCCAAGGGGCTTAAACTAGAGCTGCTGCCAGGGTCTGGCTCGGCCCTCATGAGGTGTATGGCCTGGACCGAGATTGTGTGTGTTTGAGTGTTTAGGCGTTAGACACACAGAGAGAGAGAGAAAGAGAGAGAGAGAGAGAGAGAGAGAGAGAGAGAGAGAGAGAGAGAGGGGAATGGCTGTGATAGCATTTATCTTTGCTAATATTCGCAGAGTGTATGTGTCTGTTTGAGCAGTGACTGGGATATGTGTGTGTAGCGTGTGTCCAAACTTTTGACGGGTACTGTCTGTGTGTGTGTGTGTGTGTGTGTGTGTGTGTGTGTGTGTGTGTGTGTGTGTGTGTGTGTGTGTGTGTGTGTGTATCTCAGTCACCACTCAAATACGCACATGTATATATATATATATATATATATATATATATATATATATATATGAGGGGTTATTCAACGCCGGTTAAGTCATTGTTTGAAATTTCCAGAAAAGTCCAGCTGAAATAATATTAGGTCATGAGCGTGTGTTTGCATGCATACATAGCCAGCAAATGGTGTGTATAGGAGAATTTGGCTATGAAATATGTTTCATGTGTATAAGCCTGTGTGGTTGCTGTGACAGTGTTTTTTTTTTGTTGTTTTTTTGCAATGTGGGGGAAAAAAACACAACCAGCACTCGGCTGTTTGTGTGTTGAGTACATGCACTGAAGGCCACAGCAATGTTTGGCCGAGTGCGAGTGTGTGTATCCATGATGGTGGCTGCGATACAACAATGTTTGGCTGTATCAGACTGTATCTATGATAGTCCTTGGCTGAGAGTGCATGCTGTGTGGGTGTGTGTATGCAATCGTGACTAAAACCGTGCTTGGCTCGATGTGTGAAAGTGTGCTACAAAGATGACAGAGTTGTTTTTCCCTTTTTGTTATCTAATGTGTGTATCTTTATTTAGCTGTGTTTGCATGTGTATGGGTGCATTTTATGAGTGTGTGTTCCAACAGCCAGATCCAACGTGGTGCTAGCGCTCAGGCAGACGGTGAAGGCGGTGGCAGCCTTCGGCCTGAGAGCAGGAGACTCACGGCTCTGCTCTCCCTCTGACACACACACAAACACAATCTGGGCTGTGGCCAAATGACGATCCCTGGCTACAATGGCCATATCATGGCACATACACTTCAATAGACTGGGTACAATTTCCTAAACAGCGACCCTCACTCATCGCACAAAAACACAGACACAGTTTGACGGTAGAAGACGTAAATTCCCTCCTATAAAAAACACTTAATAAATGCTAATACAAAACTACAAATGTCTCGCTCAGAAAAATGATCACGCACTTGCCAGACCACACTGGCTGAATGCCCTTGTCACATACTCACATATTCTTTTTATTACCGTTGGTACTATTGTGTCATGTAAACAAACACCAAGAAAATGAAGGAAAAATCTGAAAAATACAAAAGAAAAAATATACTTTGTTTTCTAAAAGGCCAAAACAAAAAAGGATTTTCTTTTTACTTCTCAACTTCATGTTATTTATTGAGCAGAATGATTTTAAATTCAAACTTTTGAGAATTCACAGTTTTAATATGACATTAGATAACTTGATTATAATCTTACAGTAAATGTCACCTAAATTCAAAACACATTTTAACCGTGTTTCTTGAACTTTCCACATTCACGGTTATCTTTATGTATTTTTGTTTCCGTCATTCCCTCCCTACAGTATTTAATCGTGTGTCACACAAGCAAGTGTTTCTGTGTGTGTACATGTGTGTGATTATGTAAATGTCTGTATACATCTTCATGCGCACGGGCATGTATGACTGATAATGTGTTGGCATCCTTCTCTATTAGTGTTAAGCATCCAGGTGGCCACATACCTGGTGTGTGGACGAAGTAGGCCAGATAGAGGTCCAGCTCTTTAACGGACACTCCGATGTGGTGTGGCTGGACGCACAAACCAGGGTTGGTGCACTGTGGTGACTTGACCAGCCGTTCCCCGTCTGTGCTCTCCAGGGGGCTGCCCTTGAACAGGATGACCATCACCAGGTCCAACCGCCACACCTTGTCGGCCTGGCGCAGGCAGTCGATGCGACGGATCTTGCCCTTCTGGTCCGGGTTGGACAGCACACAGCAGGGGGGCTTTTTCCCCGTGATGGTGAGCACAAAGTCCTCACGGAACTCGGGCCGGATGTCCTTGCGGAGCTTTGCCAGCAGGCGTGAGGCCCATTTCTGCTTGATCTCTGGCTTTTCCCCCAGCAGCTCATCCTTCACTGCACGCTCTTCCTCCTTGGACATGCGCTTCTCATGCTTCTTGAAGTATTTGCGCTTACGGGCCTGCAGGTTGAACCAGGTGTAGGCGAAGGCGCGGACATGGGGAAGCAGGGCCTCAATGAAGGGGTGAAATTCATCCTGGATGAGGGAGGATGAGAGAGAGGAGGGGGGGAAGCAAGAGGAAGGAGAGGAGAGAGAGGGGGAGAATGGGGGAGAGAAGGATGGGGAAAGAGGGAGTGGGGGTGAGGACGGGAAGAGAGATGAGAGACAGTTAGCACCGGCACGCAGCATGGAGGAGCAGCGCCTGCTCTGTGTGAGCAGAGGGAGAGAATGAGAGAGAACCACAGAGAGAGAGAGAGAGAGAGAGAGAGAGCGACAGAGAGAGAGAGACAGAGATAAAGAGAGAGAGATGCTCCATTCTCTACATAACACTTAACACAGACACATCACATTAAAAGACACACTTTACAAAACACTGGACAACATAATACTGAAAGATTGAAAGATCTGAGATGAGAAAGAAATGATCTACAGTAAGAATTTTCTTAAAATAATAACGTTAACAGTTATCTGCCTGCCTAAATAAATAAACAAAGAAAATATTACCAGACTTGCATTTTCCCATTACAAATTGACAACAAAAACAGTATTAATTCTAGCAAACAATACTAAAATCATATCTAAATCTGAAAAAAGGGAAAACTTGTAAGACTGAAAAAAACATATTGCAAAATGACTACATTGACTAATATATAATGTATTCAACATTATTAAAATTAAACATAAAACATTTGTGCATAAATAACAATCATGTCCACAATCAATATGATCTCATAACAGTCTTTATCACAATAAATAAGAATAAATAATAACACAGTAGTTACCATTGTGCTCTCTCATCATAAATTCACCCCACCGATTGCAAAGAAACTTAAAATGCACCACCAGGATAGTGTCTGGATTGTTCGAATCAAAAGGCTCTGAAGTAATGCTATGTATATTAGAAAACAAATGACTGAGGAAAAAGAAAGTCAAGCAAAAATAGAAGCTGAGAAACTATCCAATAAAAGCAGCAGGGGGGAAAAAAAGCTGAGAAAGAGGAGAGAGGCCAAGGGGGCACGGTGTAATACCAGCACAGGAACACAGGAGGTACTGTGGTAGGTGCTGCAGGAGAGGTGCTGTTCAAGAGCACAACAGAAGTAGAGTGAAGAGAAGTTGAGCAATCTCTCTTTGTAAAAAGATTTCGAAAAAGAGCTGGACGTGCACAAAAGAAATATTTTTTTTTAAATACTGCAGCAAAAACAGTGTGAAATTGTCAAAAAACTAAACAAGCCTCGCTGTTTTTTGCAAAAATATGTAGAAAAAATATCTTGTTAAAAACAACAAAAAATACTTGGCAAAGTGTTGCGTGCTATTGGTGCAATTCTCCAGGATCTGCATCAGACTCACGGAGAGGGAGAGGGAGAGAGCGAGAGCTGGTCAAGGGGGGTGCGGACGGAGGAGAAGAAAAAGAAAAAAAACCCAAAACAACAGGACCGAGTCAATGTCAGAAGAGTGTGCACGACCGCTGGCAAACCCGAGTGCAGCTTCTTTTTCCCCCTCTTTCTCTCCAACTCTGTATCTCTCTTTCTCTCTTCGTCTCCACTTTCCTTCTCTAACCATTGACTGAGTCTGTGCCAACATGCAGAGGGCCCACCTATTTGGCACCAAGTCTCGAACAGCCCAGCCAATACGCACGCTCCCAGCGCTGAAAGGGAGGGAAGTGAGGAATGGCAGAGGGAGAAGCAAAGATGTGGGGGGTGGATGGTTGGTGGCTGGTGGAAGAGAAAGAGTGAGATAGAGACAGAGGGAGGGAGGGGGGAGACGGGGACTGTGTGTGGTGCAGGCAGAAGGCATGTCATTAGCCAAATAGACAAGTTCCAATCAAGTGCAAAGGTGAAGTCCAGAGGATATTAATTTTACATGCATCCAATCCAGACAGCAGCCGCCTACTACGGCCCCTCTGCCTTCACTGCCTTCGTCACCAGCCTGGTCACAGCCATCCTAACAAACCAGCTCGCTCTCCAACTGCAGCCCCCCCACCCTCCAGAAACACTCCTTTCTCTCCCTCTCTCTCTCTGCTCGCGTTACACCACCTTGGCATGGGATGGCATGAGAAAACACAGGCCCAAAATCCCACTAGACCCTGAGACCAGCAGCTGCTCCTGGATTTACCACACAAACAAAGAGAGGAGGGGGAAAAATACCCATTACTCCAGCATCCCCGACCACCACCCCAACAAAAAAAATACCATCCAAAAGCATGCTCTCCTGTTTCAAAATGCACTCTTACATCCAAACTGGCAAATTCTCTCTGTTTCTCCTTTTTTTTTTTGTTAGCCCGCTTTTTTGTTGGACCAAACAGCACAAAGACAGAGATGCGTAAAAAGTTTCTGTTACCAAATTAGAGGAAAATCCAAATTGTGGGTTACAGACAGAGGCATTGGACAATGACTGCTGAAAATACTGTGGTGGTCAGCTTCATTTTAGTACCCTATACATATTTAACTGTTGACTAAATAAAGCGAATATTAAAACTATATAAACAGGCAATACTGCTTCTTTAATCCACCAAGATTGGTCTATAGATTTCTGATTCAGATATTCTTGTCTTTTTCATAGCAAAAAGAGTTATAACTTTAAATGTAGCTGCTAAATTGCCCATATTTAAATCATGTTGCTTTGTGACGCACACAGTGACACGATTAGGATAGAGAAGCAGCAGGAAGTGAGGAGGCACAGGGCTGTATTTGTACTTATTAGCTGACCCACATAACCTTAGAGGGACAAGCTGTGCCCATGCAGTGAAGAAATACCTGACTCTCAAAGGCGCACACCTATGATCAATTAAATAAAATCGGTTATATATATATAACACACATGGGCTGCTCTTTTCAATTTGAAGTGCACTTAAATATCATTCCAAATTACAAAAAAAAGAACATGTTTCCTCATTTATGCTGTCCAGGGTATATGAATTAGACCGTGGCACTTATAGGAATTATACAGACATTGTCAAAACTTGAAACTCGGCAGTGGACGGATACTAAAAGTTACCTTGTCGTGTGGCAAAACTGAGGGCCGGGACATTTGATTGTGGGTTGAAACCCACTGCTGTGCATGCTGTCTGGGTGACTGCCCTACAAAGGCCAGAGTCTTCTGGTTGGCACTGAGGACCATCAAATTTAGCTTGGCCTGCTCTGTCTGTCAGTGACAGCGGAGCCACAGTCTGAATGACTGGCTGGTCCACTGACTGGCTGGCGAGCTGGCTGTTGGGTTGGCCGTGAGGCTACATGACTGACTGGGTGAATGACTGGTTGAATGACTATGGTTGGCTACCCGGGTGGGGAGCTAGCTGGCTGCCTGGCTGGCTGGCTGACTGGCTTGTCACTGCTACTGCAGGAGGTGGGGGGAAAGCCCCATCTGGACCAGGCCGAGCCGGGCCGAGTGCCGATTGTTCATGCTAACATACGCCTGCCTCACACAGCCACACTGAACACATGAAAAATATGGGAATGAGAGAAGATGGCGGAGACAAAGAAAAAAGGGTACAGGCAAAGGGAACAAAGATGGAACAAAGGAGGATGTGTGTGTTTGGTTTTGAAGCATTATGACTGAGCTGAGGTGTGTGTAGACTTGTGTGTGTAGACTTTTTAATGAATGTAGTGAAGTAGCAAAGAAAAGGAGAGGTGCAACCAAAATTTTCTATCATGGAATTCCAAAACTTTCAATTGTTCATTCATGCAACATGTTTGTTTTCAGAGTTCCAGCTCTGCAGCTTTTTTTTCGTGATATAACTCTTATTAACTCTTTATACACCAAAAAGAGGATGAAAAACAGATAGAAACCTATTATGAGTCTACAAAATAATCCATATCATTAAGCAAATACTATTTGTATGAAATATGTAATCCTTCCAAAAAAAAAAAACCTTTTTAAAATCAGTGTGTAAATCCCCTGCCAGGGCTATTAGGCTATATTCATAAACTGGACCAAATACTAAATTATACACACGAACAGTTTTACATTGGCAGCAAGGTCTGCACAATTTGCAGTTAAGGCAATATCTTACATGATTTTAGCCTGCATGGCATCATATTATTTAATCTTTTTTTAAACATTTCTAAACCAACATTTTCCTCAGGTCATAAAAGAGGGATTCTCCTGTTTGCCCAGAGTTCTTCTTCAGGCCAGAACGAGGGGTGGCACTTTTTTCGGGCCTCTGGACTCTTTTGGTATCTGCTCTGCAATAATGAGCCAGAGCTCATCTTATCTCTGCATGCCATGCTGTCTTTGAGAAAACGGCGACCTTTGTTCGCCAGGCTACACAAGACAGTCTCCCCTCCTGCCCTGACGGAGTAAAACTCTGAGAGCAGGAGAGAAATGAAAACCACACCAGGTTTCATTACCACGGCCATGCATGGAGCAGCAGCCACTGCCAAAAACACGAGACAAAGGAACCCATAACACCCGTATTCAAAATGTTGGTGGTATGAAGCAAAAAAAAGTGCTTGGTGCAATCAGCATATTATACAATTTTATAATGTACGTGACGCTGGCTGAGAGAATATACCTGTGATAACACACTAGTGGCTACAGCGCGGTGAAACGAGGCTTAAAATGGCACCAAATTGTGGTTTTAATTAGCCTACAGCAGGCCCTGTCTTTGAAAATGAGCCATTTTGACTATTAAACTAACTAAATTTACTACTAATAACTTTAGAATAAATAAATTGTAGTACGGTTGAGTTGAAAGAAGCTATCCTATCCTCCACACATCCTCTGTATGGCCTGTGCTTCAGCTCACGGCGGCCTGCGTCTCAATACTTTATAACAATATAAAATTGATAGTCACATCCGAAATAAGGACACCTACCTGTTTCCACCCGAAGATTATAATCTCCCCTCACCCGGAGCTAACAGCGACTTTCTCGTTCTCGTTTTGTCGAATGTGTTGTTAAGTAACACCTTGTATTTTGGGGTTGGTTAATGGAGCCATAATGTCTTCTTCTTCGCAGTAAAACCGTTCCAAATACTAGATGTGTTCGAAACCTTCTATAAAACAGTATGAGTGATGAAATCACTGTCGCGTGCCCTTCACCTACGCAGACAACACTGGGCTCGTGCTCTGCTTACGATCTCCTCCCAGCCTCGAGCCTTTGCGGCCTACGTTGAACAAAAAGGACCAAAACTAATAATGAAAAGTCGATTTGGAATTTAAAGGTTTTGGATGTCCAGCAGTGGAGCTAATACATAAAACCAATAAAAAAGGAAGTTTTCTCTTTCTTACCTCAGTGCATCCGTAAAACCTTTATTAAAACTGAAAATTACTACACTAATAATTCCTTTCTGTGAGATATAGGCTATCTGCATGTATTTCACTTTGACAACCAACTTGGGTGTGTTTCCCACAGTTTGTCACAAGCCCTAAGAGGAAACTACCTGAAACATATTTGTGGTATTTTACATGAGCAAGTAAATGCCAAAGGGCTGGCATCTGCATAGGCTTCGTGGGAAGAAAAATCCAGTCACACATTTATTCTATGCCACATCCTGATGGTGAGGATGCCTTGGTTGTGAGTCAACAGACTTCAAAGTTGTTCTTTCAGGCAACAGGTGTATTAAGAGCCTCCTCTTTTTACTGTTAAATTATTATTCCAACAAAAGACAAAATGGAATTTGAGAAAAACAAAAAAAGAAATAAAAACAAAAGAAATAAATTCCAGCCTCATCAAAAAGCTCAGTCTTCCCCCAACAGGTCTCCTTCAACTTATCAAAAAAATTCACACTGCTTATAATTTCTATTCCTCTTATACTATATTATTGTATTTTATCAGCAATGTAACCTAAATTATCTAAACCTTTTACATTTGCTGATTAAAAGTTCAAACAAATTGGTTTGAAAATTAAATATTGTTACAAAGTTTGGAATAGACTTGAATTTTAAACCATATTATAAAGTGAATTAATGAAGACTAATATCAAGATAATTTATATAAATGAAATTTGGTCTTTGAACAAAGGGACAGGTTGTATAAAAAAAAAAAAAATCAAACTCGAGTTTGATCAAACTTAATTTTTTCAGAAGAAAATCATCATCGTCATAACCAATTTAAATTTTTCCTTGTAAATCCTAATAAAATGCATTTAACTAACATAAAAATATCAAATATAAAAACGTAATCATTATTGCAATATAATAATAATTATTATGATTAATAATAATAATAATAATAATAATAATTTAAAATTATTATTATAAAACCTAAGGCTGAACTTAATTTTATAAAATGCTATGCATGTAACAGAATGCCTTTTTGATCATATTGATTATAACACACACAGGGAAAGCTGGTGAAAGTTACAGCTTGTCTGAAAAGGAATTCATCTTTGACATCTGCTGCGTGAATTA
Source organism: Chaunax sp. Z400 (assembly GCA_037577475.1). NCBI lineage: Eukaryota > Metazoa > Chordata > Actinopteri > Lophiiformes > Chaunacidae > Chaunax > Chaunax sp. Z400. Next base: position 23,715,146 of record CM075191.1, on the reverse strand, counting down.
ATATATTGACAAAGAATGTGATGCAAAAGAAAGACTGTGAGAGAACTATTGTAAGTGTGTGTGTGTGTGTGTGTGTGTGTGTGTGTGTGTGTGTGTGTGTGTGTGTATTACTGTTCTCTGCAATGTGGACATAAATGAATTATAAAAAAAAGTGTGTCTGTGTGGTATGGTCACTCAAGATGCTCGGGATTCATTTAACTTCAATTTTTTGAGCCATTTCTGTTTTTCAAAACATAAAAAACATTGTTTTGAACTTTGCATAAAACAGGGACATTGGACCATTTTTATGCAGCACAGGCATAATGTAATTTCTGTTTCTGTCCATTCTGTTACAAAAGTAAAAGGAAAAAATTCTGTGGGTTGGGCTAAATTTTCATATTATCCTCCAATGAGGAGTGCAGGAAGGTGCGTAAGATGACCAGTGGTGAGCAACACCCTGCCACGAAGAAGTGACGGGTCAGTAACCTCACAAGCCTCAGGGATTTAAAATAATTATGGACAACTTGACATGAAGTAGGCCAAATATTTCCTTGGAAACTAGAGAAAAAAAACTCTTTTTTTTCTTCCCCTTTCATTCGCTTATTCAAGGCCACACATGCATTTACACACAGGCCTGCACAGCAAAATCAATGGTGTTAGATTTTCAGTGTTAGAGTTGAGGGTAAAAAGAATTTCAACTCGTTACGTTTGTTTTATCTACAAGACAGTTATTACTCAAAATTAGTTGGTGTTGTTACAGCGAGTCAAATGTCACCTCTGTTTAGTGTTAAAAAAAATACACTGACACAACACACTAGTGTTGTTTTAAGTAAACATTCACCTGTGTTGACTAGTGTTAAACTTCAACTATTGAGAGAATTGTAAAGTTTTTAACACTTTAAAAAGTGTAGTTTTAGCTCGATGCAGTGTGGAGCAATATACACACTTTCAAAGTGTTGAATTTAACTCACTTGGTGTTGAATTGACGTTGCTGATTTTTCTGTGAACTTCATTCTTTTTAAAATGAAATCTTAATCACTGCCGGTCTTTCCACACCCATCCAGTTCACATTTCCATCCATTCTAATCAATGGAAGAGGACAAAATTCCCCTCTTTCTGCTCTCTTTACCCCGTCGGCACAGATTGAAGTTAAAATTGTGTCTGCGCATCATTTGTAATTACGCCTGTTTACACATTGAAGCATTACTATGTGTGAAAGTCTGGAAGCCATTTGTGGCATGAGGCTGAGAGCGAAAGTCAGAGCGAACTTTAAACAGCTCCAGAGATACAAGGACTGGTGGCAAACCGGGACAGCATGACTGCAAGACCTGGATAATTTCATAAACAAATATGCTTTTACGTTTGTGTGATAGATTTGTCTGGGCCGACCGTTTCAGTCTCAAATGTAAGCACATCAAAGATAAGATCAAGGGCTCATCACGACTTTTTTTTCATCATCAACATTTTATTCCGCCAGGATTTTCCTGGGGTTTGTGTGTTTTTGTCTGTGCCTCTGACCCATCTGCATAAATTATACCTTTTACCGTTACCGGTTGAGTGAGTTATATTCCCAAATTATATTATGAAAATATTTGGAGAACTGAATTCAATTTGGACAGCTTGAAGTGACATTTTGTGATACTCATTTTCTAAATAGATTCAAGCTCTTTTTTGGACTGCGACTTGGTGAACAGAACTGAAAGCTGCATACACCAGAGTGCATTATGGGAAATGCAATAAGGCCTACAGTATGTGAACCATTATGCATTTGCTCCTCATAATACCAGACTAATAGCTAATCTTGATAACAGTGCCGTCAATCAGATAGAATGTTCCTCTCAGGAATGATGTTATCGTGCTGTAAATAAAACTGGGAAAAATTATAGATTTCAAACTAAATCAGGAGATTGTGGCGCTGCATGTTGCAAACAATGACTTAATAAAACCATTTCAACATGTTGTTGCTGCTAGATGGGGCAGTATAGGATTACAAGTGAGTATAGACTACTGTATGTGTGCCATATGTGTGTTTACGTTACAAGGGGGCCCGTCACATCACTCACACACGTATAATAACTCAACACACATGCATACTTTTCTGACATGACACTGCAGTAAAAACTGAGAGCACAACATTTCTCCTCAACAGGGGTGGCCATTCCTGATAAAGTCAAGTAGCTATGGCGTGATACTTGGAGTGTGTGTGTGTGTGTGTGTGTGTGTGTGTGTGTGCTCAACGTGATGCGGTGCAGTAGCTGCAGCCATACAGGGAAAGAGTGTGTCTCACACTTTTATACCTACAATGTTCCAGTCGGCACATGTCAGTGGCACACACTGGCAGCCATGCCCTGCCTACATCTGCGCAGAGGGCTTTGAACCTCATGGTTAGCAAATACAGCAGGAATCAAGTAGATAATGAAATCCGATATCCCCCTCCCGTCCATGCTCTGCTCCAACAGCCGCCAAGGCCTGCGTCTCTTTACCAAAGAGATGCACTATTGAGAGAGTTTCTGTCTCACTCTTTCGCTCCCCCTCATTCTTTTATTCCTCCCCGGTCCTCATTCTGCCAGTCGGCAAAGGCAAGATGCCAACCTCTCCCAAAAGCCCGGGCAGAGTGCCCTCACCCTTTATGCAAATGCTTCACCACTAGCCCAATTCACACATTCACTCCGTGCCCCCCCCACCACCATAACTTACCCCTTTATTACTTCATTTATTCCTTTCACCTCTTACGCTGCAACCTCTCTCTCCTCCTCCTCTCTGTATTGTCAGACTTCATCCATGCCTCTGTCTGCTTTTTGCTGCTTCACGCTCTAACTTATATCAAACGTCTGTGTTCTCTCTATCTCAATTGCTATCCGTCTCCCTGCATCTTGTGCCCTGCTCCCACTCACTCCTTTCACTGTGGAGCTCCCTCTCCTTGCTTCTCTCACACAGCCTGACCCACCGAGACGCAAACTTGTACACTCATTCCTCATTCATTGCCAGACACGCAAGCGCATAAACTCCCTTTTCCCTCTCTCGTTTTTTTATATCCCTCTCTCTCTCTCTCTCTCTCTCTTTGCATGGAGGAAAAGTAAGTGCAGAAGTGAGTATCATTATGTCACTGGCTTTGGAAGCACAGTGGTGTTGCCATGGAGTTTATATTAAAGTTTTTTGTTGGCAGCATTTGATCAAAGTGCTGTGATACCGTTTATATGGGGGTTCACCCACAAGGCTAGCCACAAAGGTCCCTCTGTCTCTCTCTCTCTCTCTCTCACACACACACACGCACACACACACATTCACTAATGCCAGAACTCATGCCTTGGTACTTGTCTCCCATACCTCTTTGTCTTCCATAGCCTTTGTGCAGCAAAAAAAAATAAAAAATACATGACAGATTTACTGTCGTCATGTGTTACACCATGTTTTACAGTTGTTTCTTTTTGATATTTTGAAAAGTATGTCAGGATATTGCAGCAAATTGGGTGCAAAGGGTGAATCCAAACTGATTTCAATCTTGGTGGCTGAAGAATCATTAACCACGAGATGAGATTCGGCTTTACAAATTAAAAACATTTTTTTTTAAAATTCATAACTCTGTGGTTGTCAAGCTTACCCTGGGTTGTAGTGTTGTTGTTTTTTAATTACATAATTGGAGTTAAGAACAAAACAGCCTGGTTTTCCACAAGTTCACATTTACAATTAGATTACTGCAAATGTTTGCATGATACTTTACAGATGGAAAAGCAATCCTGTTACATTAGCATCCTTTTTTCTGCATCAGTGAGCTCCCTATCAGGAACACTGAAGCTTGCGGATTTAATTCTGCTTATCGTGTGAGCTGGAGTTTTGCCTGTGCTGCGTTGGCGCTGCGAGGGTTAAACGGTGCCCACTCCCTGTGGCATGATATGAGCTGGGCTTTTGCCTGTGCACTCTGCCTACTCTGCCTCCATCTCTGCTATGCATGAGAGAGTTTGCATTAAAGGGAGACAGGCTTTTGATATGGCAGGAAGTTATGGCTGACTCTGAGCTGGCAGTGTGAGGGTTAAAGGTCGCTCTGCCCATTTTGAGTGGCATTCCCTGTAGGGCAAGCGCCACGGCAGGCCGGAAGATTCAGAGGACACACACAAAAACATGGAAGGTGAGAGACAAAGAGCCGTAACAACCACACACACACACACACACACACACACACACACACACACACACACACACACAGGGACAGACAAATGCATGAGGACATGCGCCCACGTACACAAAAACTAAATCATTTTCAAACTTTTCCGCTCAAGCCAGGGCTTTCCTTTAATAAAGTTACATCCACCAAAGCAAGGGGAGGTTAGATAGATGCAGACGGGCACCTCTAGCAGAGTGTGTGTGCACTCCTCTGTGGCTATGTTCCCCCATCCTAAACTACCACCTCACCCAGACCTCAGAGGAACCACAGGACCACAGGCGGATGGATGGCCCTCGTGTCCCCTCAGAGGAGATGTGAAATGGAGAAAATCCACCTTGATCAAAAGGCATCACAAAAACAGGCCAGGGAAATACAAAGGAGGAGGGAGAAATATCACTGTGTTGGAGTTGGATTATAACAATGATGACTAATTTTTATTAGCAGAAAATGTATGAGTGAAAAGCAGATATCTCCATTTAAAAAAAAATTAAATACAGAATACAAAACAAAGAATAGCATATGCTTTTTATGCTTAAGTATAAGTGACAACTGCTGATATATTTATAGGGAGCATTTTGCATAAGCCTACCTTGAAATCCCTCACAAACGCACTGAAGCTTTTTAAAAGAAATTTAAAGTAAAAAAAAATTAAATAAAAAAAACTTCTTCACTAATATAAATATTCTAGTGGCGCCATGTTATTTTGCAGTGAATGGTACAGTGTTTATCAACTGTTAGCTAGACTGGTCTGGTATGCCATTTCATTCTCCAGTCTCAATTTATAAACATGTGATTGTATGAAAAAGATAGTATCACAGAAAAGTGAGCCAGAAGGAGAAAGCTGGACACGAAGAGCTGCCACGTCAGATGCTGCTGAGGCTTCTTGGCTGTCAGGACTGACGCAGACGCACACATGCAAGCGTATAGACACACACACACGCAAATGCAGTATGGCCTGCACACGCAGACATCCACAAATCTGCATAAATGCGCATGCACAAACATAAACTCATACACATGCATACCATCACACACACACACACACAGAGAGACACAGATACTCCAAGAAGGCTTTTCCTTTGCAGGGCTGTTTTGGGAGTTGGAGTCATCAGCCAAGCCTGACACCCCTACTCGGTGTAGCCATCACCGCTGTCTCTCTGTGAGTCAACATGGACGGAGCTGCTCCGTCAACAACACACACAGGGCCTAATAATAATAATAGGAGCAAATCCTTCCTCACTCCAGCCTGCCTGCCATACCAGAGAGGGCCGGCCTCTTTTCTGATCCGATCCTGTTGGGCCTTAGCTTCTGCCTTTACACTCCTCATTTGGCTATACTCTTCAAGCAATCAGAAAAAACAACAACATTTGAGTCAAATATCAGTAAAGATTTCACTTCTTTAAAGAAACACATTCTTTAACTTTTACAGCACTATAAAAAAAACAATGTTTATTCTCATGCACAAAGACGACATCACAGAATTGGACTATTTTACAAACGGAACTGTTGTGGGCAACATTCAAGCACTTAGGCTGTCCATGAAAAATGGAAAATAGGATTTGGCCCTATCTTTATTTAGGATAGCTTTCCAAATCTTGGAGAAATTGCATTTCTGAATACAAAAACACCATTGTTGTCATCGTATGTCAACTTCAGCCTATACATTTCCAGAGAGGAAAATAAAAATAGGAACACAATCTTTCAATCTAAAGGGAAGCGAAAGCTCTTGGGCCCAGGTTTTATTTTCCAGAAGGAATTTGGCAGCATTTGATTCCTCTAAGTATTGTAATATGGTTATGATATATTAGAATTCCTTCATATCAACAAAGAAACTCAATATGTGTGCATGAAACATTTCAGTCAGTGGTGGGGGGGAAAAAAAGAAGAAGCAGAGGGGAGAAAAAGAGAAGGCAGAGGAGGATGGAAGATGGAGAGGCAGGTAAAGGATCACCATTAAGAGACTGTAGGGAGTAAAAAGTTGCACAATGAGTACACAAAGCCTGGCTAATGGTAAAACTGTTTTATATTGCCTACAATGTCTCAAAAGGGTTAACAGGGAGTTAGTAAAGTGGCTTTTAAGCTCATCAAATCCAACATATCCCAGATAAGACTGTGGCTCTTCCTGAGGGAACGAAAGAGAGGAGTAGAGAAGGGGGCTGTAAAGAGTGAGGTTAAATGGAGAAAGAGAGAAAGATGTAAAAGACGTAAAGAGAGAGAGAGAAAGCTGAGGGATAGGGAGGGAGAGAGATAGAGAAAAACAGAAGAAGAAAAGCAAACAAAAGCAAAAAGAAATTTAAAAAATAGGGAGGTTTAGAGAAGGAGACAGCTGATGCAAAAGACGTAATGAGAGAGAGAGAGAACGCTGAGGGATGGGGAGGGAGAGAGATAAAGAAAAAAAAAATGAAGACGGAAAGCAAACAAAAGCAAAAGAAAGAGATCGAGAGAAAAGATAGCGAGAGCACATTTTCAGATGACAGCACATGTGAGCTTTGGTGTCGGTCGACCTGCATGTCTCATAGGCCCTGCGAACTGCTGCAGCAGGATTTTATCACCTGTGTGAAAGGCAGCCTGAATACACACTGGCCAACGTCATCAATCTCGGCTCGCCGCTGCTGCAGGAGGAACCTGTTTATGCCTTTTACAGCATGTAGTCTCTGGTGTTAAAATGATGTTCTGGACAATGTTTAGGCAGCAAGGTCAGAATGCACGAAGGAAGTGGTAAAAACATTTTCTTTTTTCATTTTGTGACTTAAACAGGAAAACAAAATATGCATGTGTTGTATTCACCCTTGTTAGATTCACATGGGCTGCATCTGTATTTTAGTTTGAATTATTTTGATGGGTTTTCCTCCATGTCACCCACTTTCTGGTTAGATACACTGTGAATCGTGTGGTACATGCTTTCACATAAAGGGGGACAGGTGCAAACACACACAAGCCGGTAAAGCAGAGTCAACAAACAGGGGTCACTTTTTAATCATGCCTAGATTGTTTATTTAGCAGCGGTTTTCGCTCATAAACCTCGCAAACTCATTGCAAAATCCCTCCTTTTTAGACTACACAGAGGACATTTAAACAGTATTAATTCCTCTTGCTGGGAAAAGGGACGGCCTTTTCCCGGAGCAATCCATAACATCTGAATATAAAAATAAATACGAAGAGCGAGCGCGGTCGTAACCCCTAAGTGTGGAGGGAAAAAAACCTGCGGGGACGTTTGACAGCATCTGTATGTTTTTCCTGTGTTTCACCAGTGTCTGGGAAAACATTTTTCTCCATGTAGTCGCTCTCACTGCATAGCAGCCCGCTGCCACCGTTTCTCTTTCTTTTTAAAAATCAATCTCTTTATTTGAACCTTCGGTTTCTGTCTCTGCGTTCTTTATATTTAGCCTTGCTCTCTCTATCTCACTCTCCCTCTCTCTGTGCTGGCTGCCCCTGTGCCAGTTAACTCACCACAAGCCAAAGAGAGGACCGCAAGAATGCTTAAATCAGCATAATTAGGCCTGTGTGTACTTTAAACACACACATTTCCCCCAAGCTTGGACCCCTGCCACCCGTACACCGCTGTGTACGCAGCCACGGCCCGTCTCTTTGAGTCAATAAACACAAACATATCAGCAGTCAGCCTCACACACGTTCACACAGTACACGCTCAGACACACACACACACACCAACACATATGCAGTACATGAGGTGAAAAATACCCAGCCTCAAACCACCATTGCCATACTAACACAGTTTGACCTTTTACACTGTGTTGCTGAGAGGAAGGAAAGTAAATGAGTTTAATATGGAGGGATCTTTGCTGAAAAGTCGCACGTTTGCTGCAAAATTTTCATAAGCAAGCCGGTAAAACTTAGGCCTGAGCATGCACTGTAAGAATGGCGGGGCTCTCAGCTGAGCTTGTGGTTTAGTCCCAAACACATCTGCATGTGTTTTAGGTTTCAGTGGCGCATTAACAAACAACTGGCTCTCAGTGAATCCAGGGTGCTCGACTGCATATGGGGATTATCAATAGTCATTAGAGAGCATTTAATAATAATCACCACCACCAAGACCAAGAATGTGATATTTGGATGGCCACCATCGCTGGCTGATTGGATCACATCAGTTAAGATGAAAGCTGATTAGACAGAGTTTGCATTTAATCACACTGGAATTATCACACAGGGATAAAAAAAAAAAAAAAACACAGTGAGCAGCTTATCGCTATACATCTACCTATAATGTGGGCCAAAGCTCCACATTCTGCACGTGTGTGTGTGTGTGTGTGTGTGTGTGTGTGTCTGTCTCTCTCCACCTCACGTTACAAAAAGACGATACCCGTGAATCTACAGTATCAAAACGCTCCACAGAGAAGTGACTGAGGCCGCGATGTATAAAGGCATCCTTTAAAAACATCGTGTGTGCAGTCAATCGCAGCTCCTGAGGACGCTTCAGGTGTAAAAGGACAAGAGGCCTGCACTTGCATAAAACAACACACCACACACAAAACAATGAAAACCACATAAGAAGAGTAGAAGCCGAAAGGCCTGCTGCGCCCATTAATTCATGCATGGGGAAAAAGCAACTGCAGTAGAGAGTATCACTAATGCCACTGGCTCTGGAAGCACACACGTTGCCATGCAGTTTATATTAAAGTAATTTTGTCGGCAACATTTGATAAAAGTGGTGTGATACTGTTTATGGGATTTCACCCACAAGACTCGCCACAAAGGTCCCTCTGTGTCTTCTCTCTCTTCTCTCTCTCTCTCTCTCTCTCTCGCTCTCTTTCCTCACACATACACACACATGCATAAACAGGAATGAGGCAGTGAACGCACTCATTTCTCTCTGGGTGCACTCACACAGCTGTTGGTCTTGTGCAGGGTTCAACCAAGGTAAAGATATGGTATATTACGCAATGGCTTATAGATTTTTCCACCACTGGCGAGCTGCCAGCGCTATCAATGGTCGAGAGAGAGGGACACACACACACAGAGAGAGAGAGAGAGAGAGAGAGAGAGAGAGAGGATCACAGAGCAGCACACTCTGTTCCACTCTCTGGCTCCTTTGCTGGGACTGCAGGCCTCTATGACCAGTAGTTAAATTGAAGAATTAGGGCTGAACAAAAGCATGTGAGACTGTGTGTGTCAAGTATCAGATACATTTATTAGGCGTGGTTGATATTGCAGCTATCGCTCCCTCTGGGTGGACTGTAGCTGCTCCATTGATTAGACTTTTTCTTTTTCTTTTTTTACTTTTCAATGCTTTATGTTTTAAGTACCATGCAACCGCCATCAGACCCCACGCACGAATAAAATTCTGAATAAATATACGCCTTGGACATGATCAACAGAAGCTGTAAAATGCACGCATGACACATATTTCACCGCAGACTCCTTCCAAAAAACAAGTCTTTGAAGAGTCAGCAAATGCAGCCCAACCTGTTTTGAATCGCTTGCCTGTCAAGTTGATCAATCCCCCTGTTTTCTTGATTCACTTACTGAGTGTACGACATGCACAGTATGTGTTTATGAAACTTATGAAACTCCTGCCTAGATTAAGAAGGCAGACACGCTGTTCACACACAAGGCCTAGAAATGCATTCACAGAGCTGCTTTGGTTTCCCCTACTCTTTTAATCGTGCCCTTGATGCTCGACATAGGGTGTACTTCCTCTAATTAGCTATATCTATAGCGTATGGGGAGGGTGTATGAATGCATGCATGTGTAAAATCCTCTTTTGAGCAACTCCAAACTAACTAAGAGCTTTAATTTCACGCTAGGCTGCATTGTCCCATTCAGTGGTGTTACCCCCACAAAAAAGCCTCTGAGAAAATCAAAAAGAACGGGCGATGGAGGAGGGGGAGGGCGAAAGAGGGAGAGACAAACAACAACAACAACAACTGAAGCTCATCCTTGAACAATGCAGATCTCTCACTAACCGTTATTTCTCTTTTAAAAGGATCTAATTGAGTAGGTGGAGGCGGTGGGGGGGGAAGAGGAGCGGGATGAAGGTGAAGGGGAGTCTGTCCCGAGCAGCTGCAAAAAGAGCACAGTACTTGGGCCCTTGTGTATTCTCACCACTTTGATTCCTCTGCAGGTTCCTGACATTTCCACCGTTCAGATCGTCTCACCGCTTGCCGGCAAAATTAAGTATTTTTGCTGTGTAAATGAGAGCTAAATGCAGGTTTTAACACATTTTTGAGAGAAACAAACAGAAGTTTTGAACAGGGAAGACAGATATCAGTCAATCACATTCAAGTTGCACATCTAATTGTTACCCACTGCCAAAAAAAACAACAACAAAAAAACAGGTAGAGAGCGCTGCTACAATAAAAGCTCTGTGGGATAACTGCATATATTTAGTTTGGCACCACTTTCTACTCTCATGACAAAAGCTGGCAAAGGCCAAACTGAGAGAGACGTCCTCAGCGCCAGCACTCAAGTGATTGTGACTGCGCCTCCGCCACATGTCTATCTATCTATACCATACATGAGTGTTCAGTCTGATTTCAGATGAGAGTGCATGTGGGTACGCATGCCCATGTGTGTCACATACTCAACTGTCCAACATAAGACTGATATATAGGGGCTGTCTGTTGCCACTGGCCACAGATCAGTCTTAACCTAATCCACACTATGAGGCAGAGCGGCTACACTTATTCACAAAGACACACACACACACATGTCCATCCATCCAGGGGACAACCACCTATTATCCTGTTGTGCCAACTGCCTCAGTTAAGCATGATAAATCCATTTTCTATGGGCAGTCAGCAAGACTGCGCAGATAAGGGATGAGCAAAGCGCCACAGTGCTGGATTTAACGCACCTCCAAGACAGATTCACACACACACACACACACACACATGCAGAGGACAATCCACAATCCACCTCACGGGCTCTCCCAGGAGCACATTCACAAAATGCTGCAAACAAAAACAAATATTTTTCTTTAGTGGACACGCAACTTTTACCAAGCACGACACACAAATGTGTGATGTAGACGAGATGAACTTGATTTGAGCGTTTTAACAGGAGTCGACAAAATCCCTCACAAATAAACTACTCATGTAATCAAAATGATTCAGATACTGTTTAATTGACATGGACATGTTGTACAATTTCCCACTTCCCGGCACTTCCTCCTCCATCCATTCCCTCCGCCCCTGCCTCCCAGCTCTAACACTGGGCCAAGGTGGACCTGGTCTGCCTCCAGCAGAAAGGATGAATAAGTAAAAAGAACACAATGTACCCCTGGGTTCTGCCTGCAACCCTCTGCCTGCCTCTCGCCCTGGTACAGTTGGCAGGACACTTTTACCCTGCCTGCCGTTCACTACAGCAAACCTATTCTCCACTGCTTGTGCCGTGTGCCCACCAACTCGCTCTGCAGGATTAATCAGTCTGTATGTGTATGTGTATTTGTATGTGTATTTGTATGTGTATGTGTGGTGCAACGTGATGTCGGCAACGCCCGGTATCTTACAGATCATGCAGACCCACCTCGGTTCACACCCAGCCGTTACAGTTCGGTCCCAGTGACACCAGAACCGAGGGGCTGATGCAGGAGAGCCATTGGCACAAAATCCGGCAGGAGTAAGAAACTCACATAAACCGACCGTACATATGCACACACTCATACACACACATGTAGAGACAGCTCTGACAGCTAAGTGTGAACTTCAATGTGTGTTTTAATTAATTCCGGTTACTGGTGAAGACACAAGGACACGAGAATATATTTGGTTTAAGTAAAGATGTGTTTAATTTAAAATATATTTGACTGTATACTGCTTGTGTGGGCTCCACACATATTGCAGCACAGACTTTATCCATATGCACTGATTCACAAACACAGTTTTGTTGAGATATGTTCCTTGATCTTCATCACCAAAGATAGACTACAAAATCGCCACATTTTTTTCTGTTGCTATGACTATATGGCATGGCTACAGAATGTATGGCTTTCACTGCATGCTTTCAAGTGCTTTGCCAATCTGCATGGCTGAGTGAATTTCAAGGACTCATTTGATCTTCCAATCTAAAAAAAAAAAAAAACACTTAGAAGTGCAAAGAATTGGACACGAAGAGCTTATGAGCAAGAATCGAGCGAACAAATAGAAGTTGTTGTTGTTGTTGTTGTTGTTTTTTTTGCGTATGAACTGTGCGGGAAACAGTTAAACAACCTGCCGCATATTAACATCTCAGAGAAAGAGGGAGTTTTGCGGCAAAGCTTCAAAAGTTGGCAGCGTTTGTGAGACGCGCTATATATTAGTTGCCCACGTCTCATTTGGATAAGCGGGACTTAAGTGGAATCTGAAATAATTGATTTCAAAACGCAGCACATAAAAGTTTTAATTAACGATCTTCAAAACGCATTAAAACTTTATGCAAATGCATTTCCGCTGTTGCCACGTAGCAACCACCCGGTGCTGTTTGGCAAGTGCACGTGCGTCATTTTTGGCTGATCGGGCCCGTCACCTACCAGGCCATTCCAGCAAAGCTTTTATCAGCATTAATAATACATTGTAGATGGTTTACACCGGTTTTGTATGTTTTCTATGATTTGTGAATTATTTACATGACTGAAATCAGCCTTAACTCAGTCATAAGAAGGTAATAGTGCATTATGCACTTAGTAGAATCCATCTACTGTATGTGTGCCTTCACACACACAGACACACACACAGACACACACACACACACACACACAAAGGTCTAATCCGAATTTTAGCCGCTTCAAAAGATCATTGAACAGACAATCATAACTAATTAAATGCGGGTGTTCACATCCAACCTAAATTACAGGTGAGAATAAACAATAGAGTATCCTCAGGCAGTTATTTTTGACCGCTGGTATCTTTTTCGCGGTGTATATAATGTCCTCTAGCCTGCGTAAAAGCGCAAATTCTCAATGATTTACAAAGTACAGACGACTCACTGCTGCTTGATATCCATCAGTATGACCAGCAGACGCAAACGCAGCAGCCTAACCAGATCAATATGTATGCAGCACGCGTCCATGGGGCGCTCGTGTGAGAGGATCTGCTGCCAATTAATTTTAATTAATGGAAAGAAAGAGGAAACTCGATGCGGACCTCTGCCTCATACCAACAGGCTTTGAAAAATATCTGTGCTAAATATGCAGTAGAGCTGTTAGACGTATTTTACGGAGCAAATCAAATAGAGTAGGCTATTGATTAAAAAGTGTCTCCCTCGCTGATGAATACTTAGCAGGCCAGAAAGGTCAAAATAAAAAAGGCAGAAATAAGGAAGATTTTAAGTGCAGACTATTTGGCTTCAGATTATTTTACAGTAATATAAAAAAGTTGCAACAAGATACCATTTTGCATTTAAGCTGTACTGTTCTCCTTTTTTTCTGATACAATCGTCGAAAACATAAGTCCTGGAATAACTATTTTTCCACGGAGCTCGTCAATTTGCACACACTGTTCTGTGAAAGTTTTTTTTTTTGGCCTAATTGTGCTAAAGAATTATTTCAAAATAATCTAAAAAATGTGACATTAGCCTTTTAATCCCAGAACAACAGCGCAACTCTGAAAACGAGAGGGCCGTGACCTCCCAGCAACACTGAAACATGTAACCTACAGGCCTGAAGACACTTGTCACTTCATAATGAAAAACCAGTTCACAGTGTAACTCAATGCGTGAAAATAATAGTGCATGAGCCTGAGAATGACGTTTTTTGTACTGTAAGCCTATAAAATTGTAAGACCAACAAAAGCTCTTAACCTCAAGCAAAACCACAAAGCCAGCTGATAAATACTAAAAATGACGGATGAAAAAGATCATATTTAACTTTCAAGCAGGGTGTAATGAGAAAAAAATGAAACATAAAAATGTCTTTTGGCTTAGTGTCTAACCGAGCGGCGGAGGGAAAAACGGACCTGCTGCGGCCTGGAGCTGACGCTCGGCGCGCCTGCAGCTCTTCTGTTAACTGTGCAGTGACTGAAACACATGCTTGCATCTGTGAACTGGAGCTTCATTTAGAACGATAACTTTGAATTTGTGTTCAAAAGCGATGCTGCAAGAAAGAAAAAGGGAAAAAAAGGTCATTTATGTGTTGACCTTAGTTTGTGGGCTCTATATGGTATTGTTTAATTTAGAGATAAAAAATCTGTAGATTACACACTGATTTAAGGCAAATTTAAAACATATAAAAAATATATATACTTACTGTGATGACAAAAAGAATTAATAGTAAAACAACAGGCCACTGTTGTCAAAACTGTTTGAACATAACCTGCTCCAATGCAGACATTAATCAATTTAAAATTATTTTTTTCTTGACGTGTTTACAGAAATACAATCAGCCTAAGGGTGGTTCGAGCCAATGAGCTTTTATTAAAAAATAAGTCTAGACTTGATTATGTGTCGTGACAAAAGTGCGTAAAAGGAATCAGGCCCGAAAGGTCAAAATGAAGTCCGACATTGTTCACTTCACTATAAAAAAAAAGAGCTATTCAAAGTAGACAACTATGCCGAGGCTTAAACATGCATTTTATATACCGTATTAAGAAAAGTAGGCCTAAAACTAAAAAAGAAATACTTAATCCTCTGTATAAAGGTTCTAACTAAAACACCATAATGCACAAGATAAAGCAAGGTTTTCTTTTCCAGCAAGAGAATCCCCATAAAAGCTCCCTTCTATGTGCTATTTCATGTAGTGGCTGTGTAATTAGCCCAAATAACATATTGCTTCTTTAAAGGTCAACTCTTTTGTGATTAATCAAACTGCAGCCATGCAGTTCCGACTCTCCACACGCCCACCCTTCCCTCTGTGGGGCTGCAGAATGCCCCCCGGAAAAAAAATGAAACTTCTGTTTCAAAATCGACGCCGCTGAAGTGGAATAAACTAAATGACGCATGGTTATGAACGTGTCCACGGTGACCCGAAAGGCCCCCGGCGCCGAACACGGCTGACGACCGGCAGACGTCCGCGGCAGTCAGAAACCCTCCGTGTAAAAAACAAACAAACAAACTGTCAGACAACTTCGCGAGCCACATAAAACTCATTCGTACTTTGTTTTGTTTATCGATAAAGTCGATTATCGCCTCGGGGCGACTGTAATTAATTGCCAACTGTCAGGGCGCCGAGCCCTTCTTCCCCTTTCTCCAACCTCCGTTTCATATAAAATAGATTTGGGATAAGCGCCATTTTCTCTCCAAACCATGCGCAATGAGACGCACAAGAAAACCAGTTGGAGGAGTGCCATTAAAAAGAAAGGGGGAGAGTGAGGGAGGAAGAGGGAGAGGGAGGTTAAACACTATCGGGAAAAGAAAACAGAGCTGGAAAAAAAAAACGGTCCTTAAAAACGCAACAAATGACAAGCAGCAGCGCGGCACACAGCACAGCACTGTGACCGCTTACAGTAGGAGCCAACCGGAGCCGCGCTATCATACAGGAGCATAAAAACAACGATTTTTTCATACCTGTGTCAAGCAGTAAGGGGAGTACATGGTTTTGTCTAGTGATGAAAATTGGAGGTGTTGATATTAAAGTTGGATGGAGATTCGCTGCGGTGCCGCATTGCAAA
The DNA here is from genome assembly GCA_037577475.1 of Chaunax sp. Z400. NCBI lineage: Eukaryota > Metazoa > Chordata > Actinopteri > Lophiiformes > Chaunacidae > Chaunax > Chaunax sp. Z400. Next base: position 23,699,465 of record CM075191.1, on the reverse strand, counting down.
GCCGCTGTGGCTCAGTCCAGACTGTAACCCCGCCTCACTCACAGTGAAAGCTCCGCACTAACTTTAGAGGAAAGTTTTTGCTGCTCTCTCTCCCTCCCTCCTTCCCTCCCTCTTTCTCTCAAACTCCCCCTTCTCGCTCCCTCCCCGCTTCTCTCTCAGATCGACAGAAACCAAATCGTATTTAAAAAATTTTCGTCGACTTCTTACATCTGTTTTTTTTTCTTTTTTTTCTTTTTTTTTTCTTTTTTTTTTTTTTTAACGAATCAGCGCCTCGCTAAACACCCAGAGAGGAATTCATGAGACCGTCTCCCGACAGTACTGTACAGGACTACAGTGCGCATGTGGCGGCGGTGAGTTCAGTCACCTTGTTGTGTTTCATAGTTCATAACATTCGTATGGAATATCTGGACTCTTCCTCTGGTATATCCATCTGAACGTGCACCATTCAGGAGTAGGCTATCTATAGCCATCTGGCTAACATGTATAACCATATTTATTGTTTGTGAAGAAATTATTGTTCATGCTTTCCCTTTTGTGCAAATATTCAATCATAATTTTTCCTCATTTTTGCTTTATCTCATCTCATATGGACCTAGATTAGATGCCTATTAATTTTGAATAGACACACATTTATGGATATTTTTTATGTAGCTTTTTAGATAGGAAAAAAATTAAAAGAATTACACAAAGATGTTTGCCTCATTTGTGGTATTTGATTTCCAAAAAATGAATTTCTTCTTCAATTTAATATTGTAAAGAAGCAATATATGAGCATGAGTTATAGTATATTTCTGGTTTTGGATTATAAATAAGTTTTAAATCTAAAATTTTACAATTAGCAGAGAGTTAATGCAAATGATGAGGCAGATTTCTTCATAAGTATCTTTTTCCACTTTCATATCCTTTGTTTTATACACAAAATGCCAAAGTCACCTCAAGAAACAAGGGTTTTAAATTTACAACTGAGATTTCTGGTGCAATATTTGGTCAGAGAGTGATGCATGCTTTCAGCACACAGTAAAATAATTCAAGTGTCGTAAGTAGAAGAGGCCCCGTATTCTTAACCTGAGTATTTGTTCATGTAAATGAAAAGTGTGTGGCTTACAAAGTGTTTGATGCAGTGGAAAAATTAGCTCCAATTTAGACCAGAGTTATCACTGTAATTAGTTGATTTAACAAAGTGTCACAGGTGGATCTGAGGCCCAACTCTGGGCTGAAGACCAGCCATGACTGGTGAGTTTCTTGGGTACAAGAAACTTGTCGTCTTAACATACAAAGACAACAATATTTTTCTAAATGTAGGAACATTCTGGGGATCTTCTTGAATGCCTTCAAGGAACTAGTCCAAACTTATTACAGCAAGTTGTGAATTTACTGTCTGAATGATTGTAATTTATTCAGCTGTGACACCCCTTGGATTCCTGTTTTTCTCATTTTCATCCCAGTTCAAGTCCTATTCTACTATATATGTGAATTATTTATTTATACAGAGACAAAAGGTACCTGGACTTGGACGTAGTGGTCTAAACCAGTTTCATTGTGACTTCTATTGTATGGAAGCAATGCGCTCTTTTTGTAATCAGGCTTGGCTTTATCCTTGCCCGCTCCCTGCTCCTCAGCCTAATCAAACTCATATATGCAGGCAGAGTGCCTGCAATTATACATAAGCCCCTGCCGTGTGCATGTGTGTGAGTGAGAATGTGCGCATGAGCATTGTGAGGGTGTTTGGAAGTGTGTATGTGTGCATGTGTTTGAATTCAACTCTGTACGTGTGTGTGTGTGTGTGTGTGTGTGTGTGTGTGTGTGTGTGTGTGTGTGTGTGTGTGTGTGTGTGTGTGTGTGTGTGTGTGTGTGTGACTGTGTGTGTGCAAGGGTGCGGTTTTGGGAGTTGAAGTCACCCCAGAGCTTGAATGCCAAGTTTTTCCAGGGGGATATGAAGCTGTGCAGCTTTATGAGACTTCAGCCTATGTTGGATACTTAGACCTTCAAACCACACTGTGTATAATACACACATGCATGCATACGCTCATATATGTATACAGACAATGCAAATGTCTTGTGGTCAAAGACATGCTGCCACGAGCAACTACAAAAAAGAATTAGATTCAGAAAAAGAACAATAATACGAAATAGAAGTGGAAGAAAGTGAAGCGCATTGAGGTGATGTCTATTCCTTTCTCATAGTCTCTCCTCTTCCAAACCACACCCCTCCACGGCATAGGCCCAAACCCAAACCCAAAGTCTTTGTGTGCTGCCTTGCTTTCCCTCTTTCTCTTTCTCGATTTTCTATTCCTCTACGGTTCTTTTTAGTGACGTTTTTTTCCTAGAACGTTTTTTAACGTTCTCTCTCTTTTTCTGCTGTCTTCATCACAGTCACTGTCCCTCTGGCCTATCTGACTTTACTGGCCACGTTCGTCTCTTTGGCTGCAGCCTGGATAGAGACGACCATCTCAGTATTCAAAACAGGCACTTGGCTGCAACACACAAACTATAGCAACTGTAGGAGTTTGAAAAAAAAGCATTGATGCTCAGGTTTTCTTTCCAAACACTCTCTCTCTCCAACACATCTGACCATCACCTACAAAAGCCCATCGAGCGCACGCGGCTCTTCGTGGTTTCTGAGTTCAACATTAAAAGCACACAAGAAAACCATATGGTGTGTCTAAAGTTAGCATGTTTTGGTCTCCCACTGACACACAGCACTGCCCCTATACTTGTTGTTTACCATTGCCTGTGGCGAGGCCATTAAATATTGAAAGTGATGTAGCATACTGATACTGCTATTAGCATGCTGAATGTGTCAGACAGGTGGTTGAGGCTGCCTTTCAAAAGGCAGGGAATATGTGAAGAGAAAATGTGTGTAACTGTGCCGTTTACTATGCCGTACAGAGTAAATATTGTTTGAGTAAGCTGTTTATGTGTGCACTGGGAGGGAGCATGCCAGTCAAATGCATACAGGCATATGCAGTCAGAAAGAAATGGCTGACTGGCCGTTATGGCTAACAAGAATATCATACACAGTGAGATTCCCAGAGACTTGATGGATCTGTTTGCAGTGTGTGTGTGTGTGCAGAGCAATGTGTTAGGCCTGCTGCTTTTAATGTGTTTACTGTGTGAAATAGATGCATATATGTTTTACTCCACTGGGTTAGATTACTGCCTCTCTACCGTGTTTGTAATTCAACAGGACTAAAAGTATAGATTAATAATTCTGGTCTGATGTCATCATTTCTTAATTTTAGCTGTAAATTCAATATGTCAGATTACAGCACACAGGCTGAAGGAGCAGTCCTCCAGGCGATTTATGAACTCAGAATGAAAGACGACATGCAGTTTTTACAACAGGTATGAAATGATCACATGCATTACCTGTCATGTCCTTCAAAACAAAAATATCTGTATATTTTTTTATGTTTTGCATTTTTATTTTGTTTTAGCTGATGGCTGGTGTTCTCCTAGGAAAATCTGAAACAAACCATTGCTGAGTATACATCAAATGAAGATACATGTAACAGAAAAGTTTACATTAGGAAGAAACATGGTGTTCATGCAGGGCCCTGTTCGACTGTACGTCAGCACAGTCGACACATGGGTTCACGACATCGATGATGACATTAGGGAGCTTTTACAGGAGCGGGCTAAACCGCTGCGATGCAAACGCTCAAAAATGCCTGTCTGTATTTCCTGGACACATTAACCCGAGATCCTTCTATTCAAGATCTGAGGAATAGAGATAATATAGTGGTTGACATCCCCGTGGTGAAGTTTGACCCTGTAAAATTTATTCTGCAACATGCCCTGATGAGTCTTTTGTACTCTGAATGCCCTCCTCCTCTCAACTACAGTAAATCTTTATAAAGAGATAGAGGAGGGGGGAAAAAGAGATTATTTGTAATGGGCTGTGCTTGTTTAAGTGTCCAGGAAATAAATCAGCAAGATCTCAACATGACAAGAATGGATGTAGAAATAGTAGAGCAAGTGTGTGTGTGTGATTATGATTACCCTATAAGTATCAGACACGAGGAAACATTCAGGCATCCCTGGGCCTCTAGAAGGATCGTCGTTCACCAGGTAGGTGTCAGTAGCCTAAAAAGACAAAGAGATGAAATATTATCAATTGAGTGCAGTTATTCTGTCAATGTTAACATTTCACTCAGGGAAATACTGAATCCGAATTTGTACATTTAGTGGCTGCTTGAACTTATTTTGTGTGACATACTTAAGAAGTACAAACAATGATTTTGAGGTATGATGCAATATATTAAACATTTTATTCAGACATTTTAATCGCTGAAAAAAGTATTTACCAAAATACAGTGTTATATATGGAATTTGTGAAACTGCACAAGCCCTAAGAAACAGTGAACGTTAGGAAAAAAAATCTAAATCCAGAGGGACATTTGTGACCAACGGTGTCCTGAAGTCACCCTGATCACAATTGATTCCCTTACTTTGTCAGACCACCATAAAATGTACCTGTGCTATATGAGGCGGCTTCATAACCCCTACTGATTTCATCTCTCCACAGAAAGCACAGCTAGCGACTCTTTCACTATACATCCCCAGCCAGACTGTAAGTACCAGTGTGCACGCATGGATGTGTGTCTAAGTGTGCATTCAGGGAGCTTCATTTGTATTCTAAGTCAAGAAGGCAGGCAGGCAGGCAGGCAGGCAGGGTTCTGGCAGGACCTGGAGCTGTGAAATGGGCTCTCTTTGCAGTTCTGCTGTTGATTGGATCAACCTATCCCACTCTACTTAGCCGAAGGGAGCCCAAATCCCACAGCCGCTGTGCCGTTCTGTGAAATCCTATTTCATTTCACAACTTTAACGGATAAAAAAGCATGCACTCATGTTTGTGCCAGCCCAAGACCCCATGCCACATTTATTTAGCTGAACAGGAGCAGAGAGAAAACAGTGTATCTGGGGTGTGGAAACTTTTAAATGTAAATACATATAGTCTCACCCGCTCTTGAAAATATAATCACCTGCACCTATGTACGTTTTTTCCACACCAATTTGCTCTCGCCTTGAACACAAACACACGGCAACACACTAGCACACACACACACACGTGCATGCCACTAACGCAGACACACAGACACAAACCCCATAATAAGAGCCAGACATTGGCAGACCACACAGCCCTGAGTTGTGGTGAAAACAAAGGCTATTCATATCCTTCGCAATGAGAGGTCTGTACAGCTAACACTCTTTCTCCCTCTCTCCCCCATCTCTCCCCTTAGCTTTTTATTACAGACAATCTGCGCTCGCAAACCTTCCATTTTTCTGCAATTGTGCGATTTCTAATGATCTTTATTAGTCCATAAACGTGATTTAAAAAAAAATTTTTAGTCTATTTTTATAGTCAAGGCCTCCAGCTCTTTAAGTGGGTAACACAGTGCCCATTGTTGAGTCTCAAGAAGATGATGAAGCCAGGAACAGAGTGAGGCAGGCCTGCTGATAAGACTGCAAGGCATTGTGGGAATGGGGGGGGGCAGAGCTCCTCAGATTCATACATACATACATGCTGATACACACACAAAGACACACACACAAGACAAAATGTAAACACTCAAAATCTGCCAGGCCACATGTGGTAATGAGACAGAGCATCTGATTGGCTGGCGGTCAGAATAATGGCCTGGAACCACGTCACCTGTGTGGGGTCCGCACCACTGCGAGGCTGTCGACTACCAACAAAGCGGATCCCATTGCATCAGGTATGCTGGAGCGTCTGTGATTGGCTGTCCTCGGCCAGAAACAGGGTCAGGTGCACTAGCAAGCCCCCTCCGATTGGTTGAGTCAGACCCAAAAAGCTACGGGTGGGGAAGAAGTGTTTTTATTACCCCTGCCTCATTCTGCTGGTGAAAAGGGTTTTCAAGGAGGATGGCACTGGGACAACTGGTTCAACTACGAGTGTGTGAGATGTCAGGAGACACACTAACTATTAGAGAACATCTTTTGTAGCCATTCATACACAGATTATCAATATTTCTCATCCTTTATCTTAACCCAAAAGAGCTCTTTGTAACAATGTCAATTGCACAAAGAAGCAACTGCACTCCAACAATGGATAATTTGCTCTCATTTCACATTAACCAACCAACAAAGACGAATTTAAATGTCTCTTTATGTTGTCAGCCAAAGAAACAGGTGTTGATGAACCTCAGTTCCATTGTGCAACAGTGAATAACATGAAGATAATGAATAGGCTAAGCTCTGTACCTGCCACTGGGGAGGCCAGAACATACTGACTCTCTTTGTAGTAAACCCCCCAAAAAAACTCCCAAACACTCTCTCCTGCAGCAGTGTATGAATTATATATTATACTATATATATAGAACATATGCCCGGTCCATATGGCCAGCCCTGAGCGAAAAAATCTCAAAGCTCTCCTTAATTAACATTTTAGAGGAAAGACTTGGAGGCGGGAGATTGAGTCAGTGACCTATTTGGAGTCCATCATCGCCCAATGCAAATGTGTTAATTGAGACAGATTTTCCCACTCCACAAATATGTGGAGTAGGAGGATTTTTTTTGTCTGAGCCATCTGATCTAAGGTAGGGCTATAGGACCTGTTTAAACTGCATTTCCTGCTGCCCCCACTGACAAAAGAAGACACCTCTTTCACTTTACTTCTCACTCTCTCATACAGTCTTTCTTTGGCTCGCTCTCTATCTGTCTCTCCCTATCGCTGGGTATATGTGTTGACTGCCATATGGCCAAATTCTTTGGAGGTGAGATCTCCGAAACCTGCTTACCCGATTGCGCGCGTGCACACACACACACACACACACATAAATACACACACACACACACACACACACATAAATACACACACCTCCATGGAGCTTTGTGTATGAAAGGCCCTGATGGTGGAATTTGTTGTCAGATGGTTCCATTTTAAAGCAATGGCAACATATCAATGATCCTCCTCTCTACCTTTCTGTCTCTCTGCAGCTCACATTTGCAGCTACACACACTTACACACTAATTCACCACTTAACACACAAAAAACTTATACTGCTCCCACACCTGGTGCAGTCCTCTCCTTGTTTCCAGAAAGCATTTATTCTGGCTGCTGCACAATCATCAACCACAACCACTATCAGCCTTGCCAGTCCATCTTTTTAAAAACCATAATTATTATCATCACCATTGTGTCTTTGACATGTTTTCATCATCATGAGTCGGTGGCTGAAAATAACGCTGCCAAGTTTAAGGCACAGGATGAAAATGGATGGGGAGGGGGGGACGGGAGAGAGAAGGAGAGAGTCCAGCCAACCTGCATGAGATGGCAACCACTTCAAAGATTCCGGGCTGCACTGGCGATCTGTTCCATGGTGTGTGAGGGGTGTATGAAAGGCAGAAATGGCCGCTCTGTGAGCCTGTGCCAAAGCTACCTCGGGGAGAAATGTTGGAAAAATATGATTCTTCACACAGTCGTCTCAGGGGAGGTGAAGAGAAAATGGGGAGAATAAGAAAGAGGATGAGAAACTGGGGAGGCACATTAAAAAACAAGGATAGATGGATGGCTAAGCAGAGTGGGGCTAATTATTTCACTCCACTTGTGGGTCCTGAAGGTTTTGTTGGGTCAGAAGCACAGCCAAGATGCAGTGCTGAAAATTGCATCAGGCTTAATTGTGGGATTTGGGCTTAAAAACAGTGGGATCCTGGAGAACGATGTAATTACAATATAATGTAAGTGCAATAAAAGTCCTGATGACTTTAGCAAGAAAAAACCAAAAAAAACCTGAACTTATGCAGGCAATTCACAGTGTGTGCATGTGTGTGTGTGTGCGTGTGTGTGTGTGTGTGTGTGTGTGTGTGTGTGTGTGTGTGTGTGTGTGTGTGTGTGTGTGTGTGTGTGTGTGTGTGTGTGTGTGTGTGTCAGCTAGGTGAGGGGGAAACTTTGGAATCGTGAGGGGGAAACTTTGGAATCGTAGCAACTGATATGAAAGTATACCAGCTCTATGTAATAGCAGTACCGATCGTCCTTCCACCAAATATACTTGGTGAAACAAGTTGGAACAGAGTATGCATTGAGACACACCCCAAGATTTGCCTTGCCTGGCACCTTGCCTCCCAATTACTGATCTTGCTTGACAGGCTGGCCTGAAGATAACACCATGCCAGTTGTAATGCTGAACTTCCCCTGCTGCAACATTTAGCTCTTCTATATACTCGGTCAGCCAAAGCCACTGGCACCCTGTTTACGGCACGGATCCTTATTTATTTATTTATTTTTAATGGACAAACCGCTGAGTTAAAGCCTCACTGCAGTGCCTGTGTGCATTTAACAATGAGGATTGGGCTTGTACAATCAGGCCTTTGTGTCACATAAGGACTGATCCATTAGTAGATTTCTTGTGGTTATACGCTTCTAATACAGCAAGAGTTTACCACAAGGTTCAGGAAGCATAGAGTTATATTACAAAACACACACAAAGACACACAGAATGACTCAATAAAGAAGCACATTGAGCTCACGGTAAGTGTCTCACCCACTTCATGCTAAACTAAAATGATACTCTAAAAATGTATTTAATAACATGGTAGGGTTAACACCCGCCTCACAGCTTGGCACCAATAACAGTCTTAACTTTGATTTGACCGACAGATTCTGCGGTTGCAGGTTTTCTTTGCAACAACCGCAGCGTAACCAACTGTCAAATTACAGGCCTACGATCAAAACAAAACGAGGTTTGTTATATCACTGCCCAATTTTAAGTATTGTCTAGTGTCACCTCTTCCTAAAGAAAAACACAGATGATTAAACATCTCACAAATCATAATCAACCTGTAATTGGACATTTTGAACTGCACACTTGACGCCTATCTGCATTGGTTTGCAGGTGTGACTGGGTGTCGTATAAATGGAGGCCAACAAACATTCTTGGCAGGTGGCCCTTATAATAAAGTTTTGTAACACCGACATTTAAAACACAGGAAAACATTCAAGCTGGAAGAGCGTGCTGACAGTTTGTCAGCCATCTGGGAGGTGGAAAGATGCTCTGTCAAGTTAACCGATGACAGTATGGCTAAAAGCAGGCTCATTGATGTTCTGTATAATATTCGTGCATACAATTAGCCTATTGTTCATGACAGTGAATGTGTTGGTGATGGTGCTTTTTTAGGGTCGATATATAGAAGATCTCCAGCAAACACAAACATACAAAATGTGAGGTATTCTTTGCATATGCAATCACTATAATGAATTAATAGAGGTGAAATATCCTCATGACAGCACTTTGTATAACTATTACACATACAGTCTCTTGCTATATCGCTTATGATTTGTGGGGCATTTATTATTTCATAATAATTTAATCTAATGTTTGTACCGTGTTTAATGTGTATTTGTGAAATAAAGACATGAGCATTTAAAAAATTATATCCAGATATCGTTTCAGCTCATTTCTATGTTTAATACAGGAAGTCCTGACCTCAGAGGATCATTGTTTTTGAGCAACAGCATGAATTTGCACATTGAAACTATTTTGGTGAATTGTGTAAATAAAAACAATTTCTGATCATGTGCATGTTGTATTCTTCTCTTATATTGTTCTGTAATTCAACGTTTCTGCAAACAGTTCCCACCCTCACCTCAGAATATTTGATCAGATCTTTCTTAAACCCAGTACCTCAATAAATCAAACCATGTCAAATGACAAAAACAAAGAACATGACATACAGCCAATTTATAGTACTAGTAACCTAATCTCTTGTGTCAATAATGAAGATGAATTATGATGGAAAGGTAACATTTTTAGGTCCATTACATTATTATAATTCAAGGCTAATACAATGAAAAAGATTTAATAGAGTCGGTTTAATATCAAATAACCCTTTGCCAAATGATTCACAGAGAAAATTCCAATAAAAACTTCACTAAGCAGAGAGTAAATATCATGTTTATGTTTCCAGAGGCTGGAACACTTACAAACCAAATTAGATCAACCAGAGATCTTTTGATTTTCTGATTGATTAAATGCTGAGGTGCTGCTCTCCTTACAAGCAATCTCTACACTTGCTCTGCAGGCACGGAGACGGTCTGTTTGTCACTTCACCTCCACATCCCCCTTTACAAAAATAAGTCATTCACGCAAATTAAGCGTTGATAGAAACCTACCCAAATCAGAAAAAAGACAGTTCCGGTGCAAGGTGGACATACGCTGCGCCACACGGGTTTAGAGAATGCATGCAGAATATCATCATCATCATCATCATCATCAGAACCCAATCTCTAGGCCTGAAGGCTTGCCTCTCAGTTCTCCTCACCCTGCGGTCGCATGTGAGTTTTATTCTGATTGATCTGAGGAGCGGACGGAGATCAATTTTTCACTCTAAACGCTTCTGCTATCAATTCAGCCAGTATGATGTTAACCCACCCATGAGACTGAATCATGTTGAATAAGGAACCATAATTTTATATAGCAGAGGCATAAAGGCTTCAGGGGGGTTTAAGGAAAATACGTGGAAGGGATAGAATTAAAAATTAAAAGAGACTTGACTTTTTAAATGGTTAATATGGAGCTGCTTTCAAGTACAATGTTGGAGTGTAAGTAATATGGAACAAGTAGTTATTGGAACAAGAGGTTTTTCAACATTTGGGTCGGTCTAACCCAAAGGAGAGCATGGGTCGCCAACTTTCTAATTATCAAAACTGGCAGGCAAGAAAATGTGATTATACTTAAAGAAAAAACGCACACTCATATTCTTTCTCCCTAACACACACACACACACACACACACAGAGAGAGAGAGAGAGAGAGAGAGAGACGCTTCACTGCCAACTCTGACTTTGCGTGTCCAACAAAGTGCAGATCTTTGACAACGAAATCAGAAACCTAACAAAAACCTACAGGGATGCAGTTTAACACATGTAATGTTTGGTTTATTTTCAGCCCTATAGACTTTACCCTATAGACCCAACAGAGGAGAACTATTGAGTTACACAGCACGTACCATTATAGAGGGGAGATCTGCCAACCTTCTCAATGCCCCATTTTCCTTTAAAAGTTCAGCTTCCAAAAAAAAAAAGTGAGAGAGGGAGTGAGGGCTGAGGGAGGAAGACTTGCTGTCTTCTCTGTTGCCGGGAGCAAAAAAGGACCTTTAAACAAGTCGGCCTTAGGCCCAGAGAGAGACAAACACGCTTTTAAAAGTGGGTCCACTCTGCAAGAGTTAGGAGGAAAGCAGCACAGCAGCTCCGAGCCCTCCGTCTATCGGTGTTTGGCCTCAGATGCGCCCATGTCCAGCAGCAAGAAGTCAGGAAGAAGTCTGCGTGTAAGTACCGAGGTGCGTCCTTCAGCGGCAAACTTGTCCAGCAGACTAGGAGACGCTAAAACAACTCCCTGCAATAAAATTAATAACACGACAAAATTAACGGCCCGGGGAGTTGATGCAAAGTAAATTTTGTTTCTATAATTTTTCCGTGTGCAGCCTTTGCAGCCGGGCAGCTCTGTCTCCAAAACGTGTCCAAAAAGCGGCTTTCTCTTCTGCGCGGCGCGTCCGATCTTTTTTACCCTCCTATCTATCTATCTCTCTCTCTCTCCCCTCTCTGTCTTGTTCCAAAACGCACACAAACACGCGCGCGCACACATAAAACGAGAGGACACCCCTGGTCCCTCGCCGCCTCCTACTCAAAGCTGACGAGATGAAAGAGCAGCTTGCGTTTTGCTTCTTCAAATCGCTACTGTCTCGCCAATAAGCAGAATGCCTGCACAGCGACGCGCAGTCTTTCCCGGTTTCAGCGGGGCTCTTGATGCCTCGGCGCGGTGCGCTCCGGCAGCGACGACAGACAGCCCACACCTCCCTCCCCGAAAATATCAGCCACTAAATAGTCTAGCTCACCTCACCAGCGTGCGACCTGTTTACACACACACACACACACACACACACACGAGCGCGCGCACACCCACCCACCTACACACCTACACACACACACACACACACGCGCGCCAAACTAGAGGTGGAATTGGGGCAGTTGTTTACAGTGAACTGAATCCAATAGAACTGGTGAATTATTAGGTGAATTATTAATAAAGCGAGCGGTGTGTCGTCTGTTGCGGAGAGAGCGGAGCAGCCAGGGGAGCAGCTGGGGCTTTAGGAGAATTAGGAGTACCAGGGGCTAAATCACGGACCGCGGGGATTAGGGCTGCACTGGCTCCTACTACCGTCTGCATGTACTGAAGGTTTCAGTGGCACAGTGGGCCCGGCAGTATAGCTGCTTCGAGTTGGGTTTCTGTAGTGTTGTATGTTGCAATCTGGAGCAAGTATCAACCAACGGAAAGGTCATAGGTTCATTTAAGGAAAGCTTTGAGCAAGAGATCTGTTTCCTGATCATATTCACCTTACAATAAAAAAATAAATAAAAAAAACTCTTATCAGGCCACCTATCCCCACAAATTCAGTGGAAATGTAGGTTCAGGAGGAAGGATTTATCAAATTTGGGGTTTGGTAGAATTCTGTCACAAGCTTGAGGTGAAATGTGTTCTGTTATTTCATACTGGTGGTAACTGTAATGATGAAATTAAGCAAGGTTTAATTTGAAAACATCAGATTTATCGTCACGGTGTCTCCCAATGACCCAGTGAAGCAACAACATCAATTTGTGACTGAGATATTGCACACATATTGGAAGCAATAAAATACCTGATTTTTGAGAAACAACACAGAGACACGAAATTTGTAATTTTTTAATTGAAGTGCTTATTGTGGGGAATATAGACGCCTGACGCAGCAGCAAGAGCAACAAAGCCAGCACAGGACCAGAGTAGAACACGTGGATTGGTAAAGAAAAGGGGTGTTAAATAGGTTCCATCACAGAAGTTATAAATTAAGAAAAGGAGTTATTTATGGAGCCTTAACTGTAGGCCTGCATGTCATAAAACAAGGATCATTCACAGCTTTAATCCATAAATGATACCAGCCGGCAGAACCTGTAGAGAGACAATATAGTGGCCAAAAATGGCACAAAGAAAACGGGCGCTTAAAACATTAAAGCCACTTGATCAAATCCAAGAAAATAAAAAACATTAAAAATGCTCAAAATATGAAATAAATCCCTTGCGCAGCTTATCAATTTAAAAAAAATCATTTAAAGGTATTTTTTTAGAATACAAGCTTAATATATAATGAAATAAATAAATATAATTTAAATCTTCCTCCAGATGAGTGCAACATTATTTTATTATTACTGATCTCTGTTGTTTGGATAAATTAGCTTTGAGCTGAATGTGCGTGTCTTGTTTTCAGCTGTGCGTGCGTTTGTTATCCGTCTTTTTTTTATTTATTCAGACATCTAATGACATTCCTTCAACATGACGGCCTATCAATAATTAAATGTTGACCTCCCAACACATTTGGCCTTATTAATTATTCATCTTTAATTGAATTGGAGATTGAAGTTTTTGTTTCAGTCTAATTTGGATGATTCTATTTAACACGAGACTCTGTGCTGTGATGACATTTTAGGGATTTTATGTTTTTATGATTTTGAGGTGACAGAGGCCGTGATGGCCCCTTTATTCAACAGCACAGAGATGAAATATTTCGTTTTTTGTTAGTTTCGTATAATTTTGATGTTGTTTAACATGAAGGCCAACAAAGAGCCTTGAATCCAAAACTGATTCTGTTAATTAGAGCACAAAGTCAAATAATTGAGCCTATAGGCGTCTTTCTGCAGCTTTTGCAGTCTTCAGCTCTATTTTTTCGATTTTATTTTAAGTATGAAAATCTTTTACCCAATTTTATTTATTTGACTTCATAAATGCACACGAGGTCAAATGTGAGACTCTTGTGTGTGTGTGTGTGTGTGTGTGTGTGTTTTGTGACACATGGTCGCAAGAATCCATTTTTCAATTTTGATTCTTTGGAGATTATTTTTTAACTGTTGATATTATTAAGATGTACTGAGTAACTCTTGACTGTGACAAGTCAACAGCCTTGTAAAGTTAAGAAGTCAGTCATAATAATGAAAGGAGTTGGTCAAGGGCTGAGCAGGAATTAAAATAGCTATCAATAGCCTACACTCTCCACACACACAAAAAACAACAACAACAACAAAAAACAGTATAATCATCAAAAGCACATAGAGACAACAAAAACAACAACATAATAAAACAATGTCTATTTTGTAATTCTACACGATCTGATGATTGACTTCTAAAATTCTTTCAGCTTTTTAAAAATGTATAATAGTAATAAAAGTATAAATTTTATTTATTTTATTATCTGGTGTCTTTTTACAGGTCCTGATGAGGCTCGTGCACATACCCGACGGCCTGTTTGCAAAAAAGACCAGCTGATTGGAAAATCACCAAAATGTACTTTTAAACCCCAAATAATCCAATTGCACGATTTTTTCCCTCATCTTTTAATGATTTTAAAAATACTTTTTTTTTTTTTACTGTTAAACCGCACTCTGTGTTCAGCCCGACTAACTAAAGACCGCAAGTTGCAGGAGGCCAGACACACAGGATTTCAACAAGCCTCAGGTGGGGAAACTGTTTCCGAGAAAAATAAAGAAATTAATAAAAATTGAGCAAACGAGTCTTTAGAACGGACAAATGTGCAGCTTTGTATGGTTGAACAAACATAGAAGACGTTTGTTAACGTCACCAGGTTTTTATTTAACACACAAATGAACACCAATCAAATGAGCAGTTCGAGGCTTTGTCAAATAAAGATATATTTGAGAAATGGGCAGCACACATATTTCTAAAAACTGGAAACTGGAGAAAAAAAGCTTTCTGCTTCTTGTGAGTGAAAGACACATTCAGGGAAAACTCTGCTGATTGTTCCAGTAATTTAAAAATGTCATATATGTGTTGAGTTTAACCATGAGGTCAATTTATCATTATGAGAAATTTAGAAGAACTTAAAGTTAAGGCAGAATTATTCAAATTGTTTGTGAATACAAGTAAAACTTATGTAATTCACACGTCTGATCACAAACACAAAATAAAGTAACAAACTCTGAAATCTGCTCATTAAAAATCTGTGCACTGAACCCCTCAGACTTGTGTTTGTCTATAGATGTGGCTTGAATAATAATTTAACTCCCTATCCTGATGTTGATGCTTGTAGGAGTTGACCTAATTTCAAACAGACAAATTTTTCTCAAATAATGTTATAAAAATGTGGCGTCCGGCTTCAAATTTAAACTGATCTTCCTAAAATAATTTCCTTTATGTCGTCTAAACCATCCCAACCAAGTTATTAATTTATTTTGTGGAGACAAGGTGAACATTAATAAAATAAGTCAAACAAGTTTGTCATAAACACCAGATTTATATTATTAAAATAAAATAAATGAGGAGCCACTTGATAAAATATTTTTCCCCTAATTTTAAATATTTATTGCAAGAAAATATTTAATCAGAAAAAATCTATTTTATTAATATGTCCATCTATTCAATTAATGCATTCCAAAAGTTACACTCACAAAAAAAGAAAAAGCATGAAATTTGTTGCAGTGCACTGCCCAAATTATGTCAGGCGGCCTATGAGCGTCAATTAGGTTGTGCTTTGGGTTAATGAAAGCCCTGAGTGGTGAATCTCACCACAGGCCCCTTAAACAAGTCATTACTGCAGACCACAATGGCTTTGATACCACACTGTTTTAAGACCCAGCATTATGTGGGCAATAAGTCCCCTAAAACCTCGCTGTGAGAAGAGAAGGCAACATTATGGGATCAGACAGGGAAGCTAAAGACTTTTTTCTAAGTCCTTAATGCTTGTCTGTAAACCACAAAACGAGTCAGGTTGAAATCTTCCCTCAAAATTATAAGTTTTCAGTCCCAGAAACAAAAACTGAACTGTTAGAAATAATTATTAAAGAAGGGAATGTGCGATAAGTTGTGAGTCAATGGATTACACTGAGGTAAACTGTAGCGGATAAATCGTCATTCCTACCAAAGATGGATTTGGCACCAGCATTTGTTTACAAGTGTAGAAGGACAGAGGAAATAAGGTACAAACCAGAAACAAGGATTTTCTGATTGTGGTGCCCAATGAACTTAGATTATTTGTTTTATCAAATAAATGATTATTTAATACACAGATTACTCTTTATATGGTTGCAGACAAAATATGGCATAAACTGATGTTTTATGCTCTCATGTGTTCAAGATAAATACTAAATGTTTACTTTTCAATATCCAACACCCTGACCTGAATTTTTTAAAAAGATGATGGTGACAGTTAACTGAAGCAAATATAACTTGGGATGAATCAACAGTCAGAATACCAAATAATAATAAATAAATAAATAACATCTCCTCAGGAGTTCTCACACACCTGGGTGAAACAAAAAGACGCTAATTAAGTATAAGTAAAGAAAAAAAAACACGCAAAGGATTGTGTTGTTCACAAAATATATCTTATGTACAAATTTGAAAAAGTACTTATGGTTTAATTTACCAGGACACTGAGACTATTTAGATCACAAAAAGTCAATCAAATAGTTGTCAGAAATGAACCAAAGCAAATATAGCTGAGAAATATCTATAATTCCAATGTTTGGATTCATATCAGTGCCAGCAGATTACACAAGAACACTGCACAAAGTACAACACACAATACAAATACAAATCAAAGGCCCGAGTCCTGCTGCCCTGTTAAAAGCACCTCACTATGACTCCTGGCTGTAGCTACTGACATCTCCTCCCAACTGACTCCCACTGCCCTGGGCTGCAGCGAAGTCAGGAGGAAATGAAATATCTAGATAGCCCTGTATAAAATATACTGTACACTCCACGAAGGCCATATTTCACACTCTTTCCAATCTTCAGTCATCTCCCTGCTAAAAGAAATGGCCCGGAGAATTCTGCATGTCCTTGCAAGAAATGCAATGAGCGGTGGAAAGGAGAGAGAAAAAACAAGGCTCTTTTTGTGTGCGGCAGCCGCGGTTTTATTCCTGCACTGCCAAGTGTTGTCTAGCATTACAAATCTCAGGCCTGGCCTGGATGGACACAGGAGGGCTCTGCTGGCCCTGCTCACACTGTCTTCATCCTTTACACTTTACCATGCAAATAAACCCATATGAGTGAGCAGCTGAGGGAGAGAGTGCGCTGGAGATGGAGGGTTGTTGAAAGGGGAAAAATCAGGAAGGCAGGGAAATAAAGAGTGAAGGATGGGATGGCTGCAAAGAGGAAACGAAGAAATGTATGTGGCAAGTGAGGAAGGAAGGAAATAAATGGTTTGAAGCAGTTGTATAGGGACAAAAAGAGAGAGAAAGGGAGAGAAAAAGAGTGACTGGCCATTGGAGGGGAGAGGAATGCCTGGCCCTGGTGAAGGAGAATGGGATGGAGGGTGGAGTATGTTCACATTGCTGCTGCCAGCCGAGCACATTCCCTCTACAGAGTCATGGAGACATTTTAACCGGCGGATTATAAAGCTGCAGAAGTATAGAGTTTTAATAATAGAGGTCTAATAGTGTTTTATTTTAGGGAGAGCTTTACAGTAAAATGAGCCCAAGTGTTGCTGAAATCATGCAACAGAAACACAAATCAAAACTGTGTTTTTTTCTTAAAATTATTTTCTTTTTGGCATTTTTTGTCTTTTTATGCAGAGCTGCACAGAACATGTGGTGATGTCGGTGTTGGTGGTGTAGAGGGGAGCTGGTGACGATACCATCCTCCCTCCGGAAAGGTGACCTCAGTAACACAAACACACGTCCTAAAAAAAAGAGAAATGACATGTTAAGACGACAGACTGCTTTTCTTACTTTCACTTTTCAAATGTATGTTCAGTAGAAAGGAAATTAAATCTTTGAGACGAACGACACTGATACACTGATTACCTTATTCTGAAAACTGTTTATTCATTCAGCTCATTTCAAAATACTTAATTAATTCCTGAAGGGCTCATTTGTTTGCAAGTTTGTTCACTCAGATAAAAACAGTCTCAACATTAAATTAGAAGACAATGATACTGTTTATTTGTGCCACACATAAAGGCAGTGATAGCTGGCTGTTTCTATCCACCACCACAAAAGGCACATTATCTTAGAAAGTTTTAAGGCAACTGTCCACACGTTAAAATAAAAGCACACTTCCCTCTATCTGACATGTCATCTAAAAGGCTGAATGAATAAAGTAAGCATAGATAACATGAATGTGGTCGATGATAATCATACATGATTTTTTTTAGGACTTAAAGCTGAGGTGAAGTGATCTGCGATAATTAATGTCTGACAATATGAAAAAATAATTTTTAATGTCTAATTTAACTACAATAATCATAAACAATTTGTTTACACACATCCCTCATATGCAAGCTAATTATGTCAAAAGCCGTTATACCAATGTCATATAATAATACAGATATTTTAAAGGTGCTTTTTCTTGCTCCACTTAATTTATTTGACCTATTTAGCCTCTATACTTTTCAGATTAACACTATTTTACGTTCTTATATTATAGACTAAACTACAAAACAATATATAGCAAGCTCTGCCTCAACCATCTGCAACATAAAATGCTACTAATATGTTAATGCATCAGTAACAATAATCCAATAATATAACATATAATAATATAACACAAAAAGGGATAAATAATCTGTGTGTGCCAATAGTTTTAGAACATTTTGCTTATATTACTTCACTTAAGTCTGATTTTGAATGCAAAAATGTAAAATTGTTGCTTATACATAATTAAAGAATGCGAATACTTCGTCCACCACTGTATGAAGAATGAGTCAAAGCCGTAGCATCAGGAGAGCAGGACATGAAGACCACGACAAACCGTTTGTCTTTCTGATGAGAGACCTCACCTTTCCACGAATCTAGCTCAGAGGAGTGCAATGTGTGGGGAAGTATCTTTATGGTTTTGTCACTGCAGTGGTTTACCAGTCACACACACACACACACACACACACACACACACACACACACACACACACACACACACACACACACACACACACACACACACACACACACACACACACACACACATCTTTTACTGACAAAGCATAAGCTCTGTTTTGAATCAGATATTTTGTTTAAAAATGTGAATTAAGAACAAAACAACAGCCATTATTATTACTTAATTTATTATTATTATTAAAATTAATATTAATAATATTATTGTTATTATTATTTTTAATTATTATTCATTCATTCATTTTCTGTAACCGTTTATCCTGTGTAGGGTCGCAGGGGGCCTGAAGCCTATCCCAGCTGACTCTGGGTGGGAGGCGGGGTTCACCCAGGACAAGTCACCAGTTCATATAATAATAATAATAATAATAATAATAATAATAATAATAATTATTATTATTATTATTATTATTATTATAGTAGTAGTAGAACTGTAGTACAAATACTAGTAGTAGTGGTACTAGAGCTGAAGATTTTAGCTCAATTTATCACCAAATAACTATATTGATATTCAAACAATAGGTTTAAATGATTTTGCAGCAAAAAATGCAACATTTATTTTCCTGTTATTTATCATTGGCTGAATACTAATAATAAAAAACACACTACCCAATAATTTCTCCCTGTACACTGTGTTTGTGTGCATCCACTCGCATCACTCTGAGGGAGGCAGATTCTCGCTGACATCATTCCTGTTTGTGTCTTTGTGTCACAAACAGTGAGCAAACGTGACCCGACGTGAGGTCATCTAAACGGCAGCGCACACAGGCTGTCATTGTGTACCCATGTCTCCACCCTCTGTGTCAGTGGAGACAGCTTCAGCACCAAGTGGATTTGTTCTGGGCTGGGCAGGTCAGAAGCTAAAAGTTAGTTGTATGTTTCAGTGAAGAGGAGGAGGGTTGAATGGAGGTTGTGTGTGTGTGTGTGTGTGTGTGTGTGTGTGTGTGTGTGTGTGTGTGCTCCCCCAGGAGAAAAGAGGACTCCTAATCTGTTTTCCTGGCTCTCCTTTAAAGGGAGAGCAAGACACACTAGAGGCTCCCTCTGATCTGCTGCCCCATCCATCCCTCACTTTCTCTCTCTCTCTCCTCCATCCCTCCTTCCCTCACTTCCATCATCTGTCTCTCGTTCCCTCTGCTTTTAGCCCTCGTTTTCTCGGCCCCCCGTCCCTATGCTCTCTCATCTGTTGTGTTGGCCCACTCCGGTCTTTGTATGGCAACAGCTCCCATCTCCAGATACAGCCTAAGAGCTCTGATTCCACTTAATCACTCAGTTTTTTATTAGTTTTCCCTCACAGGGTATTTTGTGTTCTGAGTTGCGTTTATCTATTATGCTGTTTCAGATTTATTGCTTTAGGAGGCAGACTGTGTGGCACACTACCCACCAATACCATACACGATGCTGTGATCTCCCTACGTCTGCCCCTCTTTATGCCTGTCTGCTTTCATCCCTTCAAAATTAAAAGAACAAACACACAAGGAGGGTGCTGTGCCACAATCACTCACAACTCTTATCGTACTTTTTGTATACTCTTTTATTAGTTTTCTGTTGGGCATCTGAAGCTCTCACTGTGTTTGTTTAGGATGCAGTGAAGGCCACACGGGACGAGTGTGTGGCATCATTCTCTCGGATGGTTGTCTACTCTTGGATCCGTCTGTCTTGGCATCTTTTGGGCCCCATTGCTTTAGGTTTCCAATTCTAAAATAAAAATTAAAGTCACAGGTATGGCTTTGTCTGTGAGCGCAGATGCCTGTCTTTGAAAGAATTTTCAGTAATTAGCTAAATATTTAGAGTGGCTTAGCAATGACTGCAGAACCTTTAAATCACATTGTGTTCAAAGAGGCACTAATGCATTATTCATTATTTGTGCGCTATTGAAAATGTTTTTGCAAACAGACACTAATGCTTGAGCGACCCTCAGTTGCCACAACTTTGCACTGTTTATTTCAACTTAATAACGAGACATGGCATGCATACTGACAATATTTTGCTCCAAAATGGCGGCACACCATCCTGGCCCTTCATTTTGTTCTGTTGCGAGATCAAATTTGGATCCTGCTCCTGACGTGTTGGACCACCATGCCCCACTGTTACTATGCATCCCTCTTCTGCTCATTGGTCACCACGAGTATCATTAACCTGCTGCACCAATAGGCAGGTGCCTTCTCACTGACGTTCCCTCCCTCTCCGCTCTGTTTCCATGGCCTTCCTCTGACCAGGGGGGAAACGTGGATGCTGGCCATCACCTCGACCGAATCCAGAACCAAATAAGAGAGTCAGAGTGAAAATGGAAGACAGAACAGACACACCGTGTGAGCGTTAATGCAGTTTAAAAATATTATATTACATCAACAATCAAGAAAAAGCAAGAAACATAATGACCAACAGCTCTTTTTTAAGGACAAAAAATGAAGGGGAAAAAAATTCATATTCATGACCCAGTCCCTCCCATCCAAATTCAACACCCACACCTCCTCCTTCCACACCCAAATCCCCCTCCTCCTCACTTCCTCTCCTCTCCATTGGGTGGCAACACTTGGTGGGTCACATGGTGAGACAGCTGTTGCAGGGCAACATGGGCATCTGTGGTGCTACACAGAGGAGAGGGGATTGTTCATGGGTTATGAGGGGTGTTTGTAGAGGGGTGCAGGGGGCATCAAGAGAGGGAGACAAACCCGTTCTCTGTCCTGTGTCCATATGTGTTTTTTATGTGAGTGTCTCCTAAAACTTCAGGGATTATTATTTGATCTAGAAGTGGAAAATGGAGAATCATTTTAGGGACACACAGGGGAGAAAAATAGCCTGAGAGGAAGGAAAAAGAAGGTAAGGGCCATCCCTCCCTTCATATACACACTTACATACAGACACAAACAGTCATACACCTCACCCACCCTTTCCTTCCCCATTCCTCTCCCCTCCTCTCTCCCAGCAGCTACCACACACCCTTGCCATTTCTGTCTTCCCCAAAACGCCAGCGCAGCCCCACCTCACGGTGCCAAAGTGGGCAGCCTCTGCCTTGGCGTTGTCTGGGCCTTCTGGTGCCCCAGATAGCTGTGCGAGTGTGCGTATGTGTGTGTGTGTGTGTGTCTGTGTGTGTGTGTGTGTGTGTGTGTGTGTGTGTGTGTGTGTGTGTGTGTGTGAGAGTACTGGCCCAGCTCTGTGCGGACACAGCCAGCTCTTTAAACTGTGTCAAGGCTCCAGATGCTGGGAGAGGCTGAGATTAACACAGGCATTTGTATGCAGACA
The DNA here is from genome assembly GCA_037577475.1 of Chaunax sp. Z400. Classification (NCBI taxonomy): domain Eukaryota; kingdom Metazoa; phylum Chordata; class Actinopteri; order Lophiiformes; family Chaunacidae; genus Chaunax; species Chaunax sp. Z400. Next base: position 23,677,334 of record CM075191.1, on the reverse strand, counting down.
CTTACGTGCAAACAGACACACACAAAATATTGTAATTTTGCATCATACTTAACATGCTTTGTGTTACATGTCTTGAACAAAGTGAGTGAGTTTGTCCAAGAAACAAAAAAATATGAGGAAGACAAAGAGAAGACCCAGTACCTGCTTCAGTGTGTATTGAAAATAAACCTGTGAACCCTCTTTTATGATACTTACAAAAAGTCAAATCACACACAGAAATGCATAGGACAAGGTATCGGAGATCATGTGACGAACCAATAGTCGTTGGCTGTGCTGTGTGTTGATGAACTCCTGCCAGAGCAGCACCTCAGAAAGTGGATTTGGAATAGGCAGACAGAGAAAAGGACCTCAGAGACCTGACATACACACACATCCCAGTGTCCGAACACTGGCCCTTTAGCAGCATGCCACTTCCCTGAGGGCATGAATGTGCACGCACTCACACACACACAAATATGCAAGGACACATACACATACAAGCCGAGTGTCCACCTACCGTTTCTTTAGTGGCGTGCCACTGCCCTGAGGGTATGTAGACACACACATGCACGCTCACACAAACCCATATCAACATGCACATTCCACCGGTGATTCTGACATCATTGCAGCTGAACTCATTAAATAAGAATATAAATGATAGCGAAATATAAAGACAATCCCTGCTTGCAGAAAAAAGAAAAGAAAAAAAGACTGCTAATTATAAGTAACCATGTCTGTCCAAACGTGAGAAAAAGAGAGAGTGGGGGAATGTTTTCTTCCAGTGTTCAGCTTCTCCTTCTCTCTGTGCCTCTGTCTTACTGAGAAGCAGTTATGGTGCCAGTTATGGAGTGTTAGCCATAGCAGGGTGCTGCTTTGGCACCAAGCCATAATTTAGGGGGATTAAAAAACACTAGACAGGCCCCTTTGTGGCACTGTGCGCCCGCTTTAATCTCCCCACGCCTCAGTGGGCACCCACAGCACCAGAAGCGGGCACCGTGCCCACATGACCCCAGGCAATATGGAAATGGCAACCAAAAATCCAAACTAAACGCACAGCCCGGCCCGTGGTGCACGGTGTACACAGTACAGACGTGCACAGATGATGCTATCGCACACACACACACACACACACAGACACACACACACACACACACACACACACACACACACACACAGACACACACACACACACACACACACACACACACACACACACACACACACACACACACACACACACACATTGCAAGAGAGACAACACCCAGCTCACAATTGAATATTGTACTCACACAAATGATTAAAAACATGAACAAGTAATTGCAGGCTGCTCACATGTGTATGTAATTACAACACTGAAACACACATGGAAATACAAGAATGGTAGTTTCGGCGCACAGGGGCATGGAATGAAATACTCCCGCTGTTGTGCCTGTTTGCGCACACATGCACACACACATTCACTTTTCCACTCAGTCAAAGTTAGTGTGCGATCTTTTTGAAGTTTAAGTGTGTGTAATGCTTGTCATGAGGTCATCCATCAGGGCTAATGAAACTGGAAGACCCTGACACCGTCCTACTGGGCAGCGCCGCTGGAGCCTCAAGCTGACTCAAGGAGAAATTAACTGATTCAATTACACAGCATGGGCACACGCGCATGCACCCACACACACACATATGCACACACATGCACGTATAAAACACACTCAAGACAATCATGAACACATGCGGGCACACAAACACTTTGCACCCAGGTACATAATCATGAATAAAAATGCAACCACACACACACACACACATGTTAAAAAGCCAAATGCTAGAGAGCACTCTCATGGCTCACCACAATCCATGAAATAGTGCCCATTAGCCACCATGTAATGCTTGCTAGCGGACGGGTGCAACCTTTTAAAGTGGATGAAAGGTGAGTGTGAGCTCAACATAGATGTTTGCCTTTTCTGATAACCAGAACTCAGCGCAACACCATAGGAATAACAAGTTAAAGTTGAAGTGGACTTGTCATGTATACACAAAAGTCATTGAAGGCACTATTAGAGAGCTCGCTGTGCCTCCTCACTGCAGGTTCACAATGTTCCTCCTCTAAAACAAAGACTCACTTTGGTCCAGGAACAGGATGCACTCCTCTCTCTCTCTCTCTCTCTCTCTCTCTCTCTCTCTCCTTCTCTTTCTCTCTTTCTTTTTCTGTCTTTTTGTCTCCCTACTGGTTTCACTTAATAATCTTCAAAGGTTTCTGGGCAACGTGGCTTTCAAAAAAAAAAAAAAGTCACCATGGCATTATTTTTGGCACACAGCATCTTCCCTCTTACTGAGGATGTGGGGTTTCCTTGACATCAGTGGCCACCTAATAAAGTATACAATTGTGCGTTTGTGTGTGCTTGCATACACATGGGCGTGTGCGTGAGTGTGTTTGTGTGTGTGTGTGTGTGTGTGTGTGTGTGTGTGTGTGTGTGTGTGTGTGTGTGTGCCAGCCTCGGCTAAATGCTTGCACGCTGGTAGGAGATCCAGGACAGCGGCAAAGCCAGCAAGTTCAACTTTACCCACCAGGTTGTACGTAGACACCACTATACCTCCCAGCGCACAAACACAAACATGTACAAAGAATATTTTTTTCCTGTTCTTTCCTGTTCTTGAAGGTTTGCATTTACTGTTAGACTGCAGTCAATATGTGATGTGACCATGGTATTGCATTTATAAAAAAAATGCTTTTTTGATGAGATAATTTTGATTAATAAACTCAAACAACAAAAGAGGTGGATAAGAGTCAACAGCATACTTGTTTTTTCTCCAAGTACATTCTGTGTTTGTTTTGGTTAAACTTAACCCAGAATGTCTCAAATCCAAGTGCTAACTTTAAACTTGGCTCTGGATTTCCCCTGATGGTTAATGTTTTCATTCTGACATCTTTCTTTGTTCCCGTTAATGTTTGTGTGTGAGACGGTGTGTGCATTTATCTTGTGAAAATCTATTCAAAGTAATTAAAAGTGAGCGCAGAAGTAACCTTAATTTCCTAAACAGAAGTACACACACTTGATAGTGATGAATGCAAAGGTCATGACTGCAGCACCCACGCCATTAAGAAGCTGTGTGTGTTTGATAATGCTAATTCTTTTTTTGTGATAGTGAAATTGTTCCTTGACCTCAAAGTTGAATTTGCACAAAGTGGATCTACAGCATTCATCCCATTATGTCAAGCCTCCAATAATGGCAAATGAACAGGAGCTGAACTGCAGTATGTCTATAATTGTGGTCAAATCTTTCCACACAGAAAGTAAACTTCTGGTTTGAATTTATGTTGCTCAACGACAGTCATTATCTAATTGTCTAACATATGACAGTATTTTTTCAGGAAAAGAAGGGGCAAGAATCCTGCTTTGGTCATCAGTCATTTTGTTTAAATTTAAACTATTAATGTATAAAATAACCTTCATATTATGACATAAACCTTAAAAAAAAAAAAAACTTCTCCAAGGTCTGAGGACAGCCTATAGTTGTGCTGCACAGCTCCCATACATACAACCACACTATCCTGCGGACAGGACCTCTAGTGGCCTCTAGTGGTCCGTACATGATATCACTATGATGTTACATTTCTTCAGCAGAATCATTGAACTCCATTCACAGCTGAGTCCCAAGTCCATGGTACATACCAATAATGATGCTGTAGCAGTTAGTGTACTCGCTGGAAATCATACGTGTGACACTGGGTCTGAATCAAATGGCAACTTTTGAAAGATATAGCCAATTAAACTTCAGGAGATCTTTCTGGAGCTGCTTCACAACCATGGGCACTCCATTTCCTTTGTGTGTTGCTTTATGGGAGCATAGTGTCCATCAAAAGCACACCTACAGCATTTAGTTTGCACACTCTCTGTTTTGAGTATAGTTTATTTTGCCACTGTCCCAGTATGAAAACATGGCTAAAAGCCTGCTTAGAAAGAAATAAGATTAAGCAATTTCTTGAAAATGAAAGTGATGCAATATTCAAAATTTTTCAAGTATTGCCATGTGATCCTAAAAATATAGATCTGTACACATTAACCCACACCATTCAAATACAAGTCTGATTGCAAAATAGTTGTGAAATATTAACAAACCAGAATAAGATAATTTCCTGATCCTATTTGACATTTTATTGAATTGAAGTACTCCATATATATATATATATTTATTTATTTATTATATATGTACAGAGGGAGAGAGAAAGAGAGAGAGAGTAAATACAATGTATGTTAATTCTGAATTTTATGCCAGCAACATGTCTCAGAAATGTTGGGACAGGGGCAACAAAAGACTGGGATATAACTGAATATCTGTATATAAGGTGAAAGGTCAAAAACCAAAAATGAATGCTGATGAGCTTCAATCCCTCAGATGACACAGCATTAAATACCGACATGATTTTATTAAACTTTTCACTACATAGGCTCGGAAAGAGTTTGGAAAACCTTTGGCAGTAAACACAGCTCCTCGCTGCATCTACAAATCCAAGTTAAGACTATCATGCAAAGCGAAAGCCAGATATCAACAACATCAAGAAATGTCTCTGACCTCTCTGGACCCATGCTCACCTGAGATGGACTGATTCAAAGTGTAAAAGTGACACTAACGGGAAGTATTAGTGCCCATGGCATGGGTAACTTGCACATCTATGAAGGCAGCATTCATGCTGAAAGGTACATACAGGTTATGGAATATGCTGCCACCCAGTTGACATCTCTTTCAGGGATGTCTCTGCTTATACGAGCAAGACAATGCAAAGACACATTCTTACTGTACACCAGAGTGGCCTCAGATTTAGTTTGGGTACTGGCCTACCTACAGCCCGGACCTGGCCCCCATTAAAAATGTGTGGTGAAAAGGCGCAAACTCAGAATAATATATAAAAATCAATAAAGTTTATCAGTTTGAACATTAAATATCTTGTCTTTGTATTGCATTCAGTTGCATTTAGTTTGAAAAGGATTTGCAAATTATTTCGTTCTGTTTTTATTGACACTTTTACATAAAAAAAAAATCTTATAACATATTTTGGAATTTGGATTGTGGTAATAAACTAATGTTTATAAATTTATTTTTTCAAACACACACACACACACAGACACGCACACACACACACAAACACACACACACACACACACACACACAAATAATGCCTTATTCCCCTTATTGTTATCGACTCACATAACTGCTGGGAGCCTGCAAAATAAAACACCTTTTTTTTCTGTCGATGTTTACACTCCCCCGAGGAACTTAACAACCGAAAGGGCTAAACTCTATAGCAAAAAAAAGCAAAACTTTTTTTCTCTCCCTCAACAGCCAAAGTGGACTTATTATGTTACTGATGGCAGAATTCCCAGTGTGGAATTAGGACTTTGAGCTCTGATAACGTTCCTGAATCCCAGCACGGCGCTGCTTTTACTGGTGATGTCTTGCCCTGAGCCAAACCAGCCGAGGAATTAGACATTAATAGGGGCACAACTTCAGGCTGCTACTGTTTCCCATGCTGATGAAGAAGGAATATAATTGTACAATGATCTTTGTGATGTTGTGAGGGGTATCCGAAATGTTTCCCTCTGTGTTTGTGTGTGTTTGTGAATGTTAACTGATTTTTTTTCTTTATAATTCTCAACCATATCTGTGCTCCTGAAAAATGTCACATTAATCAATCTGATTAATGGTTCCTCTCTCACTCAACATCACTGTGCCTCTTATTCCTCGCCATTAGCAGTGTAGCCGCTGTGCCTTTGTGCTTCCATGATGAAACAATAGAGTGCAAATCTTCCAATCTCTTAATGTTTACTAATCTAATGAGCGCGGCGGGGATATTAAGCAGATTGGTGAGCGTTACGTTTTCCCATAATAGCTGGAGACACAGCCATTTCAACACTTCTGCACTGTTTTCCTCAAAAGCCCCTAAAAAAAAATCTGATTTCACCATCATATCCCCAGTCTGACCCTATCGGCCTGCTGTGCCTTGCGTAGATTATGATTTGGCATGATGGAGAGTGTGGTTATTGCTGAGTGTGGGAGAAAGTGAGTGGGAGTATGTGTGACCATAAGGGCTTGTGTGTTTGTGCGTGTATGTGTATGTGTGTGTGTGTGTGTGTGTGTGTGTGAGAGAGAGAGAGAAAACGGCATAATAACAAGCCAAGTTAATAAAGGGAAACAATTAGGATATAAAAGATTGACGTAGTACACACACATTTTAGTGCTCTTTTGTGTCTTAATGAAATCCCCCCACATATAGACATGTACACACTCATTAAAGTGGTCTCATTGCTTCCCTCAGGCTCTTCTGACAGGTGTGACTCCCACACAGAGACCACAGACACACAGATAAACATTCACAAACACACACTCTCACTCGCAGACCCTACAGGGCATTTTCCCTATCCTGGAATTGCACAATGGGCACTTTGTTAACCCCCCCCCCGAAGAAAAAAAAAACTCCAGTCCTTCAGTCTTTACCATCAATCCCCCACCGGCTTCCAGCACATCCCTCTTTAAATGGGAGATTATGCAAATGAGTCCACACCACCGCGGCACCCCACATGTAAGTGATGTGTATTCAGTGAAATCTATAGTCTTTCTATGGGAGCATGTATGGGAGTCAGCACATGAATGTTCCAATTCACCAAGAGACGGATGTGGCCTAAATAAACAGTCCCAGGTGTTTGAACCATACTGCAATATTTCCTCTGTCAGTCATAAGTGTCAGTGCTTTTATTGCTAATTTTTATGTTATTTTTTTCTTATTTAACCTCAAATATGTTTTGCATTTCCACTAGAAATATTCCCTCAGCTTTCCGGCTCATCTCGAGGCTCATAGCTGAGAGAGAAAAAAAGAAGAAAAAAAGACAAGACTCTGATATGCAGCAGCTGTTAATGAGCATTTACAGTGTGGTGCTCAGAAGAAAAAAATTGAACAAGGAGTGAAAAACTATCTGTCACTTCAAAAGGTGGAAGAAGTATTAATGTCCTTTAATGAAGTAAAAGTAGAAAACAATAGCATAAAAAAGGATTATCAGCAAAAAGTATTTAAAGTTTCAAAGCAAAAGTACTCAAAATGGTGAAAAACATGCAAAAAACACCCATTGTAAATGTAATATTTATATATTATTGATCAGTATCTATTTATATGTTACTGAGTAGTAGTTTAATCTATAATGTGCATATGTAATAATGTGCATATGTAATATAAAGTGAGCATATGTTTTGCATGTCATATTTTAACAACAAGAAGAAAAAATATAGGAAAGAGGAAGTACAAAATATTATGAGATGGAAAAACTCAAAATTGCACTTAAGTACAGTATTCGAGTACTTAATTTCCATCACTGGTGTTGAAATGTATTGAGATCATTTACTTTAGCAATGCCACAAAGTAAAAATACTAAATGAAAAGTAAAAGTATTTTATTACATTTCATTGTATGATTTAAAACGTTTTAAAATGTTAGCATCGAATGTATCATATTTACCCTTATGCAGAAAATGGCTTCATAAGTGCTGCCAGTGCTATTTGATCACATATTATATTATTGGGTTATACTTGGTGATGCATTAATGTATCAGCGGCATTTTAAATTGCAGTTGATTGAGGTGGAGCTCTCTTTAATTTATACTGTGTTGGGTAGATTGATATATAGCAATGCACTGCATTTTATATACGCATATAAAACCTTCATCCACGAAGTAAATACAACAAATAGATAAAAGTATAGAAGCAGAGATATAAAGAAGCTGCAGAAAATACAAGTACCTCAAAAGAGAACTTGAGGACATGCACTTAATCACATTCCATTATTGATGAATTCATGTCTGTCAATAACTTGGTGAGGTCAAGTCAGTTGAATTTGAATGAGAAACAGCCTCACTCTGGATATGACATCTCTCTCAGGTAAAGTATGAGACACATGCAACACAACTGGAAGTGTACATAATCACTGATAGAGACTGCTGTTACTCACTTCCATAGGGTGCCAAATAAATGACAGAGATATATTAGAGATGAACATGTGTGACACACACACACACACACACACACACACACCGCAGGCTTCATACATACAGTAGTTAGGTTCAGGGTCAGGCTGGGACACAGGTTACCACAGGGTTAAAGCCTCGTGCACATGAGAAAAACAGCAGAAACAGATTTAAGAGAGGTGGATGCCAAGAGTACCATCTGGTTTAGTTACCCCCCCCATTCCAGTTTCCTCTCTCTCTCCTCTCCCATCCTTCCTCAGCCTTCTCCATCTTTGTCTCTCTACACATTCCCTCGTTTTCCATCTCCCACAAAATCCACATGTATACTTTGTCCACAGCTAATATATTGCCATTGGTTATCTGAGTTGAACACTGCCAAAGCGTCACTAATAAACCACAGTGTATGTTATAGATAGAAAGATGGGTGTGGGGGGTGTCGTGGTGGTAGTGGTGGGGGGTAAGTTAAGTCCAAATCTGGCAACCGTCTCAAGTGTAATGACACCTCCATCTCTTTTGTCTTCACTTGCATGGGAGCTCTTTCTTTTTACTGTTTTGTTCCCAGAAAAAGAAAAAAAAAATCCATGGAACATTTGCCAACATTTTTAAGAGCTGCAAAAAGCAGGATTTTTTTTTTCTGCTGTTTTTTAAGTCTTCCACCTCGCAGGTGTTTCTTTTAAAGGCGTGCTCGACAATGCCAAGCTCGTCTTGGCTCGTCTTGAATGCTGCAAGCCCCCCGGGGGGGTGGAGGGGTGGGAGGGATGGAGGTATGGGGAAAAGGTTGGAGAAATCTTATTGATTAACAGTTGTCGCTTCTCTTTTCTTGATCTCACCATGGGTCTCCCTTTCTGTCTCACTTTCTCTATATCCACACACTTTTTAAGTTTTCATACGGGAGTGGGAAACCTTTGTAGGACAGGCCAAGAAAAAAAGAGAGCAAACAAAATCTTAACTATAACTTAAACACCCCCCTCCACACCCCCTTTGCTCTCTTACAGGAAGTGACAACTTGAAATGTCACAGAACAAATCAGCAGATTTAAGTGAAATCTATTGCAAAATGTTGTCAGGAGGGTTTATACATGTCTGTGTGTGTGTCAGGGAGACCATGTGAAGTTCACACGTCAAAAGACTGCCAGAAAGTCCCACTTGCTCGCGGCTTGAATGTGGGGCTTTAATTAAGAAGTGTGTAATTTCCCCCAGACCCTCAGGCTTAAGATTAGCTTCATAGATGCTGTCAAAACTGATTTATGGCAAACGCTGACATGTAATACAGAAAATGAAAAAGCATAATCAATCTTATCCTATTCTGATGCGAACATGTTTGTCTGGTTAGTATTGTGTGGGTAATTGACACAATTGCAGCCAAAGCTTGGTTCATTAATGTTAAGACAGATTGCTGCTTGTTAGAGCCACCATGTGGTGTAAACACAAACAGCAGCAACTGTGCTGAGAGAGAATTTGATGTAAGTGTAAGTGTAAGTCACGCTGTGGAAAAGAATTAATTTTAATAAGTAGTGATAAAATCACGTGACTGCCCTTGAGAGAGAGAGGAAGAATGATTTAGGTTTAATAAACAGGTGGACTGCCAGTAAGGATCAGTGATATGCCGGCTGGATGGAAAGAAACACAGGACAAGAGGGGGAGAGGGAGCGGGTGGGCTCAGAGACAGGGATGAAAAGCCGGAAAAGAAGTACCATCTGTTTTTTTTAGCCACAAGGAAGATAAAAAAATATGAGTAGCGCTCAGAGGCAGAATGTTAGTATAGACTCAGGGTGTGAGAAGACTCTTCATAGGGGGGGGGGGGAGGAAACAAGGGCCACGGAGAGGTAAGGGAGAGAGGGCAGATAAGAGGGAGGCAGACAGATGGAAGACAGGAAGATGAGACAGGGAGAAAGAGTGAGAGAGATTGTTGAGGAGAGGCGACCAGAGATTGGGTCTGGCAGCGGTGGGAGCGCGTCGGGCACGCTCACATCAGGAGGGGACATGACTCGACATGCCGGCTCAGCCCAGCTGGGTCAACGCTCGGCGCTGCCATGTTGTTTTGGCTTGGCTCTCACTTCTGCTCACACACACACACACACACACACACACACAAGGCACAGGCGCAAAAACTGACAAATCCAGTTACCCCTTGCTCGCTCCCTCATTCTCCCTCTCTCTCCGTCTCATATCTAGACACACACTCACTCGCAGGCAAACACACACAAGCTCACACCCAAAATGCCATGGTGTTGGCTAGAGCTGGGCGAGCAGGCGAGGGCCCTGGACTAATGGAAACGCCAAACTCGTTACTCTAACGCTGGGTGACAAGGGCACCTTGGGCTGCAGATGTTCCTGCTGATGACAGATGGAGCATGGCACTGCCAGGGGACAGTGGGCCAGGCCTGCGCCAGCTCCATGCCACCTGCACCCCTCCTCTATACCCCTCCACACAAACTCAAACATGCACACACCCTCGCTTTCTCACTCGGCCTATCTCTCTTGAACACTGGCGCCCACTCTCCCCACATTTCTACCCCCCCCCCCCCCCCCCCCCCACCAAATCCTCTGTGTCTGTCTGTCTGTCTCCCTTTCTCTCAATCACTCTTCCTGTTTCACTCTCTCACACACACACACACACACACACACACACACACTGGCACGCTACTCTTCCTCCTTTGCCCACTGTGAGGATGACTGTTTGTAGACAGATATCTATGACACTGGCAGAATGTGTTGTGTTGGATAAATTGTGTCGGTATTGGTATTGATCCTATTGACAAGCAGAGCAGAAATCATTTGTTCTATGACCATAATTCAAGATAAGGACATTAATAAACTGTTTTGGGCTGAAATGTCTGATGCAGACATACAAAATGAGTTTCATGTATTTGTTGCACATTCTGTCAGCGCTATCTGTTGAGTGAATGAGTATAATCCATAGCCATTTCCTCTTTTGAGCAGAAAGTGGATTCCAGATCAGCTAATGCATAATGGAGACTGTGTAATGATCCCATTTATCTTCATGGAAGTGGTGACAGGCTTCTGGAGGTGATCCGCCAGCCTGGCTCAAAAGAGACAGCAAACCAGTATAATTTCCTTGAAGCTGTTCGTCGCCAGATTTCCAACGTGTGCTCAGCCCTAATTTTGATGATGGTGGTTTTCTCAAGACTTTTGCTTTCAACACACAGAGAAAATGAGCGCGACCAGTGATGCTTCCCACCGCGTCTCTATAAAATGAATGCAGCTCATCCAGCATACAATGTTCAAAATTGCATTCCTCACATTAGCTTCTGTTCTGACGCTGCAGGCAAATAAAAGGGAAATGTGCTGGAGTGGATGGACGTAGAGGAAATGACACACACTCCTTTTCTCTCAAAAAAGAGAGACAAGACAAGTGTTTGCATAGGAGCATAGACAGTCTGGGAAACTTTTGAAAGAACACAGAGACATTAGAGATTCATGTGTTTGCCATTTCATAAATTTTAATAAATGTGACCAGGCCCAGTAGCCAAAGTTGTGTCTCCAGCTTGGCCCGTTATGGTCCTTCACTGTTTTAATTTGTGGACTGTGATATTGAACTGCTCTGAGATCAATTTGTACTTTGACATTGAAATCTCCTAGAGGGACTCTTGAGTGGAAGATGACAATGTGCATGGCTCGTGACTGATGTGTTTTGCAGTTGTGGTGGCAGTATTTTCGACCACTTTTCTGTGCTATATGCATGAAACCCTTTTCAGTGTTGCAACCCCCTCCTCTACACTTTCACGCTCTTGCATCAAAGCCCACATCCACCTCCCCTCCCTCTGCCCACTTCATCCAAAAACCATGTGTGGCGTGTTATTTCAACTCCCTTCACGCTGAAGAAGAGCCCCTAACAAAACAAAACAATTATCTCTTCCCTCGTTAAGACCTGGCTTTCCTCCACTCTCCTTATTCAGCTCCTCTCTTTCTCCTGCCGGACCCTCCCTCCACCCGTTCCCTTCCGTAGCTGTCTCTGTGACGATAAGTTGGGCTGAGGGTCTCTTAAGTGCTGCTGGAGTGAAGCGTTTAGCCGATTTTAGTCTTCATGTTTCTTTTAAAGGCCCTGCAGGAGCAGAGACACAAGATGGTTGTGGCATGAAGGAAAGAGTGAGATGCTCCTGAGGAAAATGAAGGGGAGGCAGCAGAGTGACTATAGCATGTAGTGGTAGGAGGTGGGAGCTGGTGTGTGCTGACGAGTGAGGTGGATGGGGAATGGATGGGTTAGCAGTGGGCAGGTTAGCCGGATTCACTGTGCCAGCTTTTAATTACTTTAATTGGAGTCATTAGTGAAGTGAGCATGAGAGGCATCACCTGCATGGCATGCAGGACCACACCTGCTTCAGCGACATCGCTATCATCATCACATTCCAACAGAAGGTTTACTGACAGCTCTGTGCTCAGCCACGCTATGTTGCCAAACCGAGGCTACAGTCTGTACGTAAAGTAAGACGCACAAAACAAACAGACACAAACACACAAATATCATCATATACATTTTCTATCTGCAGGCATGTGATCAGTGGGTCAAACAACTGTTCCTCAACCACCATACTTCAATAGTTAGAGGCGATTCTACTCAGAAAATATGATTATAATATAATAGTTACAGGAGTTTTTGCTTTGTTTGATTTTAAATATGTTTGAAAATACAACATATCAGCCTTTGCATCAGCACATCTGAAACATATGTATTGTGTTCGAAGATATGTAAAAGGAGAAGGTCATATTTAAAAAAAAACAAACAGATTTTGTTTGCTGTATCCATTCCTCCTGTTCATACTGGCTATGCAAAGATTTCTTTGCTTTCAGTCAAAATTTTCCTCATTTATTTGAAGCTAGCATGAAGCCTTGACAGTCAGAGGTGTTCGTCTTACAAACATATTTTATGACAAACATCCCTCTAAAGATATGGCAATTGCTGAAGGAAATCGCTCTGACCAGATTGCTGAAACCTCATGATAACTGGCTCTTCGTGTTCTTATAACACCTGGTTATTTATTTCTCTATGTTATGTACAGTGTGTTATAAATATATTTCACTAAGCTGTGTGTCCTGTGTGAGGTGGAGAGCTTAGAGGATGATCGCTGTATACATACGGATCTACAGGACTTCAGTTGTCTTACTTATTCCATTCTAAACATCAGTTGCATCATTAATAGTACCAGACACTAAAACCACAGTGTGATTTTATCCAATGACAAACTCTGACGTTCAGATCTGCAGGCTACACCTTTCTCTGTCCTCCTCAGCACCCAACAGACCGCCTGGCAGGCGAACTGGCAGCCAAACAGAATGGCAGTAGGCTTGCCGGCTTAGCCCGGGGCACCATCTCCTGCAGAGCCAATACTGACCAGCTGGTCGAGACTAACACCACAGAATGTGCATGTACCACCATATTAGCAGGGAGGATAGACGTTACTGGTCCAGCTATCCTCACACCTTGACCCTGACACTTACAGGAGTAAACCTGCACCGGTGACATTTAGGTGAGGAGGTCTGTGGTCTGAGACTTTACAGGTCGTCACGTTTCTCCTGGTGTAACCTGTCACCATCCCAGCTTCCATTCAGAGGGTGCAGAGTATACCCCAGTCGGAGAGCAATCTAGTGGACCTTTCTCTTCCACCTCTATTCAGCTAGTTAGATAGCTTAGCGCATATTGATCTACCCAGCCATGGCTATAGATAGAGAGGGACACACAGAGGAATTCAGGGATAAGATGTGTGAGGCATCAAAATGATTTTACCTTGGAATATTTGTTTTCAAGCTATAAGGCAAAATGAACCGTCACATTTAATTCACTGTATACCAGTCCAGAAAAACATTTTTGAAAGTAAAAAAAAAGGCCCAAATCCTTCATCGATAGTTCAGTTTTTCCTTGATACACCTTGATTGACCTGATATTGTCTGAGTACATCCCCCCCATCCCACCCCCAACTCCATCACACACACCTCCCAACCATTTCCATATCTGACAGTTAAAAGGCCTACACACAGAGAGAAAGAGCAGGCAGCTCATTGTGAGTTTTAAAGCGCTAACTAGGCCACTTAGCACCCCGTGACGCTGATCTGATCCCCGAGGCGCTGAACTTGGCAGAGGGCCCTCCTCCTTTCGCTCCTTCCTTTTCCCTCGCCATGGGAACCAGGCCATCCTTAATGACGCAGGAGTGCTCCGCCGGATCCCACAATGCAAAAGGGGCTGACATCTGTCTTGCTAAGTGGTGCACTCTCTTGTGCACCTTGTTTGTTCAATCAACAACCCCCCGCCTCTCCCTCGCCTCCCGCCACTGTGCCCCTTTTCTTTTTTATCTCCCTTTTTTTCAGAAGAAAATACAAAAGGTTGGAAGGGGAGAGGTACAGAGTTTAGAGGGAATAGACAGTGAGATAGTGAGATCATGACTCTCCCTTCACTTCAAACATCACACACACAGCAGCGCATTGGGTAGATTATTAAAGATAGTGCAGCATTGTATGAATGACAGAGATGAATGACAAAACACAGTGATGGTTTAGTTATGAATTACTCCGATTACAAACAACCTTCTCCACTGTGAGAAATGGGAGTTTTAAAGGCAGAGTCTGATCACTATCAGCGAGCCCATATGAGCCTCCCAACCTCTCCACCTTCTGCATGTTAAGGGAAAACAAGTGCCTGAATAAAAGTGGCCCTAATTCCTCATCGTTTGGAGCTGGGCAAATATTTGTCCCATCAATCTTGGAAAATATAGCCATCAACCCAAGATGTTAATCACATGCTAATGGAATCCAAGGGACTCAATGCTCCCCCATAGCGCAATGAACGCTTTCATTTTTTCCAGAGAGCCCACGTGAATGCAAATGGCCATCTTAACAGTCATTTTGACAGCATGCCAAGGCAACGTAAAGAGCCCCCTTCTTTATGCTCCTCTGGGAATGTATGTAGGGATGTGTGGGATGAGTTCACTCTACCAGGCCCAGGTGCCAGGATATAAATGAATAATAGGTTTTATGGGCCCTAACCGAAAAAAAGGCACATACACACATAATCACACACGCTCAGCCGCTCAAGTGCATCTGTGGTGAAGTATGTTCAAATTCCCACAACTGCACTGAAAAGAGATTGGGCATGAGAATACGTGGTTCCTATACATAATTCAGAGGTCCATGCTGAAACAATTATGTTTGCTTACTGCTGAGTACCCGTGCTCAATAGCTCTTTTGCTCTCTAGTTTGGTGCTTTCAGACATAAGTGCTATGTGCTAAAAGTCGGCAGAACATGGCTTTTTAATAAAATATAGGAGCTGACACTTGAGCGCTTGAATACTAGAGGGGGGTAGAAAAAAAACAAATGCTCTTCATGTTTTTACTTGAGCTTTGCATGCAAACTAAATTACTTTTGTAAATCTAACAGCGTTGCCAGGAAACTAATTAGCAATGCCAGACAAAAAACAATGTCGACAAATAAGGCATTTTAATGACAATATTACAGATCACAATATTTCAGTTCAGATTCATCTAAACATATTGCTTTACATTAGCATTAAAACATGTCCAGTGTGAACATATCCATTTGTTGCACCAGAAAATTGCATGACCAAAATATAGGTCATTTTGTCATCAATCAGTGACGGAAGAAACCATCAGAATATTTTACTCTGAATGACAGATTCAGACTCGTAAATACAGATAAACAAGACAAATAAAGATATAAATAATCATCATGAAAAATAATCCATATTTGTAGTGATTTGACAGAGCATTTCAATGTCAATACAAATCAATACCTGGGCCCTTATCCTCTTATTTATACAGCAGTGAAGAAAACCAAACTTCATGTATTTTTGTTGAGCTGAAACACAGTCACAGGTGTTTGGAAGCTGCCTCGCGACCTGTCTCACACTTGCACTCCTCCACCACCATCACTCGCTTCTCCCGCACCTCGGCTCCGCAGCGCAGGGGCACAGCCACAGTGTGAACCTTGGATGGGGCGCAGCGGGAGCAGGGGGCCCGGTGGTGGTGGGGGCTCCCTGTCCCAGCAAACTCCCCTTCAGGTGGGACGAACAGGGAGCTGCACTGGCCGAAACACAGCTTGTTGCTCACTGTTACTGTGTTGCATCCATCTGTTGTCAATCGCTGTTAACAGAGAGGGGCGGGATTATGGTTAGCATCGCAGCAATATTTCCAGCATTAATTTGTCTCAGAGGGTGTAAAAATCAAGAACTTGTGTTTATGTGATTCAACACCATCGCAGTTAATCCTTCAGCAGAGCCACAATGTGTTTCATGAGTGAACAGACATCTCTTTTTTACCACTTTTAACACTTCATAATATTGCTATGCTGTATTTGACTGTGTAAAAATGACTATTTGTAATTTACTTGTTAATCTGAGGCACAAACATCTATTGTGGCAGATAAAGGAAATCAAATCCTGCTTTCACACATGATATAAACATCTTTGTCCCTTACCTGAGTGAAAGGTACAGCAGCACACGCCTGTTTAGTGTCCATCAGGTTGACGGGCAGGGACATCTTCTCTCCTTTATTTATGGCTCTCTGCCACATCTGCAGGCCTTGCCTCTTCTTTACTTCCATCTCAGTCGGGCTTTTAAGGTGCAGGTGGCGCAGTGGACTCGATGGAGCCTTGGGGGCCAGGGCTGGACCTGGACGCCCATGAGACAGGAAAGCTGGGAAGGGCAATCTGGAGCTGGAGGATGGGGCTCTTCTGTGGGTCAGTCCCCTTCTGAAGAACCCTGACTGGGCCACAGCATGAGGATCCAGCTGCACAACCTTAACAATCCCCCGGATGGGTTCATCTGGTCCACTGCCAGATGATTCAAATAAAGCTCTTGAGCTTTTTACGATGTTGTCAATAGTGTTGTGAGGGAATGTAAAAGCAACAGCTGGCCAAATTGACAAAATGACGAGTCTGATCGGGAAAGCCATTGGAGGGTTTTCAAATAGAAATAGAAATCCTGCAATTAACTTCACAAAATGAACAAAACAACTAAAACACTATAGCAGGAATTTAATTAAAAATAAAAATCTTTGGCTATGGTTTGGTCCAAGGTTCCAAACGGCAACCTTGCTGTCAGTGCTTTGCCAGAGTGATGGAGGGAGTCTTTTATAGAGGTAGCTGCCTGTTCTCACCTGCTTTGTAATGGTGTCACAATTCCCACACCAGACTGAATATCACACCAAGTTTAAAACTCCAGGTCATGGATGTCTGCCAGACTGAGCGGACGTCAGTTTGTCAGGTGAGCGTTAAAAACATGGTCATAAAAACTCTGGTGCTGATTGCATGGATATAGATTGTCTGTAGCGATTTATTCTAACTATAGATCATTTATATTTATTTATATTTTTTAAATCTATAGATGGGTGGAAAAATAAACACCAACATATATAAACAAGAGAAAGATATTTGAATTGGTAGAGCTGTCTAAAACTCACATCCCTCATTTATGACATATTCTTCATTCTTCATTCTTTATTAGGATCCCCATTAGCTTCCACAAAGTGTTTGCTCATCTTCCCGGGGTCCGATAAAACCAATCAAATAAGACAAACAGAATAAAAATTATAGTACATAGAAGTTCAGGGAAAAGCTTAAACAAATTAAGATACTGTAAAAACAGTAGACAGTCTGGATGCAACCCACACAGTGACAAAACTTACATAATAAAACAATCCGTCCTGTAGTTGGGAACAATTGAAATCTCTATTTAGGACGAGACACATATTGTTTTACCAACTTTTTAAAAGAAAAGCTGGTTTCTATTGGTCTAATCTCAATAGGGAGCATGTTCCAAGCATAAGAAGCTCGATAAAGACATAAACATATGACAATTATATCCAGTTACATTCCTATAAAGCCTAAATCAACAAGACCAATTTGATTTATTTTGCATTCTGCTTGCTATTACTAGGAAACTATTTGAAAATTGCTTTCAGAAAGGTCATAAAAAGTAAAAACTATGCTCAAAACGTGCCTAGGGAGAATTTTATATATAGCTGACCACAATAAACTTGATGCGGGAGGATTAATATTTTACCGAAACCAAAACTTTATATTTTGAATCCCAGCACATACAGTAGCTTGAGGAAGACTGTCGAGTCAACAATGAAAGCCTTCTTATTCAGCAGGTATTTTTATGACCTTAGACTGTAAAGCAGTAATGAGTTTATGCTCTCTGTGTAAACAAGCCATCTCCTGTCTGTTGGACCCCACAGGCGTCTGCTCATCCTTTCCCCTGACATCCCATCATTACACCATTAGACTTCACTGTGCTCTGTCACCCGTGACATGATCACACGCAGGCTGGCTGAAGTCCGACTACCTGACAGTTTCCAATAGAAAGGCTGTTTGACTTTCTCATACAGACCCTGGTGTTAAGAGCCACTTTTCCTCATTGCCTCTTCTCCACATCTGTTTCCCGTCCACCACTTGACACTGTGGCACAGAAAGATGCAAGCATGGGAAAGGTGAATGAGTCACCGTCTGCAGTGTGAAGACTTTCTCATGTACACTGACCTGGAGCATTCACTGTCTGGCTGGTGAGGTCTGTAGGTAAAACTGTATTGAGGAATTGCAATATAAAAACTAATGTAAGTATTTGTGAGGATGTGTTCAGTATCAATAAGGGAAAATCACCTTCCTGATCTGCAGAATAAATGTTTTCCACAAGAGGGCAGCGTTTACTGTGTATTATCATCAGTGTGTCTCCCACAGTGAATAAATGTTGAAATGCTTTTTAATGAAATTGCAAAAAATCACTGATACATTTGGACTCTTTCATGTCTCTGTTGCAGCTTCTGAATTTGGTTCAACACAGGAAAACGTGGCAGCTGTTGAGGTCTTCAAAATTGTGATGAATCATATTGTCAGAAAGGGAATCTCAGTTCAGAAACAGATAGTTTGGTCTTATATTTTGCGAAAAACGGCAAAAAAGTGCTAAAAAATGTTTCTCACATGATTATTTATTATTTATTTCAGTTACGGCTGATCAACAGCTCATACAATAAAGAAGGGGCCTGCCATGGGCCATGTTTGTAGTGCTATTGTTGAAATACTGGGTAGATTCT
This sequence comes from Chaunax sp. Z400, assembly GCA_037577475.1. NCBI lineage: Eukaryota > Metazoa > Chordata > Actinopteri > Lophiiformes > Chaunacidae > Chaunax > Chaunax sp. Z400. Next base: position 23,658,294 of record CM075191.1, on the reverse strand, counting down.
GTGGGCGTTTCAAAGGTTGGTTTGAATTTCGGGTTTGATGACTTCATCCTGGAAATACTGTAAAAGCTTAAAAGTTCACACAAACACCTTTGAACATACATGCCTGATAAGAAGTCTGTGTGACACGCTGACACAGAGCACGGAGATTTATTACATCGAATATGTGACTGAAAGTGTTAAATGCACAACAGATCAGCCTCATCGCTTATATTGGTGGGAAAGTCTAGCTTATGTTTCTAAATACCTGATTGGTCAGACGTCTTGACTACACTTAACATATCCTTTCCTTTTAGTTCACTTTTCCAAAAAAAACCCAAACACAAATCCTAATCATTAACAATATTGTGACAGTAACACTGCCTAAACCAGAAGCACATTCACATGATGTATTTAATTGCAGCTCAAATAGTTTTATGATTACAGTTTGAGACACCCAGAGAGAATCTGCTGCTTCAGCAGTCAGCAGTGAGCACACATTAAACTTCACTAGCTAAACTCCAGTAAAGACCATGAGTTTATGGGACCCACACGCCTCTCCGCCAATTTAACAGCTATTCATTCATATCATTTATTATTGAGATCCGACCCGATAAGCTTTGCTAATCATACTGATGATTTGTTACCTCTGCAGCAAGCCGCTAATGCTGCAACACAGAGGCTGCTGGTGAAGTTAAAGGAAAAAAAGAGCAATGAAAAGTCTGTGGTCTGCTATTCTTACCCAGCATGTGCAGATAAACTGTTTGTAGTTGCTCCAAATGAAAAGAAAACAACTGAAAGCTAGTCAGAACCAAAAAAGATTGGGTTGTAAAATAAATATTTCAACTGTGTAAAAAAATGGATGAGCTCATGATTTTAGAAATCTGCTAAACAGGCCATTATTCTTGAGTTTCAATCTTTAAATTCCCATTCAGTCAGTTTTTAAGCTTTCAAACCTTCATCAACAGATTGTTTTGGCCACACAGTGGCAGCAGAAACGTATTGTAATCACAACACTATCATTGTCATGAATTGAATATGGGAAACATGTGAGCAAACAGTTGCTTATTTACCCATGCACCTGACATGAGAATTCTGACCACCTGAAAAAAAGTCCACCCGCCTTTATGCCTGTTTTACACTGACTGGTGCTGAAAAAACCTCTCTCTGTAGAATGCAGTCAGGTGAGTAGTTTCAATATAAATGAATGCCCACCGAAGGACTCACATATATTTTGTGATTTATAGACAGGCTAAATGGCTTTTCATGGAAATGTTTTCTGATTCACACAAAAGCATTTGTCACTGTATCTAAATGTAAAAATAATTACAAAATAGGATTCTTAATTTTTGGTATACTACTTAAATAAATGGAATAGAAATAGACAAATATATATACAAATAAAAGTATGTATGTTTTATCATCAGTTTTATCATGGGCGAACTTCACTGCATTTGTGTATGGGTATGCATTTGTATATCCACCATGAAGGTAATGATTTTGTTACCATAGGGCAGTCGGTCAACACATAAATAGAAGAAAAGGTCAAGACTGTGAAATGCTTTATTTCAATATGATCAAAAATACAAAAATAAATTCATCCTATTACTGTAGTGAGTGTAAGGGGTATAAACAACTTACTTATGCAGACTTTCTGCCCTGTGCATTGCATACATTACTGTACATTGTATCAGCACATACAAGATCAGCTGACAGAAGCCCTTCTTAAAATATAAATAAATCAATCTATGAAGGTGCACACATCAATTTTTGAACCTAAGAATACATCTGATCCATTGACTATCTCTCCATATTTCATTTAAATGCTCTAAGTGCCAATAACACATGTAGAACAATAAAACATTAAAACTCAATCTATTTGTTTTGAATTAAATTAAAAAATTATACATTCTACATTCTTTACACACACAAAACTGCTTATAAGTACTGTTTAATTTCTCCACCAATCAAAACGTTGTCATTTTATTCCAAAACACGACACATTACGCCTTGGAGCCAATATTCTTGTAGAGAACCATCGAAACCACCATAGCAGCGATCTGCAAAGACAGTTCATCAACATGTCATCTAAACATAGTGTAATTCTGTACAATTGGATGCAGGTGTGTAGGATGTTAAATAATAAAGACAAAGGGCATTATAGCAGCCTAAATCTGGGGTTCACAAGAAGTTCAAAATCTGCTGGATCACACATTATTAAATTCTGCTGTGTTTTATATGAACAGGACAAATAATCCATTCGAGTGGCTATGATTTTTTTTGTTTTGTTTTGCTGCGAATTTTAAAAATATAAAAAAAATCACTAAAGCTTATCTCTGTATAAGTCAACTAATAGAGTATAGAACATACCACTATACCAAAAATCTGCATATGTAGCTCTTTAGCTGCTAAATGCTCCACTATGCTCATCATCAACTCTCTGTGTGTTTGCTTCTCTGGTGGTGAGCAGGTAGCGTGTAGCAGCTTTTAGAGAGTGTGCCAAAAACAGTACAGATAGAGTCCAGACAACTAAAGATGACCTTTGTAGGTTCATCATTATAGGTGAAATTCATATATTATCATAAAAATATGATTCTAGCCACTTTAAAGTTCATATATGTCTACAGATAAGTATTGTTATTATTCCTATATTAGCATATGTATCAAGACAAGGCGATATGAAAGATAAAATAAAATAAATTACAATTTTTACAATATAAATTCTCTAAAAACGAGTTATATGGCATGGTTTTATGTACCTCAAGAGCAGCGACTCCCAGAGCAACACCAGCAATAATTTCAGAATTTTCCTCTATCAGCTGCACCAGTTTGTTAAGGCAGCCATCAATCCTCTGGAAGAGAAATAACAGCTTTCAGCAGAGACAAGGAACAGCTGTTACACTTCATCATAATTAACGCTTCTGTTATTAACATGTTTGAAATGTAACCAAATGTAACTTGGTGTCGTACCGCAGACTCTGCTTTGGTTCCATTGCATTCACCCTCGGTGACGTTTTGATAGCAACATGTTTCTGGGTAAAGATCTCTTTCAGTTGCATTGTAAAAAGGGGATTGGTCAAAATCTGTGTAATTCTTGACTCCACAGCACTCAAACTGGAATGAAATCACAGTGTATTAATAACAAATCTTTGAAAAAATAAAATCTGCTCTATAGTCTCTTCAACAGTTCTGTGAAGTTTCACATTTAAACACATTACCAGGAAATTTAGTTAACGAAGACAATTTGTGGTCATCATCATAGGTTTATTATTTTTCTTCCACTTCACTAAGAACATTCGGTCACATTGTAACCTCTGTTCTCTGAGTGACAAGACTGTCTCTCTGGCTACAAGCCGCTCTGAAATGCTTTCCAATCAAGGTTAGCAAGGCCTGCGGTCAATGGCGAACTAAACAAGAGACCGAAAACAACAATGAAGATTAAACTCCAGGTGAATACCAGGTGCTCTAGAAGTTTAAACAATCATCTGTAGAGAAAGAAAAGCTTCTGGGCTTCCTTCAGGCCCATCTGCATCAAGCTAAGAGTGTAGATAAAATGCCTTTATTGATTAGGGCATATAAGTAAAAATGTGGCTAGAGAGAAGAGTCTTCCTGTCATGCCCTGAAGATGACCTATTGTGTGTCTGCAGTTTCCTCTCTTTGTGTTGCCACAAGTTACCTATGGAGTTGACTATGAATAAATTAGTGAGGAGTGATAGTCTTGATACAATAGAGGTACAAGATTATGCACATAACAAGCAATTTTTAGTGTTGGCTGGGGTGTGTGTTCAAAAAGCTCCTATTTTCTTCTAATCAAATGATTTTCTGTGACCGTAAAGATGTGTGTATCTCTGGACTGAAATAAAAACGAGTTACATTACCGTACCTTTTCCATCGTGGTGTTCCAGAGAACGGTCAGATCGTTGTCGGATCCATACTCGTTTTGGAGGACATTTTGAAGTTCGGTTTCTACACTCTGAACAATCTGATCAGTCTGAGAAGGGCGAGTTGGAAATCATTGTATTTGGTTCAGTTTTTGCAATATTCTCACCAAATCTGATGGATTTTTTGGGGTTTTAAAGACCACTTACCAGATCCCGGAAGGCGAGGAGCACCACAGCTCCTGCAACCTCGATGAGGAAGATAATCAGCACAATGCTGAAGAACTGAACGGGGGAGAAAATGATGCATGAGACTGTGAAACGTTCCCACCAACACAATGAGAAACAGGCCTGGATAAAGAATATTTAAGCAGATGTTATGTCTGTAGAAAGGCAGTAAATCCTGTAGGGATCAAACCTGAAAGCTGTCATTATTTAAAAGCTTGATCTCAGAAATGCCACATTCATACCAAATTATCATCAAACCTTTCAACATTCACTGGTACCAGAATTCAAATTTCATATGCAAATACTCTTTAAAAAGTTTTAAAAAGAAGGAGCTTTATATCACTTTGGAAAGACCTCATGCAGTTAAGACTTAAATAAAATCCCGACTCAGATTATTTAGTTTAATGGAATTAAATAAAAGTGGCAATATTCCAAACAGGGAAGATCAAGCTGACCCATCAAACGTGGCTCACCGTCAACAGCATACACTTGCTCTCCTTGACAGCTCCACAGCAGCCCAGGAAGCCAATGACCAGCAGCACAGCGCCCACGCCAATGAGCAGATAGCTGACGTTGACCAGAAGGGTTAACTCAGTAGGAGCGCCGTCCACTTTATCCAATATACCCATCAGAGAATTACTGTCCACCTTCACCCAAATTCCCACACCCAGGATGGCGACACCTGCCAGCTGCATGAGGGGTGAGGAAAGGAGACAGAATATGGCAGGGACATAGAATTAAGGTATGGAGAGGTATTGATAAAATATTGAAAAGGCAGGTGACATGATGAAAGCTCTTACTTTTCTTTTCTTTTTTTTATTATAATGAGGCAGTAAGTTAGTTGAATTATCATCCTGAATTGTGCCATAAAAGACTTTACACAAACAATGTTCTCTGGTGAGAGCCTGAACTTTAGATATATGAGGCCATTAGAAGGTGAGCAGGAGTTCAGCTTATTGACTATTTCAGACATTCAAACTCTTGAGTGGTGAAAAAAGATGACTAGACACAAATGTTGGACTTATATCAGGTAGGTCCAACTGAAATCTCCCCAAGAAGAAAGTTTTACAAATTTTAACCATTTTTAAGACACAAAGTAAGGTTTTTGGAGCATTTTGAGAATACAGCTTAAAGAGAAAATAACAATTGTAGTGTCAAACAACAGGCAAGACAGAGACACACATAGAAAGGAGGAGAAAGGCAGAAGAGAGAGAGATTGAGCAGGGGTGAGAGAGAGAAGGATGGTAAAAGTAGAGACGGAGGAAGAGAAAGGCACACATATTGAATATTAGCATCAAAATATACTTTAAATATATATACGAAATTAAAAGTAGTCATCATACAGAATGGCCCATTTCTATGGAACAGCTGTGCTTGCAATTATTCATATTAAGGTTTACATCAGCCTGTACTTCAATCTTATTTATATGCAGTACATACTTTATTATTCCATTCAAAATCAAACAATGTAGGGTATTTTTTTTTCCAGTCCACTTATGCAAATGAGACGTCTTTTGGTTTCAGCCTATTAGCTGGCAACACAATAAGTTGTTCACTGTATGTTAAGTCTGTCTCTCAGAGCGACGTGGCTTCATGTAAATGTCAGAATCAAATCATACGGAAAAATATTTCTGCAAAACATGTTAAAACTATATAAAAGGTTCATGTGGTTTGCTCTGAAACTCCCAAACCAGGACAGCAGAAACAAACATATGTATAGTCTTTATACCAACTTACAAAGATGGTGCCGTTGAAGATGAACATCATCATTTTGAGAAAGCTGGTGCAACACATCTTGGTGGTTTTTTCACACTTAAAAAAAGAGAACAAAAAGGTTAGTGTGCTATAAATGAAAGTATAGTCCGTCACACTTCCTTGTTTATCCCATATAGGGGACTTTGGTTAAGTGGACAACTTTGCATTTTACCTCTCACTGGAAAATGAATGGTATGGGGATGGCTTCCAACCCAAGCAAGCAACAGCATGGGTCAAATGGCATTTGCTTTGGTTATTCATTAACCACAGTTTAACAGGCTGGAGCAGAAATCTCCTTTTGAATGAATGCAACATTTTCATGCTGACGTCATTCAAGTTTCGGTTGATGTGCAAGAACATTTGCATTCATAGCCAGGCTTTATTTTTGCTTGGCTTGTGAAATATTCAAAGTATTATCAAGCACACAGTTGAGCCACATGACACGTTTTGCAGGGTTTGCTTTTAGGATTCCGTCTGGCACAGATGGGAAAAATTCCCTTCCTCCAGCTCTGAGTGTTTATACACTTCATAGTAAAACTGTATAAACAGTTTTATAGGACTATGGTATAAATAATTGTAGCATAAAATCATACAAACATTGAGCAGAGATCAAAACTCGAAGCAACATGAATTTGCATTAAGCTATAAAAAATAATGGAAAGACATTTGTAGATTGCCAGGTCATGGTCAGGTGGTCATAATATGGCCTTGAGTAATCCAATGTCTTTTGAGGAGATCTTGATTTATGGTAAAGCCAAGATGTCTTATCAACTTACCAGCAGTCACAATGCAAGTAGCCCAGAAGAGCCATAAAATACACACACCTTGTCCCTAACATTGCCCAACTTTTTTTCCCCTTCTGTTTATTGTGTCAGAGACAAGAGCTCACTTTTATAGTTATTGATCTTTTTTTCCTTCCTTATTGCAGCTTTGACTATAAATGTCAGTGGAAACCTGCTCGGTAGCTGTTTCCTTGATTTCAAGAAACAATAAAAAGCTTCCATTACACCAGCAAAATCACATGGTGTTTATTTGAACACATTTAATGGAAGCCTTGAGGCAGCAAAGCAGAACAAATACAAGTTTTAATACAACTGAGCAAGTCAGAGAAGACAGTTTAAGGTTCTTATACAGTAATGTAGCCACCACTGCTTGTTTTACAAACACTGTTAGACAGGACCATGTTACCTTATTCATTCTGTTGGTAGTTATAATATTGATATATAATAATATAATATTATTTATACTCAAACATTACAATGTGCATCAGGTAACCAACTATTACTTTAGAAGGTGAAACCTTTTACAAGGGAAATAGGAGAACATGTGTGTGTCATTCATCATCCCTTTGTTAACATACTTTTCACTAAAAAAAACAGATAAAAAAAAACAATAAAAGATCAATAAATGAATCTATTAAAGGCAAAAAGCGTATGAAGCTCCTACCTGTACTGCAGTGAAGTCTGTCCGTCCGCTGAGGTCTGATCAATCAGGAGTGTCTGTTCAACACGGCCTCCACATGCCCCCTTTATCTTCTCTCTCTTTCTCACACACACACACACACACACACACACACACACACACACACACACACACACACACACACACACACACACACACACACACACACACACACACAGATAGACAGTTCATGGCCTACACGTCACTGACTTTATGTTTCAGGTAAGTAACATATCCTGGTGACCAAAGTCCATGTAAAAATAGACCGGAGCCTTTTATGACAGGTATTTTATAATCCATGTCATGGTCAAAATAATAACATCAATGTTCACCGATGTGTTTTTACATTCACATTTAACAGAAAGCTAAAAAACGCAGGACTGCTTCAAAAAGACGAGAAGATCCAAGGAATTCAATGATTTAATGTTGGAAAATAAACATAATCTTTAGAAGTGTTTCATTTTCTAACGAATGGAAAAACACTCTGGAGATAACATGTAGTGACTAATTACTGATATCAACTCTGTAGGAACCTTTGAAGAAAAATCTGAGTTTTTCTATTATTATTTTGAATAGTTTTTCTTACATAAAAATAGCATTAATTAATTTGCACACATGAAAACCAACAGACATAATGTAGCCTATAGATCCATATATTTTAATCCCAACAAAATGAACTTGGAAAAGGAAATATTGAAGTAACATTTACCATTTAATGACAAAAAGCGACAACAAATATATAAATTAAAAGAAAGTGAGAATATCCCTCCACTTAACAGTAATAACAAGTCTGGGAAATACACAGATCTGGAATGACACAGCACCATTCAGGCATGTTTGACTTTGCACTGACAGTTAGCAAGCCTTCTCTCTCAGCAGAATCACATGGGGTAAGTTCACACAGTGTGGCAACAAGTCACAGTGATGCATTTTCATGCAACACCCACAAGGGGGTAGCATGACTGCAGTAAATCACAATGATTCCTCACGCCATGCTGGTCTGCTTTATTGCCTCTTACTCACATCCTCACTTGCAACAGGTGCTGCTCAGCCCGGAGACAAGAAATAATAAAGCAAGAGTGTTTGGCAAAGAGCAGCAGCAGCAGCTGCTCAGTGGAGCTCTTTGGCATCTCAGTGAAACATTCAAATTAGGATGAAGAGTCACCAACAAGTTGGGAAAAAAATCAAATGGAAAAAAAAAGAAAAGAAAAGGAAGCCGAGCAGCCCTTATAGCGTTACATTAACATATTGTAAAGTACGTTCACAATGATAGATCTCTGACATTCCAGTGTGTGCGTGTGTGTGTGAAAGCCGCTTTCCTTGAATGTCCACTGCCAGCTATCAGCATGCACAGCCCCCCTGGATGCTGCGGGGCGTCTCCTTCAGGTTGGCTCCCTTGCTTTTGGCTGACGGACTGGCGTCACCGTTGGGGCTTTCGTTCATCTTCTCACAGATGGCTTCCACCAGTTTGTCAAAAACCTGCTTCACGTTGATGTTGTCTTTGGCGCTGGCCTCAAAGAACAGGAAGCCTGGAGAGGGCAGAGGGAAAGAGTTAGTGTTATTTATGAAGTAACGTTTGATCTGTGTGCCTGTTGAGCATGTGATAAAAATCTGCGTGTGTGTGTGTGTGTGTGCTGACCGAGCTCTGCTGCCAGTCTCTGGGCATCTCCAGTGGGGACCTGCCTCTCCTCGTCCAAGTCCAGCTTATTGCCCACGAGAGCTACTTGAGCGTTGCCCCATGAGTACGTCTTGATCTGCGTCGCCCTGGGAAACACCAACACAACATTTTTCATGATACTGCAGTATTTCCATTTGTGCTACTTCATACTTCGGGGTATCTCCAGGTCATAAACTTCTGCAAAAAACAACAACTCAAAACCGTCAATTTCACAGGAAATCAGAAAGATTTACAAATGCCTTCATCTACTAACAACCGCATTACTGATATATGCAGTGGTTTAGCAGTGTGAGGTCACAGCTGGAGGTCTACCCACCAGTCCTGTACAGCACAGAATGATTCCTGGCTTGTGATGTCATACATTAGCAGGAATCCCATGGCGCCTCTGTAGTAGGCTGTGGTGATGGTTCGGTAACGCTCCTGCCCTGCTGTGTCCTGTGAAGACACAACACATCGGAGAAATTCTGGGTGTTTTTGGAGGTTTTTTTTGTTCACACCCACATCTCAAATAAACAACATAATCGCAGCTATTTGGAGTGGCCATTATTAAAGGACGGGCGACAGGAAGACACTCCTAGTTAAGTATAAAAACAAAACTTCATCCCTTCATTGAAAATGCAAATTGCAGACAAATAGCTAACCTGGTTACCTCATTAATTCTCTTGTACCAGCACCTTGTAATAGAAGATAATCATTCCCATCATGTGTTGATTGTTGCCACACCCTGTAAACACACCACAATATGTGCTCTCTGCTTTTGGCAAAGCCTTAAGGAACCTTAAGGATCTTTTTTTTTTCTTTATGCACTTGCCTGATTGTGAGCAAACTGTTAAAGCATTAAAAGACAAGTCTGATGTGGATGCATCCAAACTGCACCAAGACATAAGGCAAATTTAATGCCACAAAACAAAGAAAGTAACCTATATTTCAATAGGATCATACTGTGTGTACGGCATGAGATGCTAACAACTGTCTCGAACTTTGGTGCAGATTTTTACAAAATGAGCCGAGCTTCTTTTCATGGCCCCATGAAACCTATTCAAGATGCTGAGCAGCCAATAACATTTTCCCCTCCTTGTGTAACTGTATCATTGTTAAGCCGAGCACAGAAGACAGGATGTGCTGAATATATTAAGCTGGGAAAAAAAGACGTATAACTTTCATCTAACAGCAGTGCGGCGCCTTCAACTAATATTCACTCATAGATCTGTCCTGGTTGTCAGTCTGCACAGTAAGCACATTCAGCTCCGGCAGCTCCAGTCCATGCATCTTTCATGAACCCTGCCGTCTGGGGACGATGTTAAACATCAGCTGTCATTAAACTCACAGAGTGAGAAATCAGTTTACGTCACATCCATGACAGACAGCAGTGTGTGAGACGGTGAAATAGGGAATATGGTGAGGAGAAACAGTCGGTGTTGTGTAATCACACTTTCAAAAGTGCTTTTCACTCATAGAGGTAAATGCCACTTATTACAGCTCTGATATTAAAAAACACTGCAGTGTTTTTCTGTACAGTAGATTTTTTTTTTGTTTGGGACTGAAGAAGTTTCTCTGACTTTCCGTAGCTTGCAGATCAGCTCTAAATCATCCTTATTGTAGACTAACTAGACTCTTAATCGCAGTCAACTAGGAAATAGTTTGTTCTTCTCAGTCTTGTTTTTATCAAGAGGTGGACTGCTGAGAGGTTTGTGGTTCTTTTCTTTATCCTTGTAAAAGTGGATGACAATAAAACCATCAGTGTTTTGTTTGTTTGATACCCTATTGTCTCATTTCTATAGTACTTGGGCACCATTAAGAAAGTTGGGTGTGATCTTTATGTGGCTTTTCTGATATAGTGGGTCAATTTTGGCAAAATTACATTATTATTAGTCACTTTAGTTTGAAAGTAATATATCAGTTTACTATAATTCTGTCTGTGTAGAGACAGAATTATTTCCTGCTAAAAGTAATTTATTACTTAATGCGTTACGCCCAACACTGTTACTAAATGCAGGAAATCTTTACTTCCTCAGCATCAGAAACATGAAAAAGTCTGTAAAATCTGCAATGAAATTGAATTTTCTTTGATCATTTATTCACTGATGTTTCTATGAATATGGTTAAACTGCAAAAAAAAAAATGTAATAAGAGGGAGAAGTGGCTTTCCCTATGCTAACCAACTTAGCTTAATAAAATGAACCAGGTTTAAATGCAGAGATCTTATGCATTATTTTCTGTAATGTTTACAGTTTTGCAAACATTATAATTCTAAAGCAAATGAACTTTCCAGGGGCACGAACATAGGCCTTGTCAAATATAGTAAAATTTGCAAATACTAACATATTTGTTAGGAAAATATTAATGTTGTCATCCAGTTTCAGTGACCTCACTCCTAAAACTCTGCGTACAGATATTTGGTTCAATAGAGGTCACATTTGGCAAACTGTTAAAGGTACCTTAAGGGTATATAACTTACAATCAATATAAAACTTCTCACAATCAGACTGGTAAAAAATACAGACGTTATTTTTTTGATATTCAGCACTCTAAACTTGTGCATGCCAGATTAATTAGAGTTAAATCAGGTCAAACTGTATCTCTGTATGCGAGCTTTTATGTCCCGCCTTCTGCACTGAGCAAACATCAGTTTGCACTGGTCTTATCTGCCAGACTTCTACGCTTTCCTCCTGCAAAGGCGAAACCAGACCGCATGCATTTAAAGAGTATGAAAACAGGAAGGTGAAGGGAGATAAAAGATTGTTTCCTTAGTTTTGCTCTGTACTTCTTTTCCTTAATACCAGAGCAATCTGACAAGCCACACAGTATGCAGAACACGGCCAAACCAGTTAAAATGACAGAAAATAAATGAAAGATCTTATTGTTCCTCATCTGTCAATATTTAAAATGTTACTTTAAACTGCAATAAATTAAAGGAGCCATATATCTTTGTCTGTAATGTATCACTGTTGATAAAAATTTTAAGTTTTCAGGGCAGCTTCAGAATGATGACAAGCTACTCTCCGTGCTATTATTCTGTCTTTATACAGGAAGATTCTTGTAGTTCATTTCTTTTAGTTGTCTTCTTCCTGCTCCACGGAAAGAAAATATCTGATCCTCCTGAACATCTCTACTAATGATCAATTTCAGTGTGTTTTTCCATCTCACCCAGATCTGAAGTTTGACCCTCTTGTCGTTGCAGTAGATGGTCTTGACTTTGAAGTCGATGCCCACTGTGCTGACGAAGGCTGAAGTGAAGGAGTCGTCTGCGTAGCGGAACAGGAAGGAGGTCTTTCCCACGCTGCTGTTGCCGATGATCAGCAGCTTAAACATGTAGTCAAAGTTTTGGTCGGCTGCATCTTTGGGCTCCTGGCCCGGCTGTGTATGTCTGGCGAGAGCCATCTGTCGAATGACACGGGACAAAAGGAGAAGGATGGTCTGTCAGACTCACAATTTTATTAACAGGCTGTCAAAATCATTCGTAAAAAGTATCCACCACCTCATCCTGAATATTAGGAGCAGTGGGTGCTAACCACTGAGCCACCATGCACCTATGATCATAAATAGACTTTTCAAACAACTGCTGAAATGATAAATCATTTTTTTGGACGACGTTCATCATCAGCAGCAGCAAACATGTCAAATATTCTTTGTTCCAGTTTCTCCACTGGAAGGATTTACTGCCTCTCTCAGTTTGAAATAATTGTAAATTGTTTATCTTTTGATTTCAGACTGAATTTAAAGATGTCACATTGCAGTGTGATAAACTGTTATGGATTTTTTTTCAATATTTTTTTTTTTTTTTTTTTTACAGTTTATCAACTAAAAGCTTATTCCATTGAATGATAAAATGATAAACAGATAATTAAAATAATGGTCAGCTGCAGCCCTGCAGACAACAATATACCAGAGGGCACACTTACAAGCTTTAGTCATGACCGTAGCAGAATATAGATGTATGACATACATACAGGACATGCAGGGACATTACATTAATGTATTGTAATGTCATACAAGATTATTGACGAGTCAGTCTGCTTTTTTTCAATTTCACTATATTTTGAAATTGAACATGAGATACTGTTTGGCAATAAAAACTCGATTCTGTCATTTTACAGAAAAAAATGATCAATCAATTGGAAGATTAACTGATGTTGAAAATAATCCCTGGTTGCAGCTGCCCCATTAGAGAATAATAATCCACATCACTTTAAGGTAAAGACAAATAGATGTGATTCTGGTGGGAAAGGCTGATGCAGAATTCACACAAAAGATCTGCTTACTGTAATGATTTGTTAGATTATTTGCAATGTTTTGACAAAACTCACTGTCAAGAAAACATTAATGCTATAAATTCAGTCCTATTAACTAAACTGAAGTGATTATTAACATTAACTAAAAAGCTTTTGGGAAATCACATCCAGGTCAAATCATAAGTAAACATTTCTGATCAAATGTTTACTTTGTTTGAAATGTAATTGTGTATAAGAAGTGAGGAAGAAATGCAAACTGCAGTTTTAAAGTCAAGGTTTACCACATTACCATGCATGTCAAGTATTTGCTCAGCTGATAAATCACCTATGCTGATGAGATCATGCAGCTGGGGAACATTTGACATGATTAATGCAATTGATTTGACTCTATCAGCATTCTCCGGGTCGACTCTGGCCTGATCCTGGCTCATTTAAAGATTGCAGGGTTGTATGTCTGGGGCAGACAGTACTATTGTGTTCAACTGTCAAGAGTAAGGAATCTCAACTATTTGGGAATTCGAGTTAGCGCTCACATGGCTGAAATCCATCCACACTGGCAGTTGTTGATATTGGTAAATGGAAGTGTTGTTTTAAAAATGGTGCGTTTTCCTCCCTCATCCCTCTTGGCTCTCATTCCTGTGCTATGAATCTCCACCAGTGTGTGTGTGTGTGTGCTCCTTCCAGTGTTGCTCCCTCTCCCACTCCTCCCTCTGGCAATTTGTCACATGTTGCAAAACTTATGGGGTCAGAGGATGCTGAGCAGTGGGCAAGGAGCCATATTCTCCTCCGCTCCCTCCATCACCGAGCTGACCAGTCACTGACACATCCATACTCCCATTTAAACAGTCACTCATTTATCTTTCTTTACTCTGTCTCATATTCACACATCCCTCCTGTCATCATCCATCCAGATCTACCTCTCTCCACACTCTCTCCTTCCTCCCTTTCTCTGCATCATAAAGTGCCTGAAACATCCATTAATTCATCCACGCCCCGCCGCACCTCCTCCGCCGCTCCACCCTCCTCTGTCAGACGGTCCTACACTCGTCACTGACTGCAGAGACCTCACTGCAGGAACCAGCTCAGCATAAGACCGTTGAGACGGCCTGATCGGCGCGCTGCGATACACCGTCTGCAAACACTCATATCCACGCATGCGCCTGCGCAGCTATGCGAAAGTACGTACAAACTGGTTAGTGGGAGGTTTAAACGCTTGATGCATTTTCTTCAGGAGAAAACATTTTGTCATCTTCATTTACAGCAACCGTGTCATAACACAAATTAGCAGCGGATGTTGACATCTGGTCTGAAGTTGCTGATGGTAATATTTACTGGGTGTGGACTTCAGATCAGGCTACTGACACATTGGATCATGACACTTGTTGACACTTCAATCTAATTGTTTCCACACAAAGCAGCCTGATACACTACAAATATAAAAGTTCATATTCTGAGAGGCAGTCTGACACTTTAGTCCCTGCCATACGGTAACTCAACAACAACCTGATGATATTTAAACAAACCCTCTGTGTCTGAAAACTGTGTGAATATCACTCACGCTGTCTCCCCCGTCCTTCCTGCGGTCTTCCACTGCTAACTGAAAGCCGATGAGTGTGCGCAACTGACGGGCACTCCTCCTCAGGCGCACCGCTCCTGGATCTCCAGACTTGCATGTGCCTGTCAGCACGCAGCGTGTAGCCAGAGTCAAGTCAGCCACAGTCCAGCCACAGTCCTCACGGGGCGCATTCTGTGGAGACTTTCAAAATAAAATACCTGGTTTTCTTGTAATGTAAGAACTAAAATGTTGCATTTGGAGATCTTAGTCAACTTTAGGGCAAAGTTGAGCTGTTATTGTTTTAATATGTATACTTTTGTTTGCAACTAATGTTTTTAATTGTGTATTGTGTTTAATAATATTGTGATTATATTTAGTTGTGACTACAACTGTCACAAAAAAACCCAAAAAAAATTATATAGCATGTTCTCAGACTATGAGGTAAAAAAATCTAATCGCTTATATAGATCAGTCAACTGTCCAAAATATACTCAGTATAAAATGACATAAATGGCAAAATACGTGACAAATAAAAGCAGCAATGAATTTAAGTAGCTGTATAAAGCAATGTGGTATTTTATAGTTATTTTGAATGATCAGCCCTCCCAACTTTAATTTCAAGGTTAAATCACATTTCCTGCTAAATGACTTCCTGCATCATTTTAACCTTCACCAGCTACTCGACGCGTCAGGCGGACTTACTTTGTGTGTGTGTGTGTGTGTTGGATGGCGCAACCATGAGCCACTGGACGCACATCCCAACTCATGACCTCTCAGTAAAATTGCTCAGTCATATACCGTGGAAGAAATACAGCAGCTGATTCAAAAGTCTAACATTCCCATTTAGTATGCTAAACTTCGATACACAAACAGCTGAAATATTTTGAGTCTTCAGTCAGACATATCAGTTCTTGCCTTTATCAACAAGCATCAGCCTGACTGTTGAGCAATGCAGAGGAGTCATGCACCCAGGCACCAATAAATCATGTCTAAACAAGATCAACTCCTTGTGTTTGCAACTTAAAAGACAGCATTATTAAGTATTGAGAATAACAGCATGTATTGAGAATAACAGCATGTATTCTCGGTGCGTATTTGTGCTGTAAGACTTAATTTGAGGCAGATTAAATGACGTTGGAGCGAGAGAACAACTCAGTGGCTGGGCGATGATGCAACAGACTTGCCAAATCTGTGGTGTGAAAGAGGGTTTTTACTGGTGCTTGGCAAAACAAAGTCACTGAGACTGCATTAGCATACCCAAAACAACACAACAGGCTTTTGTAGACAGTGTCAATTCAGGTGAAATTAAACTCAAACTCAGCGTAGATAAAGCCTTTTACATCTGACAGGGAAAATGTATCATAGAAAGCATAACCTCAGTGGAGAACTGTAATGTAGTGTGATGTCAACCTGTGACACAATAAGACAACATAAACTTGAATTACAAACATTAAATGTTCTAAGAAAAAACAGAGGTTTTCTCTTTAGAATGGTACCAAATCTACTGTGGTTATTATCTTAACCTCAGGCTTGTGTGAAGCACGACTGCAACAATAGACCATTGTTTTTGTAGAATATAAGAAACAACTGCATCAAACAGGAACTCTTAGCTGCAGATTGAGACAGATAAGTCACATGACACAGTGTTATTCACAACTGATGACTTTTTCCGAGACATATTTAAAACAAACTGTTGCCATCTTGAACAGTAACATTGTAACTATAACATAAACAAGTCTTCAGAAGCTTTGACCACTTTTGTGGTCAAGACTCCTGAGCGCTGCTAATACTCATCAGAGCTAATAAGCAGGTGCTAGTTGAGCAGGTTCGTGGTCACTTGAGCGGCCGGATCATTAAGAGCCCACAACTTGTGAAACTCCTGTTGGAAGGGTCGCACCAGATCCAGTTCCTCAGTGACAAGGATGTTTTCCATGTTGCTCTGCACTGCTGTCAGTGTCCAGTTGAGGGAGCCAGTGATGAGGAGCCGGCCGTCCAACACCGCAAACTTGTGATGCATGAATTCAGAGCCGCTGTTGCAGCGCACACAGATCCCTGCGAGGCAGATGGCAGACAGAGAAGAGGGTGGAGGATGATTCTTTAGCGCATTTGAGATGCGTTGATTTTCTCTATTATGGTTTGCGTACGAAGAATATCATGAAAATGTGGAGTAAATGCCTCTGGGTGCTTTGTGGTCATGTTAGTGTTCAGAAGTATATGGCAAGATAATGACAAATATGTTCCTGTACTTTAGTCCTAGGAGATGCCCTTAGATTGAAAAGCCAATATGAGAGTGTCTCAGCTGACAGTGGTGACCTCAGGAGAAAGAGACTAATCTAAATGCATTTAAATTTCTGCACTGTCACTTCAAGGACAAATAATCCCCACTGCAACACAATTTCATCACAATTCAGCACTAACAGCAGAGGAAATGGTTTGGATGGGAAAAAAAAACTGTGCAACACAAAACCTAAGAAGGAGGAATCAAAACTGACAAACAATTTAACCTAAGCCTTTATTATTATTTTATTTTTATTTCACTTGACTGATTCCTCATTTATGTTTATTATGATCACTTTTTGTCATGCAACAAAATAACATGCCAAGGAATAAATCAAATATTACTGAAAGCATGGGTTTACTCTTATCGCTGACTATTACACCTAGTGAAACAAAAATCTAATTTAGTTGCCTAAATAACAAAATTAGGTATATAGAATATAGTTCAGATACTGAATTCTTTGGTTATCTTTTGCACGGTTTCTCCTCAGCTGTTTAAAATGGAAACCATCTTAGACAGACACATTACTGTGGTAGATTTGGTGTGTGGACTATTACTATTTACACTACAATACAGATAAATGTCAGAGGGAGATTAGATACTGTTATGTTGTCTCTTGAAAGGTTAACTGCATTTCAAAGAAAGTTTAAAAAAAAAATACAAGAAACATATCAATTTCACGTCCCCTGATGGCTGTAATGGCTTTTTAAAGCATATTCAGCTCAGAGTGAAGAGGGCCAAAGATTATGGGAATGAATAAATGCAATTGGCAATTAAAGGTCGATGTCTCTCCTGTTCTGTTACGAGAGGATGTCCCTTTAAGATCATTCCCTGCCTTATCAGAGGCAACGAGCAACAGTAAATATCTCCCTCATGAGGGAAATGTTTTATAAGCAAACTCTGTACTCCATCCAGTGGCAGCAAACACAGCCACGCCATCAGCAGTGTGGGGATAAAAGGTTTCAGCAGATAAAACTTACAGATACAGTACGAACACTGGAGTGCACCAAGTAGTTCACATGAGATTTGCCGTCAGTAAACACACACATTTAGAAGCACTTTGCCTAATGAAATTTGCTGCATGGTTGCCAATTTCTTACTTACTCAATTCTTATTTTACCATATGCGGCAGCACTAATTTACTAAATGAGCAGGGCAGAGAGAAAAAAGGGGAGATGTGTGAGTCTGACATGAGATACAAAATCTTTTTAGAGCTTTGAGAGCAAAATTAGTCTGACTTATAGTGGCAGCAGACTCCACATCATCATTTCTCTATTCATCACCGAGGAATTACTGACACTGACAGTAGAAGCTACAGTACCTGACCCACAGTAGAACACAGAGTAACCATCTTCAGACGAGTAAGACCAGAACCATCCTTCATGAATTTCAAATTGATCAATAATGCCTCCACAGAACTTAATATGAAATTTATTCACCAATAGTATTTCTATACAGGCTAAATATGTCTCCCTGGCCCTGTATTTGTGATTAGTTTCGACATGAAGTTGCTTTGTAACAGTCACTGAAAGTTACACAGCATGAAGACACTTCATAATTATTAAAAGAATCTGTTTCCCTTACCGGCCTTGCGGAGGACCCCTGTCTGGGAGCCAATGATAGCAGCATAGTTCTTGTCAGAGAGAACTCGAATGATGATGCCCCTGCTATGCAGCGCAAGTAAAGCCCTGCTGAGGTCCATGTTGGAAAATGCAAAGACACACAAGTCCAGAGAGGAGGAAACCGACAGGATGTGTCGGAGAAGACGGGAAAAAGAGGTCTCTATGCCATGAGGCAACGAGCAGAAACAGGAACTGGAAGAGCAGAAAAAAGGAGAAAATGTAATAATATACAATCTGCTGATCTTCCATAGGCCATAATATGCTTTCATTTTACAATATACATTCCACCTCTCAGCCATGTCTTCCAGACAGTAAGGAAATCAGGTTACAATAGCTCTACTTAAAAAATACAGTCAAGTCAGTTAAACAACCCCAGTGGTCTTGTTCATCTTTATATTTAAATTTGGTTTTCTAGGTGTTATGTTATGAGGGAGAAACATATTTAATAGATTAAAGAATAGTCCTGCTAAGTTGAAAACATCTGGGATGAGTAATGGTAATTGCAAATCCACATACTGAAAGGGGGGCTGTGAACATTCACATTATTGCATCCTTTTATTCAACACAGTGATTATGTATCTCTTACCGAGGTGAAGAGGGAGTAAAGATGTGTTCCACACAGGCTATCTCTGAGGGAAAGAAGAGAACTTCATTGAGGATTCTTCCAGGCCTGAGGCGACGGAGAAGCCAGCCAATCAGCTCCACACTGAGAGAGAGGGCCACCACACCCAGGCCGACCACCTTCACGGTCCACATCGCTGCCATTCACTACATGAGAAAATAATGGTAAGAACCCAGCATGTAGTGTGTTACCAAAGTGCTTAATTTGTATTCTATACATGGTGGATCATGATCATATCATCTGTTTTACAGGTTTGTTTCATACCGCTGACACGAGTTGGCTTCAAGGATTTAATGCATTTCTCTGTTTCATGGAAGACTTTATATCGGGAAATCATAAAGAACATTTGTTACCATTTTATCAGATTTTTTTTATACAAAAACAGAAATCAGAAACAAGAAACTAATAAACATATCAGTTCATGATAAAAAATATCATCATTGTTCGGAGATCGAATGTCATGTCTATCAAGTACAGAGCATTTATAATGAATATATAAATAATAATGAATATAAATGAATATTCAACCATTTAACAAGATATGATTTCCTTTCTTTTCAAATACATTTACTGAAGTTCTGTAGGGCCTGCTGTAAAATGTTGACTTCATCTGACAATTCCATTTCAAGCTACATTCTACTCCAAAACATTTTGGAGGCAAATATTGCAGGTCCGCATATCTTTTGGTAATTCGATTTTCGTTTCAGAAATGGATAACAAAAAACAAAAAACAAAAAAAAGAGTCGTTATTTGATTTTTCATTTTTTAAATAGAAAAGCCAATATTTAAATACAAGGCGTTTTCCTTTCCGTAGTCAAAAAAGGAGGAGTGAAATTTTTAAAAAAAAGATTTGATTTTCATTTTCTGTTTTGAATAAGAACAAAAACAAACAACAACAAAATCGGAGACCGGATGCAGTCATCTGCCTACAAAACAAGAGCGCCAAATGCTAATATGGGACTGCAGTGTGCCATAGTTGCTAAATGAATGAAATTAACATTTCTTCAAAGTAGAATGTTCAGTGTTCTCATAGTAGAACAATGAGTACAATGAGTGTTCTCATAGTAGAATGTTCAGTGTTCTCATAGTAGAATGTTCAGTGTTCTCATAGTAGAATGTTCAGTGTTCTCATAGTAGAATGTTCTGTGTTCATACCTGTATTGCATCTTTACATCCATGCTAACACTAGCTTCACTGCTCCGCTTGACACCAGACCTTTTTTCATTCATGTTTTCTAGTGATTTTTTTTTCTCACTCCTCCCTTTTTGGCCAAGAAAAGGAAAACGCCTTGTATTTCAATTTTGGTTTTTGTATTTTAAAACGAAAACTCAAATAACCACTTGTTTTTCGGTACCTGTTTCTGAAACGAAAATCGAATTACTAAGAGATACACAGACCATATAAGTGTGCCATTAGCTCATTTAATCGGTTCAAAGTAGCACTGACACTGTTGACAGTAATGTTCCTTGGTTCTACACAATGATTAATCATACTGAACACCAAATACTAAGGAAAAACATGACACAAACATTCAAACCATGCTAGCTTTGTAGATGCGAAAGCTAGCTGGAGGACATGTCAAAACAAAACATGGCAACATCCCTACCTGAACTTCTGTCGCCACCATGTGGAAAAAGGCTGAGTCAGACACTGTTTCGTCACTGCCAAGTAACTTAAATGACATGTCAGCGAACCAATTGGTGTCGCTGAAGTGCACACGCTCTAAACCAATCATTTAACATGAACGCTTCCGAAAGCCGGGTCTATTACTAGCCTTTTCCTTTTGACTACAACGTGTACTTTCAGTATCTAGAGGTAAATAGGTTTACATTTTTTAGTTGGTATAATGAAACTATTGCGACAACTTTAATACGTGCAGGTAGTCAAAGCCTAGTCAAAGATGTTCTGTTACCAGAGTCCAGCAAACTTGTCTTTGTATCATTAAGCGATTTATGTGCTAGAGATAAACAACAAACATGCTAGTCTGCTAACTTTGGTTGCCAGACCTGTGGTGCAACTGCTTCTGACCGGAGTTTTCTAATCTCGTGCTCCTATGAACTCTTCTTACCTGTTCTATTTGTTCTTATTTGGTTAGTTAAATTTACGTTACCCACCGGATCATGTTCTCTTTGTTACAGCTTACATATTTTTGCCTCTTTCCAACACAGACTTACTTCAATTAATGTACAATGGGTCGCCGCAAGTCTAAAAGAAAGGCCCCTCCAAAGAAGAAGATGACGGGTGATCTGGATTCTCAGTTTACTTGTCCGTTCTGCAACCACGAGAAGTCATGCGACGTGAAAATGTGCGTAAAATTTCATCAAAGGCTTAATCCGAGAACTTCAAGTTTAATTTCTGAGGTGATTTTTGTCAACTTTTCTTCTTATTTTTCTGTCAACAGGGAGAGGAGCAGAAATACTGGTATAATATCATGCACAGTCTGCTTGGAGGAGTTCCAGACGCCAATTACCTGTATCCTTATTCACACGTTTTTAGAAAGCATCATCACTTTTTTTTATCTTTTTCATATAGTAACAAAAAACAGTGGCAGAATGGTGCAAAAGTTTGAATTGATTTATTCATTTTCTAACAAAAAAACATTCAATTATTATATTAGCTTTTCTGCATAAAAGTTTGTTCTCGGTCTTGGTTGTAGTAGTTAAGCAAATTTAGTGTAAAACATCTGTTTACTAGATTTTGCAGGTGCTTTAAACTGGATCCCATAAGAGGACAATGTACTCCATCAGATGTGCTTTTCTCCTCCTCCCACAGCTCTCCAATGTCAGGTTCTGTGTGTAACCGTTGTTTAAAGGGGGAGCTTGGCCATTTGAACATAACAGTAATTTATTGATCTTACTTCAAATAAATGACATGGATTCAGAATGTGATTACCTCTGGAGGATTACTGCTCACCCTCAGCATAGTAAACGAGATGTTTTTCCAGCTAACGTTAACATTTTGTTTCCTCCTCCTGATTTCCTAGGATCGTGTCATTCAACACTAATATAAACTCTTGAGCAACAAAATTCCTTTTGTCCTTAATTTGCTCCTCAGATCTGTCAGAGCCAGTTGATGTGTACAGTGATTGGATAGATGCCTGTGAAGCAGCCAATCAGTGACCCTCCTGGGGCTGGATGTCATGTTTCTGGAACAATGATTTGGATGTGACTGATCCTGAGCCCATTGCAGTCAAGTTGATCAGAGGAGATTTATGAAACTTTTAGTGTTCACAGGTTTCTCAATGGTCACCTAAGCTGTACAGCAGTGTGAACAGCAGTTTCACGTTGCTTTTGTCTCCCGATTTCTCCTCTTTCTGTTTAAGCCACAACTGTAGTTGTACATTTCTGACATTACATTTCTTTCTCCCAGTGAAATCAGACTGATCACACATTGAATTGGGGTTTTTCTCTTTTGTTATTCTTAGGGATGGTTCTCTAAGATCCTTAAGATGCAGCATGGAAAAAACCTTTAAAGCGCCGCCGTTACCTTACCTGGCTTTTAAATGTGAAATTCTGTTTAGTTAAGATGAGACATAGACGTGTAAATATGTTGGATCTTGACAGAAGCAAGCTGAAAACTCAACACTCATTCTCTATGATACTATTGACACTAGCAGAGGGACCCACATTTTCGTGAAGGCTGTGCAGTTTAGGCATGATGTAATGGGTTGTGTTCACAGCACAGTAATTACTACCCACAGCTCTCCTCATCCTCATAAAGACAGTTGCATCACAGCAGTTCATTCCACTGAGAAAGGGAGGAAAATGTGTTAGCTTTAAGCATACGGCTGCTACATTCAAAAGTTATTAATTGTTCTTAAATCATTCAGTTTTATCAGTTTTGGATTGCTTTTTAGCTTACATGTTCAAGATGTAAACATTTTCAAGAAGTACAAATTGTTAGTGCACAGTATAGTTAAATTAAGTATTGACATTGGCTGTTTATTATCTCCGCCAATGTGGTTATGTTTTTGCCAGCGTTCATTTGTCTGTCCATTAGCAGGATTACTGCAGAAGTTATGATTTTGATGATTTTATTTTGTAGAGTTAGGATATGGCCCAAGGAACGGATTCCAGATGGTGGTGATCACCATTTGGAATCTTTTGCGGTGTAGTGGACAATTGCAAGATTTTTGCTTGTAACTTACAGGATAATGCCTACAATGCTTGCAAATAAATTACACGACGTCCCCATAAGATCTTCCAGACATCGGAGTCTGATCTGGATCCCAGCCGTATTCCAGAACTGGTGATTCAGAATGTCAATTTACAGGACTCACGGAAAATAATGCTACAGTAATGCTACAGATGTGAACTGAGATCAAACTGGGTTACACTCATCTACTAGTACATATTGTATGTAATGGGGAATTGTGTATCCACATCTCAAAAACTGACTGAATTCAATGAAATATCGTACATGCTTTTTAGGTGCCTTAAAAGTGTGCATCTCATAATTGGTTTCTTAAATTTGCTTATTTTTACATTTGAGACATATTTTGATGATTTCCATGTCAGTTTGCAGAATGGTCTATCCACATCAGTTCACATTGAGTTTTTCCAGTAGCTAGGGCATCTGTGTTCTTGGACACAAATTTTCTATTTTTAACATGGATGTGATGAGTGTGATCTTGGAAATAAAGGAGTAATAGCTCTTGAAACCAGTTCAGTGTTGGTTGTTTTTCTTTTCATTTCCTAATAAAGTAAATGCATCATATTTTGGCACACACTTTTTGTGATCAAGATGTGGTTAGTCGGTAACAAATTGAGGGAAAACCTCAGAATTACTGTGACTTGTGTGTCGTATGGCTACATTAGTTGAAAGAGCTAAAAGAAAAGAGTGAAGCTTTCAAAAGTGAGGTTTTCATTTGAGTTTATTGTTCCACTATTCCAGTTTTATTTAATTACTATAAACACCTGTAGTCATTTAAAAAAAAATGTGATACCCTCACTTGGCAAATGAGTGGAGAACCACCAAAAATAAATTTTAATAATCAGCCCTTCAAATGTGTCAAAAGACACTTGCGGTTTCAAGATGTCTAAAGTAAAAGCTTCTGATCTACTCTCCTGTGGCATCTGTGACTGTGACATTTTTGGGAGTCCAGTATCCATTCATCCCCGCAGAGCACAGGATGTAGCAGATCACAAATGAAAGAAGACACACGGTGTAGCGAGGCTTTGCACCAGGCACTGCTGAGTGACAATAGATGAGATGTGGAGTGCCATCCTGGTCTCCAACCAGGAAAAGTGTCCATGCATGTGCACGCTGTTCTGTGTATTGTGTCTGATGATGGACCCCAGCTGGAGAGGTAGTGCCGACGCCTTATGAAACATGCTGGAGGATGATGACAATGGAGAGTGATTATCACTTAGTCTCTCATCTGTCTCTGCACGTCCTCTTCAATTCCCTCCCCCTCTTTTCTGAATCTCGCTGCTCTCCCATTCAGCACGCGAGGTCAAGTGTCACCCCGTCTCCGTTGTCAAGGCTGCCAATCACCCACACAGTGAGTGCAAGGCAACTGTTGCCAAGGAAACAGAGCAATTCGGTTGCTAGGCACCTGGAGCTGTGCTCACAATAGTCATTTTGTTGCTTAGAAGCACACACACACAAAAAATACACACAAAAACACAAACGCTTTTGCCCAATCAACAAGTTCATACAACATCAGTGTGAAAACATGAATTAGAATTACATATTGTGCTAATAAATAAGAGTTTTGCTTATACACAGTAGTAAAAAATCATGGAATACCAAAAGGATAAGAGTGTAATTTATCAAGGACACATTTGCAAACAAATGCAAATAAACTGCTGAATTTGCAAGGCAATGTTGATTTATCTAATTTATAATACTTTGCAATAATGCTAATGTACCAAAAATGTAACCCAGGATGTTTTATTCCAACACTTTGGCTACTTGATTAGTCTGCATGCTATAGCGTCCAAGAATGCTACGGACCCACACCTCAACTTGATCGATAAAAGACATAAACATCCATCATTCTGACTAAAAATAGTTACCCATAAAATCAATCAATCTTTTATTTCCCCTCTGGCACACGGACCTGCAGTGAACCCAGCTAAATGTGTGTGCATTCATACTGTATATATGAGAGAGAGCGAGAGGAACATGTATGTTTGCTTTCCTTAGATCTATCGATCTCCTATTTCTAAAGTGGCATGTCGACCATGTGACCCTCCCTGCAGTTTATGGAGGGTCACATGATCATGACAGCCAAATGCTGAAATCTCAGCAATCCTTGACGTGTCTTCGTGTGTTTCTGTCTCCTGTTGCTGCTACAGGCATCAAAGTAACACATTTTTAGCATGAGCCAGAGTGCAAGAGTAGTTGATCATGCAATGGTGGCTACACGCAGATGTAATGTGCCATCCATCCCGTGGCATGGCCGACGTTTACCTGTGAGGGCCCACAAAAATCCACTTTTCTGCACCCGTTTTTGCAATTCAGTGTGAGGAAAATGTTTGGGGCAGAGTGTGAAGGGCTGTGAAAGACACTCATCAACTGATAAGATTATGGGCTCACTTGTGTTCACGACTGAGTGACAAGGGTATGTAATCAAGATGGTTTGGAATTAATGTCTGAGTCTGAAGACTTTTGTGTTAAGCTCCCTGAACTAATGCCTGAGAGGTTTAGCTTAGCGGCATGCTGTGAGTCTTCCCCACCAGCCCCTCTGAAGTGGAGCCTGAATCTGGCCGGCGAAACGAACTAATTTCCTCCACAGGTGTACATAAAGAGTGACATGGTTGATAAACCTACGATGATAAAACCTCTTCAGCGACTGGATTTGATTTGGCTAACCCTGAGTGCTTTCTATTTAAAAATTCTTTCTGACTGAAGCAAATAAGCCATGTTCCCATAAAAAGTCACCACTGGGTGCTTAATTAAAAACCACCACATGTCTGTGTACCTTTACATGTGTCTGCCTGCTCTCTGAGTCCTGCTTTGGGTCCCATGTAGATGATGAAGCTTCGACTCGACTACGCGTATTCTCAAGCAATAACATCCACATCTGTATTATCAACCCAAGAATACCCGTGGTCGAGACTGGAGCAATGAGGCCCACCTCCTCCTCTCCTTTCCTTTCGGTCTCTCTCTTCTCAGCTCTGAAGCTCATTCTCCTTTTTTTTTCTGCGTGCATCCCTTCAGCTCCTACATGCACTCCTGAATGAGATTGCAGTGTGGAAATGAGGAGAGGTCTGCGTGGAGGCGAATTCTTCAAGGACTGCATCTAGGATAAGAGAGACAAAAGATATTTATCACTGAACGACAATGCAGTAGAGGTCCTACACATTTCACGTACACTTCGAGTCGCATCTCGAGCCCATTGTTCGACTAATAAGCCGATTGTAAGCTTTATGCACTAGTCACACACACACACACACACACACACACACACACACACACACACACACACACACACACACACACACACACACACACACACACACACACACACAGGCAGCCTTCTATGCATCTCTACCTGAGCTGCACCAAGTAAACAGATTGTGCTGCCAACAGCTAGTCCCTTTGCTCTCCCTGGTATCAAGCAACCATTTAGCCAAGCGCTGAGGGAGAGGGCAGGCTCACCAATTATCAAATAGGTGTCAGTGTGTGTGTGAGGAGAGAGACTGATTACAAACAGATGTTCAGTCCTCACCTCCATCCCCTCCTTCTAACCCATTGCTTCCCTTCGTTCCATTTTCTTTTCCTCCTCCCATCTATCTCCGTCTACCCATCTTTATCTCCTCTCCTCTCCTCTCCTCTCTCTTCAGTATGTCCCCCATCTCATCCCCATGCATTCTCTCTCTCTCTCTCTCTCTCTCTCTCTGTCTCTTCTCCCATGGAGAATAATCCTGACTTTCCCAATACACACTTGCCAATTAGAGACTGAGTAGTTGTCAATCAACAGCTACGGAGGAGATAACAAGAAAGAGGGAGAATCAATGGGGAAAGTGTGTGTGTGTGTTTGGGGGGGGTGTGCATCAGCACCACAGACAGCCCCCCCCCCCATGGAAAACTAAGGCTAGTTCACAAACATGATTCGACCCTTTTCTCATTTCTTTTCCACCTCAACCTTTCCACTCTAATCCCTGTGAATCCCCCTTCGTCTCTCCTCTTGCCCTGCATTTACCCTTTTATCCCCCTCTCTCCCCCTCTCTCCCATCCTCACATCAGTGTGTATTTCCAATTAGACACCATACACCCTTCTCCGCACACTTGCAAAACCCTGAACACTCCCAGAAAGTTCCCCCCGTTTGCCTGTGACAATCCTCTCACCTCACTCACACCTGTGATTGTCTACATCCTCTCTCGCTGCCATCGCAAGGGAAGTGTCAAAAACTAGCTGGAGCCATCACATTGAGAAGATCTTGACACTCGTCTGCCTCATTACCCATACTCCTTTAGTCCTCTCTCCTCATCTCTCTCTCTCTCTCTCTCTCTCTCTCTTTCTTCTCGCCTGTTCTTCTGTCTCAACTGTCCATGTCTGGGCTGCTGCTGATGACAACTCAAGTGGACATGTCTTCTGTTCTCACCAAGAGCTGTGAAGAGATGTACGTAGGTGTCAGAGATCTGGTGTAAAAATACCCCCTGCTGCTGCCCTCCTCAGTACATGGGACCGGTCTGTGTGTGCTCCTGTCGCTGGAATGTCTGTCTAATTTGCAGTGTAGTTTTTACCTGTGTGTGTGTGTTTTGTCTGGAGAAAAAGACTCTCCCATATAAAGGCTGCAGTTTTGAGTGTATTGACCAGGCTTTTTTTGTTGTTTTTTTTTGCTTTTGGTCACCTCAGTTTTACCTTTCCGCCCACATGTTTACAACTACATCCTCAATCGACTGGATCAGACCTTTGTGCCATGGCGAAAGACTCCTGGTTTGCATTTATAAGAAAAATCCATTTCCTCAATTGACTTGATTTAAAGTGGACTGGCTCCAGCTGGAGGGCCTAATGAAAGGCAATCAGTCTGTGTTTCATATTTATGTCTGACGCAACAGACTTATCAATCCTTTAATGTATCTGCTGTTTCAGATAGGATGCAGAATCACAAGTGGCTTGTGCCAGAGGCAAACACAAGGCAGGCTTGAGATGGAGACAGACTGAGCGGATGCAGGGCTGCTACTTGCACATTACTGCTTAATTGCTTGGAACTAAAGGCGCTGTTATGAGGATGTTTATGCTTATGCCTACAACAGCAAATCTTTCCAGTCATTTTGGCCACACTGTTGAGTCACTACCCGGATAAAATAAGTAAAATAAATAAATAAAATAAATGCATGAGCAAATGGTGTGGCTATTGGAACAAATTCAGTCTAGACTGCAGAATAAGAAACTACCCCCTTTTATCGCCTATGGCCAAACTTTGAGTGACAAAGTTGACACTTTGGTTTTCTTAATCTTGCTGGGCCTGCACAGGTTCTAGTTGGCCTACTAGCCCAGATAAGCAGACAACCAACACACCACTGTAAGGCTGCAGATAGCCAGCACCTGTCTTCTACGTGACAGGCTTGGATATTAAGCTTTCTTTGTTTGTAAATACATCCGCTTCCACTCACAAGGAGAAGCCAGTCCAGGGAGGCAAGCGTGGATTGAATCCTTACCCCTCTGCAGGGAGTGTGAAAGAGATTTTTTTTTTTCCCCAACCATCTTCCTCTAACAGGTTACAAAGGGAGGGAGAAACGCGAACCACGTTGCTGATTAAACATTGCGCTCCGTGTAGTTGCGATTGGCATCAAGTCGTTTGATAGGAACTTGGGAGTGATGCTGATGGGACCAACCTGTTCTAATCACGAGGCGTGCCGGAGAGAAATTGATCTTTCCTTCACTTTAGGGATTATCAACAAATATCTCTAAATATCAGGACGGCGTCCAGAGCAATGCTGCGCTGGGAACTGTGTCAGAGAAACGCTTTTCACGGAGAAATAACAGCGGAAAATGTAACTTACCGCTACGTCCACCTATAAATGAGCTCCAGGGAGAAGCAGCTCCATATGCCATACATTATATCCATGCTTTAGGGTGAGAAAAGGCTATAGCTGTGCAGGGAAACGCCCCCCTCCCCACCGCCATCCCTTTCTCTCCCGTACGCTTCTCGTCCTGCTTGTTGGGGAATCACAAAACCACTCCTTGTTTTTTTCTCTTCTCTTCGAGGGAGGGATGGAGCGGCGGAGCCTATGCAGCAGCATCAGCATCCCATGTAACTCAGCCGCAACCTCTCACCTCCTCATCCCTCCTCCTCCTAGTCCTCCTCCTCCTCCTCTTCTGCTCACACGCTCTCTCTCCCTCTCTCTCCCTCTCTCTCTCTCCCTCTCCTGACGCCGTAGAGCATGCCCTACAGCGAAGCGGTTCCCTACGTGGGGTCCGGAGACCCAAAGAGTCTGTGATGGAGATCTTCATTTTTGTTTTTTTTTGTAACACCAAATAAAACAAGAACAGTTTAAATAGCCCAGTACAACAGATGCTGCAAGTGTTTTCCTCACAAAATATAACACAAAAGGCTACTTTTCCGGAATACTGCAGTATCAAATAATTCAATCCATTAATGGCAAGCATCTCTTTTTGCTACTATGACCTGTTGCAAACGTGATGCATTGCCAGACACCAGCTTCTGGCAGCATTCCTGATGAATCTTAGACCAATTTTTTTTTTTATTTCTTTGTCCTTAGCTTTTTTGACATACACAACGTGCTTGAAAGCACAGTTTGCAAAAATATACCAAATTATGTGTGTCTTTTCCCAAAGCTATAGAGCCAATGGTAAACAAGGAATGTAATGTATATAGATTTTACTGAATAAGGAAATGTGCATGGATGGTGAACATGTACTTGGCCCCACTGTGTAAGATGTGGCCCCTGAGTTAGAAAAACCCTAGATCTGCCCCTGAATTAAAGGATCTAAGCCTCATCAAGAAGTAAAAGATGCTCTGACCCTTTCTGTAGACAGCCTTAGCGAAATACTTCCTATCCACCCAGCTACCTCTACCTGTTCTGCCAGGATGGAAATGGTGTTCAGTTTAACGCTGGTCCTCCTAAAGTCCACAATCATCCCCTTCGTCTTGGCAACATATAGGAGGAGGTGGTTGTTCCCACACCACGCCACAAAGGGAGCAACCAGTTCACTGTACTCAGTCTCCTGTTCACTACTAACACAAACTGCAGAGACATCTGAGAATATCTGCAGATGACAAGACTCTGAGTTGTACTGGAAGTCTGAAGTATACAGTGTAAAGAGGGAAGGTGAGAGTTCAGGTCCCTGGGGTGCTCCTGTGCTGCACAAACTGTGGTCTGTCTGTCAGATAGTCGATAATGCAGCAGGATGTGGAGGTATTTACCTGCATCTTTGGGAGCTTCTCTCGCAGGACTCTGTTAAAGGCACTACTGAAATCAAACACGATTCTCACAGTGCCTCCACCTTTGTCCATGGATGATGGCCTCCTCAAAACCAACCCCTGGGGCAGAAGGCAGACTTCATTGGGTCCAGGGAGTTGGACCAAAATCACTCTCTCCAAGACTTTCATGTTGTAGGATGCTAAGGCAACTTCCTCTATAATAATTGAGGGCAGATGGAGGCTTGGTTGCTTTTAATGCAGAAAAACTAAATATCCATTATATATCAATTGCCATTAATGCTCGTGGGTAAAACTTTTAAGCTTTTCTCAACATGAAAACACCCTTAAAATCTGTAGGATCTGTGGATCTACTTTAGGTGTGACTTAAAATGTGCTTGTTATTCTCACATAAGAATTAATCGGACCTGTTTTATGAAGGTTTTCATGTTCCAGGGCTGACGTGATTACATCAAATGTTAAAATATGGTGTTGCATTTATAGTGTGCATGCAGATTTTGTGATTTCTACTGGCTCTCTGTAATATTCTTAATAACCGGGTTGGAGAAATCTGTATAATCCAATTCAATTCAATTCAAACCACGTAATAAGTAACTTAAACCTAATAACTTTATGATGTTATTAAATATTGCTTTAACTTTACACCTCCTTCATCCAGGACGTAGACACAACAAAAGAATGCATTGGAAGAATAGGGGTTATAATGTAATGCTGCCTCCTGGGCTGTTTCATTGCATTACAATTTGTATTACTGTTACATTTAATAAGCTATTTTATTAGTTTTTAAATCTATATTTAATTTTTGTAAGTAATTTTTCTCTCTTTTTATGCTCCTCTTTCTTACATTTATTTG
This sequence comes from Chaunax sp. Z400, assembly GCA_037577475.1. Lineage (NCBI taxonomy): Eukaryota > Metazoa > Chordata > Actinopteri > Lophiiformes > Chaunacidae > Chaunax > Chaunax sp. Z400. The sequence continues at coordinate 23,626,796 of CM075191.1, read as the reverse complement.
TCTTCTTGTTTGGGTTGTTTTGAAATCATTTATTGTGAGGCTTGAATTTGTTTGTATTACAGGTACAAATTTATTATTATTATTATTATTATTATTATTAGTTTGTAGTTTATCATATTGTGTGAATTCTTTTACAGTTTTTTTTTTTGCTCTGTGATATTTGTTTGCTCATATACCCTACATGATAACACTGAGGTGTATCAAATAGAAGAACATCACATGAGACAAAGCTACTGCCTTCCAGAAATTATAATAGACCTAAAAAAAATGTGTTTGTGTTTCTTAACTGGTGTTTCCTGCAGGGTCTTTGTGTTTGTGTGAGTGTGTGTGTTTCTCCTACTCCAGTCTTCTGGGACTTCTATATCTGGCTGATGGGCTTCCTTAGCAGACATGTTGAATGGGATTGATGTTAAGCCCTTATAATACTCTCCTCATCTTGTGGCCTGTAAAGGAGCTGCCTCTGAAATCCCTTAAAGTATCTGCACATGTTTGTGTGAGTGCTGAGTGCTCAGTATTGAGTCACACAGGCTCCACACGACATAACATAACATGTGTTTTGTCTTTGCCATAATTAGTCGTAAATTCTCCTTGATTTTTTGGTCATTAATTTGAGACAGACCTGAAGATATAGACAGTAACAATGTAAATTTGATGTAAGGCAATGGAGCCTTCAAGGCAATAAAAAATCATAGCACATTTCCTGAAATAAGCAACCATTGAGTTTTACTCTATCACACACAACACACATGCACATGGACACACATACACTTACAGTGTTAATGGTTTCATAATTGTCAGAGGCAGACCACTGAGCATAATCAGGAGACTGCAGCAAGGCACAGCCCAATATTTATAATTTACTACGACAGAGAGTACATTTTTATTACCCAGGGGCTGCTGATTTGTTTTGGGATTCGATAAACCACACTCATCCACATAGTTTTTATCACTCTCTCTTTTTTTTCTTTCTTTGTACCCCCTCCCTTTACACACATATACAATCACAAAGTGGCTCAGCCCCAGACAGCATGTGACCTCAGGGTGAGGAGCATTACACCAACAGAAGGCAGACACTGAGTCAGGGAGCAACATTCATGTAACCACCTCTAATATATCAATGAAACGTCTCAGATCAGTTTGGTTTTGGGGGACAGATCATTGAAAAACAACAACAAAAACACACATAAAAGCTTTTTTTTTCTCTGAAAATGTAAATGTTAAAGGAGTAATACAACAATTTTGAACTGTATGACAACAGACAAAATTGATGCAGCAGAACCAAAAACATTGTTTTTTGTTTTTTGTTTTTTTGAATTCACCGATTGTTCTTCCATGTCAAAACCTGTTGCCTACATGACCCATAATGCAACTCGACCACCAACAAGAGGGTGTTATTTTTAATTTTTAATTTTTTTAAATTATTTTAAGCTTTATTTAACCAGGAAAATTAACCCGTTGAGATCATGGATCTCTTTGGGTGACCTGGCCAAGAAGGCAGCAGAACACGACACAATTTACATCACAACACAGTGTACAAATACAATAAATATGGGTACAGACAGCAAATAACGCTAAACGTAGCTTCAAGCTACTAACCTCAAGCAGAGATGAGTTTGCTCACTGGCAACAGAGGTCTTCTAAACTCACTCTTTTCTAACTCCACTCAGATTTTTTTTCATTTTCAAATTTGTAGTCTTCAGCCCCAACTGATGCTGACTCAAGTGACATCACTTGAGGACATTTAGCCCCCTGTAGAGCCACCAGAGTTTTAGTGCAATTTTTCACATGGAGTAGTATTCCCCAAATAAAATAGCCTGGAGTTTTTTAAAAGGAATATGTTCTTCCACATGAGATAAGATGCACCGTGCTGGCTTACATGTTTATGCCATGCACATTACATTATGCCATGTCACTCAGATTCATTTAGGCTTGGCAGCACTTGAAGTAACTATGGAAGCAACCAATGCAAATACAAATCACTTCTGTCCCAGAGTAATGGCTTTAAATGAGTGAGATATCAAATAACGCTAACAAAAACATAAATCATGCTAAGTGGGAGCAGCATTTATAATTAAAAGCTCATTTGTGAAGTGTGCTCAAATTTAGGCAAACACTGGAAGAATCATTAAAATGAGTTTGTCATTCATCTGTGATGGTGTAAACCCGGCCTGTTCACGTTGATGACATGGCTCATAATGAGCTATCTTGTTTTTCCAGTGTATAGATTTGCAAGAGAATTACTCATGTCCAAAACACCGATTTAACAGTCACAAGCCATTATTAATAACACATGTAATTTATTCAGTTGAGTGGTTTTTGCACGCTGATGCAGAACTTGAAAATGTCAGTGATTCATACTCAAATTGGCGTGGAAGGATGCTTGTGGTGCTCAGTAGTCAGTTTGTAGGATTGGGAATGGGGAAGGTGGCAATCAGGACTGTGTGTGGTGTATGTGTGTGTGTGTGTGTGTGTTTGTTAACAAGAGAGACAAATAGGACACACAAGTAGGAACAGAGCGAGGGGGAGGGAGAGAAGCAGGTGCATCACTAATGGCTTTTTAAAAAGGTTACAGCGTAGAGCTCTTCTTTTCTAATGGGGCTCCGGCTGTGCTTGAGAAGCAATTTCCGGAAAAGATAATGTTGTTGAGAGAGTGCAGAGAGTTCTCTCTCTCTCTCTCTCTCTCTCTCTCTCTCTCTCTCTGTGTGTGTGTAGGCGCTCTTGTCATTAACAAGACTGATAAACACAAATAACACAAATACAAAGGAACAAGCCAGGGGGGAGGTGTTGGGGCAATTGAGAGAAGAGAGAGAAATTGCCTGTGTCAACATTTCACTTACATTTATTACCTTGATGACCAATGCTTAATGGTGGACCAGCTGAGGTGTCGCGTGAAAGACATTTTAACAATGCTCAGTTCTTTTTTAGCATATTTTATACTCCTAATGGGCCGTTCAATTTTATAAATAATAAACTTGTGCATTCACAAAACCTCTGTTTTAGCCTCCTCCCTCTGTTAGCTTGTAACCACTGCCACCTTGTGTCCTCAGCACCCAGTTACAGCTTTGTGAACTGAGGCGGTCCAACATCTCTGCAGGTTCTTTGCATGAAAATCTCCATCCATGTTACACAAGTACATTTTTTTATCAGAACTTTGCATCCCAATATCTACTGAATATCTGCTCCTCTGACAATCAATCGAGTCAGACCAGATTTTAGACACTATGTGTTATGTTTATCACTGAGTGGTCCGGCAAGAAGGTTGTGGGTTCTAATCCAGACCTGTAGAGTTTGCATGTTCTCCCTGTGTCAGAGTTTAGGACTTGGGTTGTTTTGTGAGAAAGTTCCTGAATGCAGCACAGTGGCAAGATCATTTCAAAAGTCACATGATATGTTTTGTATTGGTGAGGAAAAAAAATGCATTAGTTTACTGTAGTGCATTTGTAAAACATGTTGTATTTTTAGCAGTCATAGCAACAATTGTAAATTTCTGTGATCACATTTGAACTGGTCCACAGTGTGTTTAATTCAAACTTACATTATGGACATCAGAAGTGGGAGTTTTACTCAGTAAGAATTCTCTTTCAGATATCAAGAATGCTTATCATAGATATGACAAATGAATTTGTGGATACTTGAAATTAAAAGCCCAATATGCATGCAAAAGTGACATGATATCAGCAATGCTCTTTTTAACTAGGAAGGATTGAATTACACACAATTACAATTACAGATGTAATATATATCCAGTCTAGCTATTAAATTTTTACCCACTAGTTCACCCACGTACACATTTTAAGGGGTTTTAGATATCTTGAAATACAATTTCAACTATTTTGACAAGGAGAAATGCTACTATGGATATCTGAAATGTAATTACAGATAAGAGTGTGGTTCGAATAAATATAAAAAAGAAAAGAAAAGAAATGCTTGCCATAGGAGCTTCTATAATAGCAGAGATATGTCCTTACCAAAGCGTGCCAGGAATAATAACAAATCAAGAGAAAATTGCAAATCCGCCAGCAATGTGTGGTAATTACATTTTTATTCTGGTAAATAAATACAAAACAGAGACATTTTAACATGAAAATAACATTTGGAAAGTTATGGTGTTCTCTGCCTGTTTAGATGTTCACAAAATATTCAGGCTGAAAAATTTTGCAGGTAATCTCAGAGCTATAATGAGCACCTTTTGCAATGGCAGCCATTGTTAGGACGCGTTGGCAGGGGTCCTCCGAAGGCCTGCAGCTACACACAAGCACAAGTGTGTAATTATAGCAGCTACTTTTGACAGTTTAACTTGAGGAAAAAAAAAGTTGCCGTACAGTTTGCTAATTTAAAACATACACACAAATCCCTATAAACACACACACACACACGCTTAATAAAACCACAGCAATGTCTTCTTTATATAATGCACCAGAACAAGTTGATCCAAAGACACCAGCTGAGTGCTGCTAGATTTCACACATTTCTCCAATGTGCTACATTCCTGCTTTAGACCATTCAACCACTCTTATGCCTTTACAAGACAGCCTCAGGTAGTTTTGCGTTGTTTTCACAATTTAAACATAATGATAATGTAGTAGATAATGTACCGTGTAAAACAAATAACCTACAATTGGAAGAAAAATCATTCAATCCCCATTTTATATTAGGTTTATTGGCAAAGAAATATAGTTTATCAGCTGTTTACAATAACCAAATCACACAAGAACAGTTTACAGAGCTCAGTACAACAGATCAGGAATCTTAGCCAATTCCTCATCGATAAAGGCCTCCAGTGCTGTAATATTCTGGCGGTTTACATGCTGCAATCACCTTCAGACGACTGTGATGGCCTCTCTAGAATGTTCAAGGCCTTCTTCGAGACCAAGCCTCGGTAGAGAGGCAGTGAGGCATCCTTGGTATCATTGTCCTTTTAGGAATATCCAGCGACACAGCATAGTGGAGCCAATTTTTCTTTTGCTTTTGGGTAAGCAGTGGTGCACATCTTGGAGTTTGGGTGTGCAGCCCTTATGTAAATTTAGGCTTTAACAGAAAAAAAAATTTCAGGACTCTACTGCTAAAGTAAATCTATGTGTGAAAAACATCTGATTTGCAAATGTGTGCTCTTATGAGGGGTTGAATAACTCTGTGAAGGCAGTACGCAATAAAAGTAGCATTTTGTGTTGAACGAAACTTCAAATCTGTTGCATTGAGCTATTCAAACTATTCTTGTGTGATTTGGTCATGGCAAACAGCTGATAAAAAGTATATTTTGCCAATAAATGTAATACACAATGGGGGTTGAATAAGTTTGCTTCCATCTGTATATGCTATACAAAACTATACAAAACTCAGAGGTCCTTCCTCTCTGTTACACCAAGGTCTGGACCATTGGTTTTAGTCAGTGTGAGGAAAGGATGATGGAGTGAAGGAGGAAAATCTGTAAATAACTGAGCATGACAAATGGCTAAAAGGTAGCATCAACTACTGATGTCATACTCATAAAAAAATCATTCTGGAAAGCAAAGGGAACAAATACATTAACATTTAAATACAGGTAATTAGAATTTAAAAGAAACATGAACATGTGTTGTGAGACTAACACAAACAGCAGAACTCCATACTTGAATAGGCAGTAAGTCAAATAATAAAACGTTTCCAAATTATTCACAGCATGGACATAAAACCTACAGACTTTCATAAACACATCTGAACAGCAAGTAGATAAAATATATTTCAGAGGTGGAATAACTGGTGCCCCAAAAACAAATGTGGTATCACAATCACAGCTCTACTGTGTTTAAATGTCTCTTCTGTCACTTAACACAAATATACATAAAGAGATCAGATCCATATCACCCAAAACAAATAAGATACAACACAGTTTACTGAACACTCAGTTGGTTCACCTGTGTTATCATTTACAAAAGTGCTTTCCTCTTTGACAGCATCTCTTTACTTAGTTTACAGGATAGAAAAAAAAAACATGTACCACAAGTGACGGTACCTGCATTTTGATTTCATAAAGTTCCTGATTTTTATTCATGTCCTTTTTTCCATTGTATTGTCCTGAGCGTTTCAAATGGTCTTTTGCGTATGAACCACCATTGATTGAGATTTTCTTTGATCATTAAAAAAAAAAAAACCCTCAGCTCTGCTGAGATTTTTAAAATTTTGATCAAGTCTTTTATCAAGTCATCACCAGCCAACAGTCAAATAGTCACTTTTAAGTCTGTGGAAAACAGGACAAGCAAATAGGACACAGTATTGCTTCGACCGCTCTGGCTTTGGTGAGTCTTTCATTGGCGGTTTACACCTGAAAGAAAAAGGAGGCCATCTTGGAGGACAAACAGGACAGGAAAGGACAGGTATCCATCTCCCATTGGTCCCTCGCGGATGACATGTTTCTGCCATGCTTGTCATGTGCACCTGTTGGTGTTCTGCCTCCCGTGATTGGTGGACCTTCAGACTTGGGTTGACTTGACTCGTCGCAGAGGATGACGCCCTTCCGGGTGGGCGGGGCAGGGCGGGTGGCATTCAGAGGGCAAGTCTAGACTGCGCTGGTGAGGCAACACCGTGAGGGGAGGAGCACATCTGGAGGGACGGGGGACAGGATTGGCTGATGGTCATGTGATCTCAGAATACGGTAGCCCTGAAGCCTAACAGGCAGGAAAATACAGAGAGAAGATTAGGAGGGAGGAAGGTAAGAAGTGTTCATTCAAAACATCTGGCGAGTACAAACTAGAGGGAATAGAGCAGATACAATTTTCTTGACTGAGATATCAAGAGACAAGAATGTGAAATGATGATGTCTAGCTGTTCCTAAACTGGGATCCAGGGACCACCAGGGGTCAGTTTACACATATGAATATGTGTACCTATCAGGCGATGACCAAACTGACTAAGATTCAGCATGAATGTCCAATAGTTGGTCAGATGTTTCATTTGAATCATTAATTTGTCTATTGATTATCCAAATTATTTTATCCACGTTCTTCCAGAATGACTTCCCCCATCCCTTACCTGGAGGCCACTTAACTTTTCGAGTGGACTCTCCACACGGGGCAGGCTGAGAAGAGGCAGTCCCACCGGGGGTTCTGGGCGCTGTGGAGACGGAGGATTCGGCAATGCAATCTGGGTTGGCTGGAAATTGTTGATCACACATGAGACCTGATGGAGAGGATGGAAGAGATTTAACTGCAGTACAGAGATGATTTTCTGGTTCGCACAATGCTCCCATTGCAAGGGGAACAGATACTGAAGAGGACACTTCCAATACGAGAGAGGTAGAGATAAAAGAAAATGAGAAAAAGTGAAACATGGCAGGAGACGAGGAAAGAAAGTTAAAGTTGTGGGAATGAACCTGAAAGAGCACTTTGATCTCAACAGAGATTTACACCTGGTTTTAAAATAAGATCTGTGTCTGGATAAATCACCCAGCTAATAAGGGATCAGATCTTGCCTGTGTATTTACAATCTGATATTTTTTTATTGCATTCTCCTTATCTTCAGTGGGATGCGATCCATTTGCTCCAGATCAAAGCCTATGCATAAGTAATCTGAGGTGATGGCAAATCAGCCCCTGACTCCCTTAGATATATGTGTTTAAGGGAATTTTAAGTTTGGAATATCTTTAGAAACTTGACAAGAAACGACAAGCTCTTCATTATTTATTCGCTCTTGTACATTTGGGAAATGTAACACGCAAAGTTGTTGTTTCATTTCTATAATAAATACTGTGTCAGCGACTCTGTACTCTGTGACTAGGTAAATTATTAACAGCAGATCAGCTGCACACACACACACACACACACACACACACACCTTTTTGTTTGCTTGCTTTCTAAATTTGAAAAACAAAATATTTGAAGTTGGCTAAAAAGTATCTGTATCGATGCCATGATGTGTAGGGATGCCAGCAGCACATTGTATAGAATGCATTCACACCTATCTTGGATCTGTGAGTCACATCCCAATTATGGCACATTTACACCTGTCTGGATGCAGATTACATTTAAACCCCAAGGTGTAAATTGGGTCTAAAAATTAACATCATCCCCACAAGATTTCCATGAAGTTGATTTATGACACTTTCTATTAACTATGAAAGTAACATCAGAACATTCACATTCACAGTTATAGGTCTAAAAGTGTGTGTATATTGTGTGATAGAGGTCAATCCTCCCATTATCTCTCCTGCACTCACATCACACCAGTCCTGACTTGCAAAGACAATGCAAAGTAACTATCTGTGTGGTCCTATTTTAAGTCAAGACCCTTAAGTGGACTTTTGGCGTCCGTTTTAAAAATGTCACACAAAGAGTAACTGCAATTTGTTTGTAAAACCACGAGTAACGCTAATCTAAATACACCAACCAATATTCGCCTTCTCCTTAATCCTTTCCTGAACCCTGAATTTTTCATCCACCTCCTCCTCGACTCTCCTTTCCCTCCCCCACATCTCCCTCCTTCCCTTTTCTCCTTCTCACCAGGAAGGCAGCGATGGCTCCTCCGGTGACAAACCCAGCCAGGACATCATTCCAGTGGTTTCTGTGTTCAGTCACCCTTATCACTCCCACCAGGACAGCCAGACACAGCAGCACCAGGCACAGGGTGGGCTTGGTCAGACGGGTACCTTTGGTCTTGAACACCAGGGTCACATACATCTGGAAGACAGAGATATATTTGAAATTTTAAAAAAAATGTCATGTTATTTGTTCACAGTGAGCTGAACCAGTCTTCAGCCACCCTAAACCATGCAAAACCTTGAGTAGTTTAACAGGTTGACAAGCTTGAATCAGCCACAAGAGGGCGCACTCTGCTCTGACTTGAGAGCATCTGAAGGGTTTAATGGAATGCAAAACCACCAATAAAACATTGAGATGACTGGTCTAATGCCTCTGAAAATGACAGGAACATGATGCTTTATTTTTTTAGCAGTACTTAAATCATAAATGTTTTAGCTAGTCTCTCTTGCTTTCTTAATTACTCTGCAATCCCGAGCCAATCGTTGTATGAGGGCAATTTGATGTTTAGTCTTCTGCCATTTTTGTATTTTAATGGGTTTATATGGGTTAAAAGGTCATTGAAAGTATTGGCAGACCATCTATCTTTATCTAATCATGATAAAAAGGTGCATGTACTTTCATATACTGTATATCCTACTCCTTTGTGATTGTATTTTTAAAAAATATATTTCATATTTAAAAAATTGTGTTGGAGTATACTGAAGTTATTATGTATTTTTAACTTTTCTATAAAGCATTAGTAATTTTTTAATCATTAATAAACTTCTTGATTACAAGTTATAAACCCTTTACCTCTATTTTTATTATAAAGTATTGCCAACACATTATAATCATATCCCATAATTACCCTTGAGTGTATCCCTTTACCCCTTGCCCCACAAACGTTCCCTACCACTGTGTAAATGGCTGAATAAAAGCTGAGCGCTGCATCTTTGGAGGGGAAGGATTTGCGTGCCGATGCCACCAGGTATGGGTTTCCTGTGCAGACTTGGTGCTCTGTGATGTATTGCAGCGGTGACTGGCAGCCCAGAGCCGTGTAGTTTGGCTTGCAGGCAGACAGGAAATGAGGTGTCTGGTGGCCTGTCACCACTTGACCTGCATTGGCAAAGATGGTGGTGGTGAAGAGGCCGAATGAGTAGACACCTGTGTAAAAATAGAAAGACAAACTGAGAGAGAGAGAAAAAAAAAAAGATTGTGTATGTAAACTCAAAACACGGGCCTCAAAAGAAACAAGCACTTAAAAGGGAATTCAATGGTTACGTTAACTGCTAACTGTGTGGGAGTAAAAGGCCGGAGAGACATAGCATTTGCTTTTATGCCTCATATCTACAATTCATCAATTTAAAAGACTCTAAACTTAGATAATTATAAAGATGATTAAAAGGATTACAGCACATCAACAGGAGAAGGGCAAGTAAAATTAGTCTACAGGAGACCCAAAGAAAGGATGAGGGCTCTTTCTGGCCTCTGGTGTAACTCCTAATGAGCACAGAGGAGATATTTAGTCATAGATAAATACTGCAACGGTTTTGAAGTAGAACTGACCCAGAAAACGTACGATCCTACGGAGGAGAGGGTTGAAATAACAGCAGTCAGCGGTCACTATGGTCTTCTCCTGACCCCCCTCAGTTTTCACAAAGAAACCGGTCACCTCCCCGATCAGGATCTGGGACAGGAAGAGGGACAGAGAGGACGTGTGGTGAAGGATTGTATCACTTAAATATGATGCACAACAAAATGATCACGTGTGTTCCTCCTTCAGCCATAGAACAATTACATTTTTGCTTTAAATGACATTTCCCTGATCATTTGGCTTTTACCGCCTCCCGGACTTTTGTTACCACCTGTGTTCCTACCATTTTGCCTTTGTTGTGGATTTTGCCCTGATCTTTCATTTTGGATTATTATGTTATGTTTGGACTATTATTTAATTAAATCCCTGAACTGCACTCTTGTTTCCTGTTTTGTCAGCATTTGGGTCCAGTATTTGGTTGAACCGTAACATTATCTGACGGATTTCAATGAAGCTTAGTAGAAGGGTTGGGCATGTAGCCAGGAAGAACTCATTCAATTTTGGAGTGGCTCTGGATAAAGGAGTGATTAAGGGATTTTTTTCTACTTTTTTAACATTGCAAGATGTGGCTTTTTTTTGTCCATTTTGTCAATTACACACAAACGACTTGACAGATTACCATGAAACTGGGTGGAAGGGTGGTGCACACGCCATGGAAGAAATAGTCAAATGTCAGAGGGGATCTTGATAAAGACATGCATGAATTCGGTCACTTCCTTTATGTTTGTGAGACGGGGCTTTGTTCAGCAGTTTTTTAAGTTACACATGAACCACTTGCAACCATTAAATTCTGGAGTAGATCCAGATAAAGAGGTGGACCCATGATTTTTTTTCCACTTTAACAGAACCCTCTTGTTGGAATTTGGATTTGGGCTTAATTTAATCAAAACTGACTGACCTTGGCAGAAGTAGACGCTGATTTGAGTGCGCTTTTGGTTATAATATAGCCTTAAAGAGCACACACCCAGAGCCTCTACATTTTTAAGAGTATAAAAACCAAGTCAAATCAGCAGGACATTAATCTCTCTTGACAGGGAAATAACTTGACTCCATGCCATGTAACAAATTCCTGGACACCATTACACCCTCCATACTGAGCCTGTCTGATCACTGGACCCCTGCTGACAGAAGCATGGATAGATGTAGGTTACACTCTCATAAAATATGCATGGCCCAGAGCCAGGAGTGTGGGACGAAGCTAATGCACCAGCTCCAGTGTGACAGATGAAAAGCTGAGGTTTATGCTGGCACCAATGTTATGGATGAAGAAACCACCAATGGTACGTTTGGTGAGAGCTGTGGGGCTTGTGTGTCAACGTTAATTATATCTTTTGGAGTTTTGACATGACCTGTGCGCTGCAAAGCTATACAGCCCTGAAGTCACGTTGAGAAATAGATGTTCTGGGCTGCCCTGAGACGATATTTCAAGATATGCTGGTTTGTCTTTGCAGTTACCTGCTCGTATTCATGTTTTTGCTTGGTTTAAAATTTACCTCAAAGTTCTTTCATTCCATAAAGACAAATAAAGTCTGATCATCAGCAAAATTTAATCACCTCAAGGATATGCTAGGATGAAAATTGGTGAAAATTTCATGCCATTTCATCCATTAGTTTTTGTATAATCCTGCTAACACACAAACCGAACCAATCACATCACCTCCTTGGTGGAGGTAACTAGAAAGAGAAGCAAAAACATGTATAAAACTTTTAAAATTGGTGTTAGTGGACAGGATTTTGGCTCACGTTTTTCAAAATCATGTAAAATAAGAATCAACTTTTCTTAAACTGGCCATACTGGACTTTTCTCCTCACTAAGAACACACAAGTTTGACTATGCTTTAATGTGTACTTCCATGACCCGTGCTGCACCCTTCCACCGCATGTTTCATGAAAATCAGGCCAGTAACTTACTTTTTCCATAGTCCTGCTGACAAAAACGCAGAGTGAATAATAAGATGTAACTGCTGAAATAATTAAGTAGACTGATTGAAGGTTCATTATTACTTTACTGCGGATCATGATATATTTAAATTATTACAATTCACCAATTAATGTCTGTGTTGATTGCCATGCTGTTTCCTTTAAGCGACATACTGAGGCAGAAACAGTAACACTCATTGCAGACACGGCACCTGACAACACTTCTCCTTTGGAAAGGTGTGTGTTCACATTGACCTTCCATGGTGAGTGACTGATTGAAAGGTTGCTTCCTGCTGCTTCACTCAACATCCACTTTAATCTCAAAAACAGGTCTAATAGGAAGTAATATAAAACGTATTGACAGCACTTGGCTTTGCATTTTCTAAATGCGAGTGCAAAGCATTTGGTCTTAGTGGAAGTTCTGTACTGGAGATCAACTGGACCAAGGTGAAAATCACATGGCAGCAGATACTGACTGTCATCTGCAGGCAACTGGTAAGTTGTTAAGGTTGTATTTATTTTATCCTTGGATAGTCGGAGGGATAAAGAGAGATTTGAACTAGACAGAGGAGGTGGTACGATCAAGATACAGGCAGACGAGACAGAAAGGGAGACAGATGGGGAACAGAAAGTAAGGCGAGGGTAAGAGTGAGAGAAAATGGAGGAGATGATGGAAAATAACAAAAGTGAGAATAATAAAAAGGCAGATGAAGAGGAAGAGGAGGGTATGACTGACACCAACCATCTCCTCCTGCCTCAGGGAGCAGAGATCACAAAGTTGCTGTTGTTGAGTGTGTGTGTGTGTGTGTGTGTGTGTGTGTGTGTGTGTGTGTGTGTGTGTGTGTGTGTGTGTGTGTGTGTGTGTGTCTGTTCTGTAGCTCTGAACAAGACTTTTTCCTTCAGAGGGTAGACACTGAAGATAAGTTGAAAGGATACCTGTGGGAGCAAAGCTGGCACAGACAAGAGCACATGAACATGTTTGTGGGAGAAGCTCGGAGCTTTATTTGATTTTCTTTTATTGTAACAAGGTGACAGCCGAACAATGAGTGTGTGTGTGTGTGTGTGTGTGTGTGTGTGTGTGTGTGTGTGTGTGTGTGTGTGTGTGTGTGTGTGTGTGTGTTTGTGAGGAAGTGTGCAGTCTTTCTTGACAAAAGCTGACAATTAGTATCAAAAGGAGAAAATTGAGAAGAAAGAAAAGGTTGAAAAGATGATCAAAGCACATGAGGGTGCTTTGAAAAATGAAAAAACAAAAACAAAACTTGTTTTCCAAGAATGTTTAGTGAGACAATAGAACACTCAGCACTCAACAGGCGTCAAATGATGAGCTCTGACTGTACAGACAGGAACTGTAATAAAAGACGTATCCTGAATGCTCATCTAACGATGACTTTAAATGCACAGCTCCTCCACAGAGAATTACAAACAGAGGAATATATATGTGAGATCCATATGTGGGGAAATGTTTCTGAGTGACTCATACCTGCCGCAGTATTAAATTCTTAATCTGAGTGTTTATGGATCTGTAAAGTGTGTTTCAGCCGAAGTCCTGTACTGTAATGCGACACTGACTGAAAGCAGCTCCTCGGTTGTGATTGGGAAACGAAACACACGAGCCTTCATGAGGATTACACCGAGTCTACGTAAAGCTTCTGCAAATATCACATGACATTTGTTGACACTTGCAAGCTCGCCACTCCTCCAACACACACAGACGCACACCAGCGATGGTAACCATGACAATTTCGCTGCTTCAACTTCATCATCACCCACACTCTTTCCATCCATCTCCTTCTCTGTGTCAATCATGCTTTTATTCTGCGTTTCGCTCATGGCCAGGCAGCTTTCCCCCGGTCTTTGTGAAGGACAAACTAGGCTACCACCAACAGCTTCCTCTCTTTATTTCTTTTTTCCTTTTCTGATTCAAATATAAATTCTACTTTCTTGTCTTCCTCTTGCTCTCCCTCCCTCCATCTCCCAACAATTCAAATCATGTTCGTAAAAGTATGGCCCTTTTCATCTTCCTCCTGCTTTCCCACTTGCATTTCTTGCATTTTCCTCTATTCTCTCCAGCCTCTACCTCCTTTCTCCCCTTATCCTGTGTACTCTTCTTTCCTCTTCATCTCTCTCTCCTCATCTAATTTTCTTCCTAAAAGTTGTCCCTTGTTTCTTTCTTTCTTTCTGCATGAGAAGAAGAAGAGGAAGAGAGAGAGAGAGAGAGAGAGATCCTACATTAGTGTGGGAACGGACCTTGCAGCTAATCTGCCAGAGTTAGAGGGTGACTGTATTGCTTTGGGGTTAGAGGACGTCTTACAGGCTATCACAGCCAGAGCATGCAGCTGGTCAGGCGTATCAACATGGGGCTACACAGCTTCATCTCTCGATCCTCTACCCATTGTGATTGGCAGAGACAGGATAAAGCCGTGATTATCCCCTATTATCCCTGCTCTTTTGTCACTGCTCCGTGTCAAAGGCAAGACTGCTGAAGCAGTGATTTTCTGCCTCGGACTTTCTCTCTGTCTCTCTTTTGTACATACACAGAGGACAAGAAACATAAGGATGGAGAGACGCAGAGAGAAATAGCTCATAATAATAGTAATAATAATAGTAACAATAATAATAAAAATAATAGTAATAATAATAATAACGCTAATAATAATATGATAATAATAAAAATATAATATGATAATAATAATAATAATAAATAATAATATCTATTATAATATAATATATAATATATAATAATAATAATAATAATAATAATAATAATAATAATATAATAATATAATAATAATACGGCTATAATTCCAGCAATCCTCAGAGTCACATTTCCAATATTCTCATTCTCTCATAGTGACTTAAGTACAAGACAAACTTAGGACCTAATATAGTTAGCTTTATTATTTTGGGGATTATTTCCTCTACTACAGCAGTCGCAGTTCAATCTGCTGTAACTTTATGTCCACCTGACTCTAATTCACCTCATCAACTCCCAAGTTATACAAACCCAACACCTTCCCATAGTCTGCAGATTGTGTACTGCAGCCATCCACTACCTCAGAATACAAAGTTTGCTGCTGTACTTTGGAAACATTTTGTTTAACATGCACAGTGTGTGCTTTTCCGCCCCTAGTGGTCTCTCAATCAAAACAGCAAAAGACATAAGTACTGAGGGATCTTGAGAATTGTCTTCATCATCAAACAATCCCCACTGCTGATAAAAATCTATGTGACTTAGACAGAAATGTTAATGGAGGAGGTCTTTTTCGTTTTTTTAAAAAACTTTTATTCATGTTACTTACTTGGACTTCCTTCCTCAACCTCTAATGCTCTCTTGGAAATAAATGACGGCAAATGTAATAACAAAGGTCGTTTATAGATATTTTGATGTTATCTGATGATGTCTTCTTCAACAAACACTTAGATGTGCTAGGTAATAAATAATATCAGATCTGGTCTTACATATCCATCAGGTGATGAGTGGCATGATGTTATGTGCTTTACTTTGCTACCACACAGTTTAAGTAATGTGTTAAACTGAAGTGCCGATAACTGTTTGCACATCATATTTCACATCAGCACCAAAAATAAGAATTACTTTTGCTAAATTTGTGCCTTCTTCCTTCCCGCTGCATCATTGTTATTGAGGTACTCATCAAGGAAACCGATAAAATCCATGGTTTGAGACAAAGAATGATAAGAGTTTCTCCCACTTGATGGTTCTTCTCTTCTGTCCATCATGTGACTCCATTATTCATGAGGGATTGTCCTGAGGCTTAACAGTATGCAAAGTTCAAGCCAATTTGCATATGACCATTGAACCATTGATGTGTGTGTGACGAGTCTGCACCTATGTGTGCATGTATGCTAAAACAGAAGACTGAAGACAACTGTTAAATAATTGCTTGAATGAACAGTGTGACTTTTCACAATCTATGGAGGTGCTTAATTCAGCCTTAATTTGCAGTGCATTATGTGTGAGTGTAATTGTAAGTCCTGTGTGTGTTGGTGTGCGTGAGTGGATTTCTTTTGGGTTGCTTGTCAAAGATGACAACTGTGATTATAATAACAATAGAAAGTAAATACAGAATAGAGAAAAGAGAGAAATGAGAACAGGAACAACATAATTTGTTGAACATTATCATAACAGCAGAGCAGTCGGGGAGTTTGATGGGTGTCAGGGAGTCTTGCAGTAGCAGGGCTCACCCCTAGCCTCCCAACATTTGAATCACTGTGTACCTCAAACACATAAACACAGAGTAAAGAAAGAAAACCAAGTCTTTCACATCCAAGTGTTAATGTGAAGAAAAAAAAATTCCTTGGTACAGGTAGATTTGACATTTCCATCTTTCACCTAATCAAGAAGATCAGATTTAGCACAGCTGGAAGTGCAGCCTTGTGGTTAGCAATGTTGAGCAGTAGCAACATGACAAGTTTAACTACATTTCTCAGTGATGTGGTGACAGAGTTGCTGTTTTCTGACTCAGTTTTTCAGTAGCTCAGCTCCTTTATTGATCAAGTAATGTGGTATCATCAACACAACAGGAGCACATTTCTAGGAGTTGACAAGGTTTGGGGCTAAGCCCAGACCATATGCGGCTGGGACTGTGTGCCATGCCAAATTTCTTTAAGATGGTCCAAACTGTTTTGCCTGGAATAATACACATCTCATTGTTACCTCCGCCAAGGAGGTTATGTGATTGGTTCGATTTGTCTGTCTGTCTGTTTGTTAGCAGGATTACGCAAAAAATAATGGACGGATTTGCATGGAATATTCACCAAAGATGGACCCTAGCATATCCTAGAGGTGATTACATTTTGGTGATGATCCGGTGAGAGCTGGAACTGTTACTGCTGGAATTATGCCGAGGGATTGTTGGGCCTTAGCTGAGATTTGCGCTCTCCGAGAGCTCTCTCTTTGAACGTACCATTTTTTGCCTGCCTGAGTCTGCTGATAGCATTCACTGCTTAGCATTCACTTGGAATGAAGTTGGTTTGATGTATAAAAGAAAAAAGGTACCTCAGACCTAATAAAGTACTGTAGCTTAGCTTGATGCATTTGTGTGTGTGTGTGGGGGGGTATCTTCAATGTGGTGAAAATTCATTAAAAAAGGAGCAACTGACTCACTACACTTTCCAATTAGTTTGCCCAACCCAGGCTGCTGTGAGGGCTTAGTGATAATACATTTAAAATGGCAAAGTTTGGATTGAAATAAATTTATTTTAGTGAAATTGTCCCAATCCACAGAAGGAAAGAAGGAGGAGACACGTATATTCACACCTTTAACCTGTAGCAACAGTGATCATCTTGCAGATCAAATCAAGTATGTCGCACAATTTGATTTTTATACAACCCTGCTCTGCTGAATGAGAAGCAATATGATTGTCCTCTTTGCATAGATTATTCAATATTCAACAAATGTAACTAATCATAACCAATAGCCAGAGCAAGACCTACTAGTATTCTCTACCACAGAGCTCCCAGCGGCATCCATTTAATCAGGATGTAACAATTGATACAGCTGAGTACATCGGTGACTTAGTATATATGCTGCAACTGTGTGGTTTTATGAGGAGATTTTTTTTTGTTACCCTCTTCCAGCAAACCCCAAGAAGTTATAGTGTTATAGTGATGGCACTGCAAGAGCAACACATTGAGATTCTGTTTTGTCTCGTATCTCTGCCTCTTCCTCTGTGGGTTTCTGCTGTTGAAAACTGTCCCAGAGCAGAGCTATTATTCACACTAAAGGCCTGAGGTTTGCTGTTCATGACACACATTTTAAAGTTATTTTCTGTTGGGTAAATCCATTGTCGAGCCAAGTTATCTGTGAGAAAATTCTAAGCACCAAACAACAAAACCAGCATCTCTATAAACAAACCCCAAATGCTGGTTTCCTCCCTGCTCAAAGCATGTTTGTTCTGTTCTCCACCCTGACCTCCGATCACTGGAAGGCATCCTGCAATTATTCAAATTTGCATCTGCTTTATGTTGGCCTCTTCTTCCCAGACTGTCCCTCCTCATCTCTTCACATAGAGGCTGGAGCACATACACACTGTTAAGATGTGCAAACACAATGCGACTTTGACCACTTTCTGCATCTGTTGTTGGAGATATGACAGCAACAACAGCACACTGCACTTTTTGTGTGTGTCAGGAGCTGTCACTAATAAACTTTGGAATGACTGGATGATATGGTCTGTCTCCATGGTTCGCCCCGATCTCATATTTCTGTCACATGGAGCTGAATTATGCATGAGGGCTCTCCTCATGGTTTGAAAGAGTGCAGCAAACAAACCGACCCTCTTGTCCCCTTTCTCCTTCTTTCACTCTTCACCATTTAGCTGCTCTGTGTCATTTTGTTTTTAATTTTCTGTTTGGCGTGTTCCCCCTTCTACCTTTTTCTCCTCCCACTGTGTGGAGTTCAGTGCAACTGTCTCTCTCGCTTTGCCTTCCCTTTCTGTTTAAAGGTTTATTTTTAGCAGCATTAGAATGGAGTTCCCCAGAGGGCTAAAGTATTTAGCCTTATGCTTCTGACCCACATAAATAGGCGAGAAAATAAAATTGTACATTCTTCATTCATTCACAGCCTCATATCCTGTTAGAAGTGTGTTTGTGTGAGACTGAGAGTCTCCAGGTGCGATGAGGGCTCACACGGTATCGGCTGATGGATGATTTGTAGTGTGCAATCAGCACACACGTATGATCTCCATTAGACAACAGACACATTCAAATACCACACGCATACTCAAATAATTAACAGGATTCAAATGGCATTTTACCCTGCTCTCTGCAGTTGGCATGATAATTGGCATTATTACTGAAATGCCACCTGTAGTGCGTCTCTGTGCATGTGTGTACAGTTGTGTAGAGTTATAGAGATCGCCTGCAGCCACTCTGACTAGTTTTCAGACCCCAGCATTACTCAGACACACGCTTACAAACACACACCTACATCTACAAATGCAGAATCCGTTTTGCAGCGGCAGTGGAGGAGTAGATGTGCGTCGTCATCGACCCACACACTTACCTTCACTGATGCACTATTTCACTCACCTCCTCACTTCTTCTCTCGCTTTGTCTGCCTCTCACAGAGAGTGCTCTACTCTGATTCAATAAACAAACTATATTGGTATTCAGACGTGGTCATCTCCGTTGTGTGTTGCTTGAATCTTACAAGTTCAGTATGATATGAAAGCCACGAGATATGACTGCTGCTTTAACCTGTTATGCAGTTTTTAAAGAGCTTAAATCCAATTATACGAATATGAAAACTTTATTATCCACAATGTGGAAATTTGCCTTCGGTTTCACCATAAAAGCATGTTGTAAAAACACAGTACGCACAACCGTAGCATACAGCATACACATAGGACAAGCTATATTTTCATAATGGCCTATGTAATAATCTAATTCCCTTTTTTCATACGGGCAAAACATTTAAAGTACCTTGTGACTTCCGCTGACAATAACATCACAAACGAGCACTCGGATAGTGCAAACCTCTGCCATGGCCCAGCAATCCTCGACATAATTGTTAGGGCCTGTGTACACCAAAGCATTTTTTCCTGAGGCCAGGCCAGTGTTCTTATATTCTGTCTATCACTGCATGGAACCACTAACGCTACATCTCTCAAGTCCTGTAAAGTGTTTTAATTTGAGCAAACAACAACAGTCATCCTGAGTTGTATGCCTTCACATCATTATAAAAGGAGACTGCAGCAAAAAGAGGAGGAGAAAAAAAATGAGAGAATGTTTTTTATTGTATCTATTATTGGAAAGTTAACATCAGTGTTTCAGCAACATTACAGTGTGTTGTTTTGTTTTTGGAACTTTATTTTATTTTGAAAAGCTACACCACCAACTACTGCCTTGGCATACAGACTACAGGGTTTTTTAGTCGTGTTTGGTTTGTGTGTACAGGGATCGTTTCAGGAAGGATGCCATGTGAACGCAGAAGGTTTTAAAAACGCAAAGAAAAAACGTCTCCGTTTTCAGCTAAGATGTTGCCATGTAAACGGGGCCTTAGACTCCATGGGCTGGAATCAAACTATGGACCTTCAAATAAATGGATAACAGCCCTACCTCCTGAGCCACAATCTCACCTACTAAAGAACTACTATTATAATCTTAATAATGAAAAACTTCTAATAAAGATGACTAAAAATCACTAATACGCCTGGCCAAGGATAATGGTATGCCAATTCCTAACATTCTGACAATTTGAGGGAGAAAAAAAAATAGTAATTTATGTTACTCAGTGGAGGTTGGCTTACCAATGCAGCTCAGGGCATCTACTGTAGTGTCCATTAATTTTCACATTTTATTCCACACACTATTCTTTCACCGTCCCATGATGCTCTGCTGTTTAAAGTGACGTTTACAGTAAATTCCTGTGAATAATCACATTCTCTTAAAGTGCTGTAATCATGCATTATTTCTCTCAGATTTCATTGCAGTTTACATCATGTCACTGTATGGCATTAATGCATTAAAGTTTTACAGTTTCTTTATGTTTAGATGTGTGTGTGTTGCCCTGATATGTGGCTCAGCGGCAGCCATGTTGTAATGCCACTTAACTGTAGGACATCAAAAAGAAAAGCCCTAGGAGGCAAGACAGACAGTCATGGAGACAGCTTTGATGAGGATCTGAAGCCATGTTTCATTATTAATGATGTCCCACTATACTGACGAGAAAAGTATGGCTGCTGTGATGGAATTCAGTATAGTAATAACAAAAATGACTCTTCCTGAACATCTTCATTTTAAACTAAACCAGTGGAGAGGCATGACTTACTACAATGAACGAAGCAGCTCAATATTTATTTTTGATTGTGATTTATGTGCGCCCTGCCAAGAATTCATGACCTACAAATTAAAATTCATCACAGATGTTTAATTAATAAAGGCGCTTTAGTATTCATTTTTAAGTCTTGGAAGATAACGGTCGGGTGAAAATAAGAAAACTGTGCCTCTTCTTGAGCACTGATGACGGAAGCCATTTTGAGCTGTTCTTTATTCTGTTTTAGTACCATGCAGTCTTGAAATAAGGACTCTCTGTAAACTATAGCTATCTCTGGCTGTTCTATGGAGGACGAATATAGTGCCCGTTGCCATGGTTATGACAGAGAACACATTCACACAAAAGAGCTGTGAGACCACGAGGATACACATCCCTCTCTCCTCTTTCGATCCACAAACACCACATGAAGATGAATTATCTGTGCGTGTTGTTCTTTTCTAAAATGTGATTACCGTGTTTGTTTGTGTCAGACGCACGTGTGTGAACAAGCCGAGCACCTGTGGAAGTACATTTGTCATTTTACAAGTTGAACACAAACTCACCGTCACAGTTGGGATAGCGGTGACGAGGGAGTAGACGAGGACAGGCGGTGCCTTGCTGTTGTCCTCAGGTCCTGGGTATGGCTTAGAGTAAGATTTGTCGAAGCAGAAGAAGCCCTGGATGTGCACGGGGAACGTGTCCGTGTACTCAAAGTAGTATGCCAACAGAACGGTTCCTGCCATGATGACCAGCTGGAAATAAAACATATTGGTTCCAGCTTTAGGATTGGATCCACAGGAGAGTGTAGGTGGTAAGGAAGAAAAGACAGCCGGAAAAAGATGATATAAAATATTTTCATGGATAATAAAACAACATTTTTCCTTCTCGGAGCAAAATGATGGATGCTTCCATTATGTGTAAAATGAATCAAGTGTGCATGGAGAGATAGTGAGGGATGAGGATGCGAGGGAGGAAGGGAGGGAGATAGAAATAGAGACAGAGTGAGACAAATAAGGAGACAGAGAGTGGGGGAGAGAGCAATGACAGAGGGAGAGAGAGAGAGAGAGAGATCTCTTCAACAGCATCAGTATGCAGAGTGGTGCGATAAAGAATAGAAAAACTGAACAAGGATGAGGGGGCGGGGGGGGGGGGGGCACAGATGGGGTGAAAAAGAGCAGAGCAGCGCAGAAGACAAGAGGAGGCAACAAGAGAGAGAGAAAAAAAGATAACACACTATAAGAATCAAATGCCTGTGCGATTCTCTGGTTGTTATTGTGCCACACTTCTGTTCTGCCATACATATAGTATCTGTTAAAAGACTTGAATTGTATGCATGAGAAGAAGAAGACAGAGGGTAAGAGAGGCAGAGGGGAATAAACATGGAAAACATAAAAAAAACAGCTATTCTGCACGGATGAGCCAGATGCACAAGTACTAATTATTCATTTATACTCCAGTAAACATCTTGACAACAGTTCTCTGAAGTAAAAAAAAACAAAAATTTTCTATAACAGAAAACTGGAGCTTTTTACAGTATTTGTTTGCCCTGTGAGAAAAGGCCTGAAACAAGCTAAAAAGGGAATGTGAGACTAATACAGCCAGCTACTGATTAGCTTAACTTAACTTCTATTGTATGTGAAGGACAAATTTATCAGTCGCAAAATATTAGGAGCCTCCACTGACAGGCTGAGCTGCTTTATAGCTTTAGGGATGTCAAGGTAGGAAAGAAACAGCGGTTTGGTGGGTGTGGGTAACACTATTACCTCAGAGGGCTTATAAAGGATTTGATTGTTAATAAAATATTACCACTGTAAATTGCCGTATGAATTATAGTCATTATTGACTAAACAAAAAAATCTGTGGTCAGAGATTTGCCAGCCACTAAAGGCGTGGGTATGTATATATGCCAAATCCAGACCTCAAACAAGGAGGTGGGCTGAAAAGACTATTTTCACTGCACATTTTTTGACCTGTCTATCAAAGGTGTAACTAATGACATTAATTTAGTTGCGGCATTGCATTGCATTAATTAATGGAAATTAAGATTAGCTGCACCTCTGCTTTTTGGTCAAAATGTCTGATGAAAAACATCTGTGTATTTGGGAAATTAAATTAACGCTTGAAAAAATATGATGGAAGTGAGTCGTGGCTTGAATTCAGCATGTCATTAATGATAAGGCATATATTCTGAGAATAATGTCAGAATGCTGAGATTTAAGTCAGAATTCTGACTTTTTTTCCTGACTTAAAAAACAAAAAACATTTGTTTAGACTTCTGATTTGAGTCTAGATGGGCAAAGACATTGGATATGAAGGAATCTGTGAGGTGTTTCGTCATGAAAGAAATGTACAATTGTTCTAGTTTGAGAGGAACACAATGTACATTGCGTCTGGATTTGCTTAAAGTTATAAGTAGGATCTGTCTGTTTGTTTGTTTGTTTTCTGCACCCCAGGTTAATATTCAATAAATATGGAAATTGAGAACTTTTATTTCCTAAGCTTTTTTGATGTACACAATGTGCACGAACAAGGCAGTTTGCAAAATATGTCTTTTCCAAAAGCTATAGAGCCAGTGGCAAACAAGGAATGAAATGTATATAGATCTGATTGATTAAGGAAATATGCATGGATATTGGACATATATTTGGCCCCTCTGTGCAGGATGTGGCCCCTTTGTGGCCCCTGAGTTAGAAACATCCTAGTTCCACCCCTGAAGATGGGTGAATTGGTGACTGTAAATTGCCAATAGGTGTGAATTCTTGCTTGTCTTTCAATGTGTTAGTCCTGTGATGAACTGGCGACTGGCCCAGGGTGTACCACCTCTCACCCAGTGTCAGCTGGAACAACCCCCACCCCCTTTCCCAGGATAAGCAGCTACAGAAAATGGATGGATAGATGGACTATTCACAATTTTGAAGGATTGTTAGAGAAGATAGAGAGCTGCTTTTTAATGCAGTAAAGAGAAATCGCTTCACAGTGGTTGATGGCTGAACAAGTGACAAACCACTGAGAGAACATCCTCCAACATTTTTATGCTCTTCAGCAAAGTGACAGGGTAACCGCTTGAACTAATGTTACAAGGAGGGGAAGGGGAGGCTTCTTACACAGCTCAGCTTTAATGCACAGTGAAGAGTGACAATAGGCATGAGTGGAGTGAGGGTGACCTAATTCAAACTCCCTACATTAAATGCTCTGCTCCAATGTCAGATCTGATGGTTTTCTTTTCTTGTTTCCTTCAGATGCATTGTTAATCTGTGGTTTCCCTACACAAATTGCCAAATCAGATCATTGATCTTTGCGTTCCCGTGACATCTAATTGGGGATGATGTATTCAGGGATAACTCTCATTACCTGTGGCCCTTTAAAGAAAAATCCTGAGGGGCACAGAAACCAACACATACATGCGCACACATATCCACTCATGCTGACAAACTATACACACACACCTCTAGCCTGCGGTTTATATTTAGACTATCAAGCAGCTACATGTTGTTCCGTGTTTGTTTCCATCTACATGAGCTTTGTGTGTGTGAGTGAGTGGGCGCGTGAGTGTGTGTTTCCATGTGCACAGTGTGTCTGAATATGTCTGCATGCATGTGGGTGCATTCCCATGTCTGAGGAAGAACTCTGACACGGGCACACCGTGTTGAACATTTCTCTCCATCATCCATTGCTCTCTTCTTGCCGAGCTACAGAAGGCTTGAGGGAGGGAAGTGTAGAGAGGTGGGAGGAATAGAACGAGGGAGGGCTATGGAAACCCATCAAAGTTTAAACACATATTTGAAGACAAGAGCAGAAAACTTCCCTGGGAGATTATCCATTGTCATTTTGCATTTACTTTTGCACGATGTAAGTACTAAAATTGGGTGTGCTCATTGACTACACTGTCAGTTTGAGAGCTCTAACAAGGTACTGTGCAGAATAACACAAGAGAAGACACAAGTTATAGCTGAAAACACCTCATATTAATTCTGGGACGAGCTCACAGTAAACATGTTTAAGTATGACTAAAATGTTGCTCCAGTAAAAGGAGTCATTTAACATTTCCTAAACACAAACAGGAAATACAGCCAACGACTGCATTACATCACTCCCATATGCACAAATGACCAGTTTCCTGCACACTCTGCAGCCACAGCTTTTTTCACTCAATATTAATAAAGGTCAAAGCAAATTAAAGCATTCTGTGCCTGCACAGTGTAAAAACCAGACAAGCTTAAGCTGCAGGACCGTCAATACAGGCCAACATCACTCTGTCACATGAGTCATCTCTGTGCAGGCTGGGTTGACACATGAAAAACCCTGTTAAGCCAGAGAAAGTGGACATCTTTTGAGAGAAACCATTCTTTGTGGCTGTCAAGAGTTGAAAAATGTTCAACTTTGGGTGAAACACTGTGTTTATCTCTGTCACTTTTTACACAGCCGTCCAATCACAGTGGAGGAGGGGCGGGACAAATACCACAAAATCTCATGAACCCACATATAGAGCTGCAGGTCCGTCCTCTCTCCCTACTTCCTCCAGCCTTCCCTTCATCCAGAGCCAGGGCCAGAGCAAGTCCTCTACCTTGTCTGCCATTTTTACACTCAGTATTTGTTAATAAAACAAACTATCCGCAAAATTAGGTACTTGCAACACAAATTACTTTCGTACATATTCGACATCATAGCAACTAAAGCGCCTCAGCTGAAAAATGCTGCGCCTCCAAAGCGCTCTAAAGCGCTTCCAGCTGGGCATTTTCAGAAGAGCACCTGGCATTTTCAGCTGGGGAAAAACACTTTGGTGGACACAGGGCTGTTATTTCAGCAGTACCAGTCCCATCTCTAACCGGATCATCACCAAAATGTAATCACCTCTAGGATATGCTAGGGTCCATCTTTGGTGAAAATTTCATGCAAATCCGTCCATTAGTTTTTGCGTAATCCTGCTAACAAATAGAAAAACAAACAAACAAAGAGACAAACCAATCATAACCTCCTTTGCAGAGGTAAAAATATGTCATTTGTCCATGTTGACACATAGAAGTATTTTCTGATCTGACACCCTTGTCAACAAGATGACCTAATTTTTTGGTTCCTTCCAAATGCCTACAAATATGGTTAAGGTTGGATGGATTAGGGCACAGAAAGGACTTGGTTGTGTTCAGGCAAAGATCATAGTTTGGGTGAAAATATGTACTTTGTTTAGGGTAAGGAAACATCTTGGTTTGGATTAAAATGATAAATGAATAAACGTCTGTCATCATGGTTACAATCAGTTAAGGTAATGGAGTGATCGTGGTGGAGTTAATTGAAAAGATCTCAGAGAGGGCATACTGTACCTCTGCCAACGCTGCTGTCAACCTGATCAATCAGAAAATCATTTCCAAGTAATGTCAAAACAAAATCCTGTAACAATTCTCAAAATATATCATCGTGAGGAAATCATCAGTTGTTGTATGTAGTCAGTGCATAGCACACTCTGATGCCGTTGCTTTACTCAGATTTCTGTCATGCCAAATTAAGTAATAGCAACTAAATCCTGGCGTTTGGAATCATGTATTTATCAAAGAAAGATAGAGTTTTAGATATTTAATTAGGCTAATTATCAAGATATGCTTGTAATTTATTTCATTTTATACCTAAACCAAGGATATTTTAGAATGCATTTTGACATCCTGTTGTTTCTATGAATATATATATATCTATTTTTCTTATTTTGCATCATCATTATTTTTCCTTTATTCTATTTTTTTTAAACTCTGTTTCAAGGTCTTACTTGGAAATGAGATCTCTGTGTCAATGTGACTTCCTAATGAAAAAAAGTATATTTAGTCTTTCAAGGCAGCCCCTGCTTATATTACAGCAAACATACTGTAGAAACATTTTTTTGTATGATTTATACAGATTTGCTTTTGCTACACCATAAATTACAAATCTGGGCTGGTTTCATCGGCAAGGATGTCAAACGAGGGATTACACTGCTATGAAATGAAATCCAATTTTATTTAGCTACTAAAATCTGTCAGCATAAATTTAGCCATAGGATGAAAACCAGGGTTTATATAAATGAAGCAGATTTAAGATGATGACCCCTTTGTAGCTGACCCAGTAAACTTAAAAGACATATCAGGCCATGTAATTAAGGCTTCGTGTTCACACCTCTGCACTTCAAAGGGAGTAAAAGCAAGAAAATCAAAAGAGACTGATACGGCACTGATGTGATGAGGAAGATCTCTTGCCCATGAAAGCCCTTTAACCAGAAAAGAGGAAAATAAAATGTGACAGTAATAGTGTGCTGTGATGGGGGGCGGTGAAAATAGATGTGGGCATCACTAATGTCCCCTGGGACCAAACTGTGAGCTTGCACATAAGTGGTGCATGTGTACCCTCGGCCTGTGTGAAGCAGCCAGATGGCAGAAAAGTCAACTGATAAAGTCAAACCTGTTTGCAGAAGGTGTGAATGCATGGATGGAGGCTGGTGTTGAGATGACAGCACCCTGCTGGGAGACAATGAATGTCAGACTGCTGCTCAGGATTGAGACATTCTGCTTCCTTTTGCACTCAAAATGTCTATGTTTTTAAATGAGGACAACTATTGCATGAATGGGTCCTTCTTTCTTAACATGTCAGGAATTAAATATTTAGTTTTGAAAGCAGTTAAATTATTTGTGTTTTGAAATAATTGCCCCTTTATGAATGTCAAATTTTGTGGCCACCAGGACCATCTTAATGTACTTATTGACTCAACATCGGTGTAGGAGACAGAACTGAAGCAGAGAGGATTCTTTACCGGATAGTTGATGGAGACTCGTCAGACTTTGGAGCTGTCAGATGATGACAGAGATGAGGATGAGTTTGAATGAGGGATAGAAGATGATGCAGACAGAGACAGACAGGGATGAGCAGGAAAGACCTTGTCCTTTGTGAGCCAGGAGTAGCATGTCTCCTGTCTTAGTTCCAGGGTAACACATTCAGTTCCAATAATTAGCTACTACTGAGTAATGTAATAACCATAATGCAGACATATTGCTATGTATCAGTGATCTTCATTAGTGATCTTTGAGCTTTGAAGATTTCCAAGTGGTGGCATGAAATAAGAATAATAATAATAACGTCCTCAAGAATGAAATGTTTGTGCTTATGAGTGTGGTTAACTGAGGACTATATTACATCATGTTATAAATCATTTATTACACGTTTATTGTATATACTCTTTATGAATGTAAGCATTTAGTGGTAAAATACCAGAACTCAAAAGGGCCCATAAGTACCTCAACTTCTCAAATAAATTGTGCAACATAATTCTCCCTACCATATTTTACTGAATGGCACTTCTGTTTTTAAACTGTGCTCTTTAATTGGTCTGGAATTAGAAATGTAGAAACACCTCTGATTAAAAGCATGTCCTCATCAAAAGAAACACCTTTTCTGTTAGGTTGGTTTCATAAAGCGTCACAGAGTTATAGTACGTTCAGTGTTCTGCACAAAAAGCTGCCCAAATTAGCATCGTTGTGATTTGGTTTCTTGATGAGCTCACATAATCACTTGATCGCGTGATTAGAGCCAATGCATATCTTCACAACAGCCAAGGTTTTATTTCTCTGATTTTCAGCAGATAGTTAAAAAAAAAAAAGCCAAGGTATGATTTCAGACCACAAACACACACAAATACGGTCAGAATAACATTAAGCCATTGCAAATGTCAGATCGCACATATGCAATGGTTTAATTTCTTCTTTTCTCTGCATAAATCACATGAAAACTGAGAATAGAAAAAAAGAAGAAAAACCTGCAGGCATTTCATGGACTCAACAGGGATAACAAGCGAAGGAATGGGCTGCCACCTGGTGTCACAGGACTGTATTACAACACACTCAGCGAGACAAGTGTTAAGATAGATGAGCCAATTGATTGAAAATAGTGGACAAGCCAGAGGGGTAAGTGTCTTAAAGAGAGGACTGGGAGAGGCAGCAGAGGGAGAGCGGAGGAAGATAAAAAGACGGATAAAACAGTTAATGAGACGTTAGTATATGACAGAACGTTCTGGGGGAAAGCTGACAAGCGCCACTGAAAAATAAAACTGAGGAAGGCAGCAGCAATAACAGAGAACAACAGGGGATAGGAGGTGAAGGGGAGTAAATGAGGATATATGAGAAACTGAAAGATGGTGAAGAAGAGAGAAATGTAAAACACAAAGAGGGGAGCAAAGGAAAGGAAGTGAATCAAAGCAGGCATTCATTCCCTCCCCCTCCTCCCCCTCCTCCTCCTCCTCCTCCACCACCTCTATTGTCTGACTCTGATTACTGGATGCATTTTATTTATTTTTTGGTATTTCATCTTAAATTGTTTTTTCTTTTGTTATCTTCATCATCAATCATTTTCAAACCCACACTCTCCTCTCCATCCTCGCTGTCAACACACACACACACACAGGCATGGAGACTCACTGCTGTCTCTTTGCATCGACACAGCATCTGCTTCACTTCATAACTTCCCACCCATTCTTCCTTCCTTTCACTTATCCCTCCCTTTATAGCAACAACAGTCATATAATTCTACAAATCCCTGGTCCTCAGGCAAACATGCCCCCGCATTTTACAAAGGGAGAAGAATAAAGCAGATCCAGGTTCACATATGAACATGTTTCCTGAATAAAGCCCTACAGTGCAATTAAAGGTCCTATTCCAAAGCTCTGTATTTACATACATAAACAAGAATTAAAAGGCATTCATTTTTAAAGTAAACTATTGTCTGATTTATAGGGTTGCATTTTTTAAAATGTATTTCTAATGTTTCTTTTGCACCAATGACAGTAATTTCACTTAAATGCAACCTTTCCTTGAGCCATAAAGATTGCCAAATTCATGTATTGTGAATATCTTGATTTATTCTCCTCTACTACAATTCATTTAGCCAAACAGAGCAACATGCAGCATGGGTAAGTGAGAGAGCGAGTGTGCATTTGTGAATCCTATAATTGTATGTAGCTCAGAGAGAAGCAAGAGCGTGGGATGAGATTACATCTTACATGAGCAATTTTATTTTAGAAACTTACTCCAGCAAGGATTTGAATTTTCTCATTTGCCCTTGGTGCTGCAACCTAAATAAGCAACGACTCCACACAATATCCGCAGATGATACTGTATGAGCCTATGTGGTGATATAGGGCGTCTCTCGTCACCGACTTCCTACCTAAATGTGGGAAGCAGCCAGCTAACGAGTGATTCAAACATGCACCCAGAGTGCTGAGAAATCCCTGCGCAGCAGACAGGCAGGTGCTATTCATGGAGTCTGGAAGATAATGAGGGAGAAACTAGGGAGAAAATAATGTGCGGCTGAGTATTTCCGGCAGTGCGTGTATCTCTGTGTGTCTTGAAGAGGGAAGGGACACATGAAAAAAGCATTTGGGTGAGCATTTTTATCAAAATTATCGTGAAAACTAACACCGGAGGAATGAATAAAATGCTCTAGTATAAGGTATCATGTTCAGGGAAGTGATAAATACTAAATTTTATTTCTTGCTTAACTTCTCTTATATAGCAATTAGAGACGTTAATGATATATAAATTGCTCATAAACAGGTTAAAGAGAATGTAAAGATAACCATTAGGAAATGCCTTCAAGGGCTGAAACTTTCAACTTTGCAAAGTATGAAAAGGAGCACTAATGGAGTAGCTTTGCAAGCATACTTCGTGCTTAGACTTGTAGAAATTGCGGGTACAGTTTGGCTGAAGCGGTCTTGGTCTTGGCACAAATAAAGCTGTGTGGGAAAAACAGAGTGAACACACAACAAATGTGTTGCTTGGAGGTAGAAGATACACTGAGGCAGAATCAAGCCCAGCAGGGAATATAGATGAAGTAAGAACATGCAGAGAGGATGCTTTGTTGTCGGGAACTGTAGACCTAATGCATTCAGGATGTTATTCATTACTGCAGCAAACTACACTGTGCTGCCTTCACACTTTGACCACAAATGATGAAAGACACAGCAGTGTCTATGCCGTCAATAAACAAGCTACGTGTTTGCTGAAGTTGATGCACTTCAAAATCAAGCACTAAAAAGCCTATGATCAGCAACACCTGTAACCATTAGGAGCAACACTGTCTCCGAGAAATTATTTTCTCATTAGAGGTGTCAAAGTTAACAGCTTTATCTGTGCCAAAAAGAAGAAATCATGAAAATTAAGCTGATGTGATTAAGTAAAAAAAACAACAACATTCTGATGCCTATAACCAATTTGCCATGTATTTCTTTGTTCCAACTCTGCACATGCCTTTGTTTTTTTTTGTTCTATATCATGGTCGGACTCCACATGGTTAAGAAAGGATCAATTTGATGGAGCAGAACTGGAGATGTTCTCTTTTTTTAGTGACCACATTCTTGTTCTTCGTCAAAATGCTTTTACATTATTACAAAATGCAACTCAACCACAAAGCTCAGTTGGAGATTTAGGTATGTAATAGTAGTGGTAGCAGCTAACATAGCTTCAGTGAGCTACGGATGTCTGGTAAGCTCACTTATTATTACTCCACACTCCACGCAAGATTATACTCATTTTCAAACTTGCAGTCATCAAACCTAACCATTGATGACTCAGGTGATGTCACTAGAGGCAATTTATGAGATTTTGCATGGCTTCCTCTGGAGTTACAAAAGGCTTTAACTGACTTTTTCGCATTTTTTCGCATTTCACTCCCTAGACCTATAAACAAACTTTGCCTGTAACTATTGTCTTTAAACATAAAAAAGAAAATCAATAAAAAAAAGTCTAATATTGACTTTAGCGGATATTGTATTGAAGAACAACATTTTGGGATTACCAGATATGCTTGACAATGTCTCCTCAGTGTATGAATGAAAATGGAGCTAAGGAAGAATTTCAGTGATTCGTTCACAACATAGTAGATAATAGAGGACATGAACCAACACTTGAGAGTATTATTAGTGACAACACAGGCCGTTCACCTGAAATATTATGTGGTCTAATGCTCAGCAGACCGTTTACTTTACAGAGCTCGCTGTGCCACAGGAGGATGGAGGCATCGAGGCATAAGGAAGGGACGAGGAGGAGGAAGCTCTGCTCCTCTGAGCTGGAAGTCAAGGCTGAGCAGGAGAGCTGGGAAGCCAGGATACAGACTGCAAGAACACATCCTGCAAAGGCAGTGTGCCATGGTTTTGTAGCTGTAGTAGGCCTACATCCAGTAAACAGTAATGATTATCACATCTCATTTTTGTTACAGCTGATACTACGCAGCTACTCACTGGCTGAGAAAGACCCACTCAAAGAGTCCACTTGTAGTCACTCAGTGTACTTTCAAACTCGTCTTCAGTGGAGATTTTCATTGTAGCCTGGCCTAGATCAAAACGACAACCCTCCACCCGCCCACCAGTTTCTATAGCAAGTCAGGAATCAGTTGTATCAAAATTACTTTTTTTAAAGAGGGCCTTTTTGAAGCAGTGCCTCTGTGAGAACTCCGGCCGGTCTCTTGTGTGGCTTTATAACATGACGGCAGAGACAGCAGCAGCATGAGGCAAAAACAAGACAGAGAAGTGAAAGCCACATAGAGACACAGAAAGAGAGAGAAGGGGGCAAGTTATCTGCTTTCCATTATTTTGTTTCAGTTCCATGCAGCTAAATTTGTGAAATCTTTCTCGTCTATAGAGGAAACCGATGAAGCCAGTTCACACATGATAAATCCAGAAGAACAAAATGATCACCATGAGAGACAGAGGGAAGATGGTAGAGGGAAGAAGAACGTGGAAAGTGTGAATATAGGTAAAGGAGAGACACAGTAATCAAGAGATATGAGATAAAAGAGTGATGAACTGAGAGTGGGACTGGCTGAGACGGAGGGCAAATGCTAACATGCATACTATATCATAGAGATAAATTGATAAAGGAGGAAGAAAAAAAAAGAGGGAAAGAGAGAGGGGATCAGCAACAAGATCATGAGAGCAAGAGGTAACAAGACTGGGAATTTGAGTTGAAAAAGAAATGGGTAATGAGATGCTAATGTAACAACAAAGTATAGTGCCCTCAGGAGGGAGCTATGCTACAGTACGCTGCCTCAGTATGAACACAGGAGGGGAACTGAATTTTAAAATGCCCTTTATTAAACTACCGCATTGTACACAGATTCATTCAGGTGCATAAACAGTCATTAAAGTCAAACTAGATTTACATTAACCCACCTATGGCCATGTTCAACAATATAAAAACAATAGATGCACCCTGGAGAAAAGGAAGATAAAGGTGGCAAAATGGGAGGAAACTGCAAAAAAAAAGAAGCAGAATCAGCATTACCACCTCCCCAGGACGCTGACATTTCATGTCACCTTCCAGTCTGTGACACAAGGTGAGCATGAGGACATGGTCTACTTTCCCTGAGAACGAGGAAGGGGTGAACAGAGACAAGAGGAGAAATTCAAAGAGTGAGGAGCCCCCAGAGGAATCACAGCTGGAGAGAAGTTCTGAGGAAAAACGAGGAGGATGGAGGTCTTTGCAATAGTTGACGAAGCCTTTTTTGCAATAGTTGTTGGAGCTTTTTAAGTAAAGGGGAATAATGGAAAGATCCATGGTGCAAAAGATGTGATTACTCAAAGGAACAAGTGCTGGAGAGCAGAGAGAATCTATATAAAACGAATGACTGGGCAATACTCAAGAGACCGTCAAAGAGAATACTGGAGAAGGGGAGGAGAACCACTGACAGATATAAGCCTGGAGATCTTAGAGATGCACTATGAAAAAATTAAAAAGCTAGAAAGTCATTATAACAAGTCCTCAAGAGGATGCTGAGAATGAGCCCATACCAAAGCACACTGAGAGAAAATAAAAGCAGATTAAGACGTGCAGGGATTGTGGGATATTTGTGCCATAAAGAGATGCAGCGGTAACATAGGTGTGTTGAAGAGTATTGCTATGTGGAAAGAGTGGAGAAGAGATTCATTTGTTAGATGACACACAAGGAGCAGAGAAAAACTATACCCCGACTTTAGAGGGGATGCTGTGAATGACTGATGGAGCACAAAAGGTGAGGTTAAAGAAAATCTTTAAGGAGAGGAAGAGGTACTGCTGCCAAGGACAGTTTACTCAAGGAACTTTTTCACTTTAAAAAAATTGACAGGGCTAACTTTTCCGTTTGTCTCAGCTGGTGGGATAGAAAAACATTCATATCTATCCTTAGCTATCTTGTTTGCCCGTAGGCTACATCTACTATTGCAAAATCTGAACTTCTAGCTTATCAAGTCAACTCCCTATGGTTCCATTTGTTTCAATGATTTTCACCAACCTCAAACTCTAATATCTTAACCCATAATAGAATGCAATATCACATTTTTAGGGTGAATTCAAAAGAAAACAGGGAGGGTTTTAATGCTAAATAAAAAAACAGCCAATTCAGCATGCTCAGCTATCGTTGCTGAAGCTCCGAGGACCTGCAGGCTTGGATCATGTTAGCGGTGGCGTGGTCTAATTGGGTTTCCACTGTTAATTATGCCAATTAATTAGGAAATGCAGCTGAGGCCATGAGCATCTTCACCAGATCATTTAGAGAGTAAAGGGAGAGAAGAATAGGCTTGGGAAGAGTAGAGGAGTGGAGTAATGGAATCGAGGAGTTGACGAGCAAAAAGGACTCTCAAGAGGGCAGAATAAATCCTGCTGAATGCTATCATTAAATGTCTCATGATTCAGGGTAATTACCCATTTTGACAATTCAATCAAATCAATAACTTCTTTTGGGAGTCAGTGAATTGAAAACAAAGCCTACTAATTCACACAATTTCCCAGATGACACTCATTGTTGCTAAACCACCGTGAGAAACATGAAATGACGGGAGAAAGAGGTGGAAGAAAAGAGGAAGACAATATTTGCATAGGACTGGAAAATGTGCTTTCATGTGTCCATCAGTTTGCTCTGTTCCCAGCGGTGTCTAAAACCTTCAACAAACCTTGTACAGATATCTTTATTTCACATATTTTACCTTCATTTACTGTACAGTGCACAGCATATTTCAAACAACTTGAACATTATAAGCAAAATAAAGTTTGAGATATTGGATTTGAGAGTCTAGATTTAGATTATGTTTGGACAAATATAACAAATACCCCCTTCATTCATTAATAATTACCAAAAACATGGAACAAACTACCTTTAATATGACTTTTAATATTCAGGTCTGTTCAACAGTAAATGTCACGTGTTGTTCCCTTCTGAAAGAAATACGTCCAAACACTCACCTCCACAAAGAGGAAGCATGGTACGATGTAGGTACTGGTCTTCTGGAGGCCTCTGTCATCAGGAAGGCTTTTCATCACCCTCCTCTGTGATGGCAGCTGACCACCGATCATCTGCAGGGTCAAAGGTCACAGCAAAGCTTTAGTTTACTTTGTTTTGTTTGTGTCACAAGGATAGGGTGGGTGTAGACCTATGGTAGGAAAACAAACTACTTCATGCATTGAAAATGTTGATTTTGACATCATTAAAAACTATGATCACACGAGTACAGACAGAAATGCAAAGTTCACAAACATGTCGATCAAATTGTATGAAGTTGTGGTATGTTTTTGAATATATTTAATGTGTTGTAACTGCTGATAAAACAAAACATAACCCCCCCCCCCCCAGAAAAACAGTAAAATATGGTATTTGCTGACACAGTGAGAACAGCCTGGTTGCTTTTGGAAAAAAACATTACATTTTGTGCTGCTCCAATCTCTCTGTGAGGAGCATGTTCAATTTAACGCGTGACTAGATGGCTATATGCATGATTAAAATTCCCATGTCAGATAATTAACTTTACAAGAAAGCAGAATGTACTTAAGTGCTGTTCTTTAGGAGAGTTAGAGGTACATGAGGTACTTGAGTATTTTTTTCCAAGTTACGATACTTTATACCTCTATTCCGCTACATTTCAGATACTGAAATAAATATATATATATACTGTATATAGTATTACTATATCATAGTATTGTTACTGTATTTCTGTATTACTGTATATAGTATTATTCTTATTCTCATATTTTTATATTATATCATATTCTTATATAATATACTATTATATATACTTATATTATATTTCTTATATTCCTTGTATTCTTACTCTTGTATTCATTTATTATTCATCCCATTTATTTCTAAGGAGAATCTGTACCAAAGCAAGTTCCCCCCGCAGGTCAGTAATTCGGATTCGGATTCTGAGATGTTGCAATTTTTATTACATCTATCTGACAGCTATAGTCACTGGTTACTTTGCAGATTCAGATTAATAGCAAATGTAATCAACTGATAAATAATGATGTATAGTATTATAAGTGAGCAGACAGCTTTTATTTCCTAATCTAAACTTTATCATTTACAGATTTTTCATCGCACATGTGGCATCAAATCTTCACAGTACACAATAGAATGTATCCAGCTACTTAAGATCTTCAGTCATAATGAGTACTTTTTACACCTAGGACTCATCATGTGCCATCCATGCATTAATAAACCTGGACCTCCAATGCTGCTGATATTGTCAATTAAACTGATAATCATGCCTGAGCACAAAAAGGGAATCCTTTCATCTTTTATCACCTGTCAGAGTAATAACCTTATTTTATGCGCACACCTACACAAACGCAATACACACAGACTCACTCACCCATATACGCAGAGAGGTCCACAAAGAAATATTTTGCATGATACATTAAAAATACACACATTCAGGTACACACGTACCCACAAACCAGTACGGGTAGACAATGAAAAGTGTTGGGAGGGGGAAATGAGGTTGAAAGGAGGAGAAGTAGACTGGAAACAGAGGAGCGATGATCAAAAAC
This sequence comes from Chaunax sp. Z400, assembly GCA_037577475.1. Lineage (NCBI taxonomy): Eukaryota > Metazoa > Chordata > Actinopteri > Lophiiformes > Chaunacidae > Chaunax > Chaunax sp. Z400. The sequence goes on along the minus strand of CM075191.1, from coordinate 23,590,213 downwards.
AAAAGCCTGACAGAGAGAGATTAGAGGGAGGCAAAGCCATGATGTAGACGTTCGGAGACTCCTCTGAAGTAAAGAGGGTGGAGTGAAAGCCAGCAGACTCAGCAATGGGAAATAATAGCGATCGGGAAGATAATAGAAGTTGAGCAAAACAACTTCAGTCCTCAAAGTGAGAATAAGAGGAAACAGGGAAGAGATGGCGAGGAAAGTTAGGCTAGGAAGGCCAGTTTCTGAGATGTTCAGGGCTCTCTGACAAAGATATAACTACACTCACGTTAAATAATGTCAGCATCTGCTCTTTAAAATTTAGGAATGCCTCAAAAGACTTTTGAAACAAACAGCGAATACAATTTTTCCTGGAAGAACCAACTTTAAAATCATGACTTTAACAGTCATAAAGCAAATGCAATCAGCAATCTTCAGTATAATTTCATTGAGTTCTCTTCTCAGATATCGAGCCTGTTCGTTCATCTCCTTGACAACAATTATCTCGCTGACTTTATGGCTGAGGGAAAATCTGCTGCCTTGTCAGCCCTTTCTCCAATCAATGGTTGTTTTTGGTCAGAGGGGAGGGAGCCACTTCACAATGTTGGAATGCATCCATATCTAGAGCACTTCACGTATCAGTGATATAGTAAAATGTTATATTTGAAATAAGAATGAATGATATTTTGAAAATAAAACAAACAAAAAAAAGACTGAGAAAAAGCATCATTTGTGATTAAGATTAAAAAAGTATATATTTAATAAAAACAGGAAATAACCATATTACCACCATATTATACACATAAATAACCATATAATTAAAAATTTGGTAATCCCACAACCCTAAATTCACTTGGATCTTCTCTCTTCTGGATCAGTTTAATCTAATAAATAATTGTTGCTTCAAAGACTTCTCTTCTGATTCATCAATAATACGCTGAGATTCAAAGAACTGTGTGAAAACATAGACACACGCTTATATCATGTACACAATTTCTAAAGCAGCGTACACACCAGGAATGGAGCACACCAACTGGATGAATGGTGCCTTGAATTTAAACATGCAGGATTTGGGGTATAACAAACCCCGATTCCTGCAAAATCATTCCAAGTGCTGTCACAGTGTCCGCAAACGTGAACTTCAATGATTTGGGAATGAAATCCCCCCCCGGCAGTCAAATCATCACCATGGCTCTCTATTTATAGGCTCACATGTGACTCGTTTAGGGCCAAAATGGTTGAAATCTCCCTACATTTTCCAAAAACAATGTCCTATGATAATCCCACTATTCCAGTAAAGCTTCTCCTATAGTTGAGCCTCAGCTACATGAAGTGCTTTCACTGGTGTTATAGTATTCACTGATTCTACGCAAAGAGAACAGGTTGTACAAGCTGTGGCATAAGATCAAAAATTACAAATACACATACATACAAAGGAGATGGTGTGGCGCAAATACAGTATTTGGGTTTTCCTTTATTTCACCCACTTCCACAGTAATGAATAGCAATCTGTCATAGGGTTGGCATGAATTATTGTCTAGTTTCTGTCTAATGCCTTTTACTATGAGTGTGTGTGTGTGTGTGTGTGAGAGAGAGAGAGAGCGAGAGAGAGAGAGAGAGAGAGAGAGAGCGAGAGAGAGAGAGAGAGAGAATCCTGCACAGAATCCCACCTGTGCTGCACCTCAGGTTCATGGAAATGCAAGTACTCACACTCTCTCTCTCTCTCTCTCTCTGTCACACACACACAAACAGACACACACACACACACACTCAGAAACGACCTGTGTCCAAGAACAAGCAGCAGAAAAAGCAAGACAGTAACTGGTTTGAAAAACTCTCACCTTAAATCTCTCTGTGTGGTATGTGCTGCTGCACAGTGACCGCTGCCTCCTCCGAGTCTCCGTCTTTAGGAGGATGAGCTCCTACAACAGACTCCCATTCTATGGTTGCGTAGTAGTCTTTGCCCCTTTTCAAAGCTTAACCACCCTTCACCTCCGCCGCTCTGCCACTGAGAAGCCCTCGGCAATGAGTGTGAAAAGAGGGAGCTTGCCACACAGCCAGGCACACTGCCGCTAGGTCGCTAAGCTAAATATGATGATCTCCAAAAGCACTTCAAGGCTAATTAGTCAAGTGAAGGGATCCACAGGCTGGTGAGGGAGGCTCCTCAGCGCAGTTGCTTCTGGATTCAAGGAGAGGAGAAGAGAGGGAAACAGAGAGAAGGAGAGAGCGTGTGTGTGTGCATCTGTATGCTTGTGTGTGAGGAGAGCCAAAGAGGTGGACGGGAAAAAAACAGAGTAGGAAGAGGGAATAAGAGAATAAGACAGCTGGAGTGGAGGGCGAGCGCAGGAAAGAGTGAGCATGTGTGTGAGAGAAGGGAAGAAAGATGGAGGGGAGGGGGTGAGGGCGATGCAAAGAGAGAGAAAGGGAGAGGGAATGAGGGACTCTATGTGTGTCAGAGGCAGAGGCAACACAGTTGCTAAAATTGTAGACACCGTGCACTTTAGTACCCCAGGAAACCACTTTGATACTGGAGACAGTACTGGGTGAGTGAGCGTGTGAGTGCACAAGTGTGTCTTTCAGTGGTAGTGTGCGTGTGTGTGTGTGTGTTTGTGTGTGTGTGTGTGTGTGTGTGTGTGTGTGTGTGTGTGTGTGTGTGTTTGTGCAATTCAGGCGACACAGAAATCAAAGCAGGAGAGGAAAAAGCCATTTGTAATCTAAATGTAAAGTGTAGCGATGAATTGTCAAGTGGTGAAGTGGGACACATCCTGCACATGGCTCTTTGTGGGTCAGAGCAGAGGTGCCTGATATCAAGCTCACCAGCAGTGTATGACTGCACAGGTGTGTCTTTCTGTGGGAGTGTGTGTGTGTGTGTGTGTGTGACTGTGTGTGTTTGTGCATTGGCATTGATTTATCTTTAACACATTCTCTGTCTCTCTCAGGGCCAAAATGAAGAATGCATGTTTCTGTGGCTGCATATTTGTCAACGTTTGCTGGTTTCGCTACAATGCCACCTGCAAGGCTGCTGGACACTCGGACATTTCCCTCAAGCGTTGCAGAACAGAGGTATGGACTTGGCGCAGACCTTAGACTTATGATCAAGAACCACCAGTAGATGGCATATCCCCCTGTCCCCTGAGTGTATATGCACCGCTCCATCATATGGTTGATGGAGTGGTGCACCCTGGTCAAGTTGCCAGTTCATCACAGGGCCACATAGAAAGACGAACAACCAATCTCACTCACATTCACGCCTACGGTCAATTAAGAGTCACCAATTCATCTATATTGCATGTTTTTGGTGGTGGGAGGGAGCTGGAGAACCCGGAGGGAACCCACGCAGACATGGGGAGAACATGCAAACGCCACACAGAAAAGTCCCAGGTCCTCAGGTGGATTTGGACCCGCAGGACCTTCTTGTTGTGAGGCAACAGCGCTACCCACTGCACCCCTGTGCCGCCCATAATAAACATAAAGAAGAAAAAGAAGAAAAAAACCCAGTTAGAATGCAAAAGGGTAGGGAGACAAAGGGGAATATGGAAGTTTGGCTTTATTTGTCATGTCAGTAAATATGAAGCTACTGCAAGCAGCCAGTTAGTTTAGCTTAGCTCAGAACAAAAACTGAAAACAATGGACATTTCCTGACCAGAATGTAGAAATAGTCAGTTCATGAGCAGTAGAAGCTCTGAATTTTGTTCCCAGGGCTGTTTGCCCAAGTTGGAAGTCTTTACCCGAGATAAGCTCACCAGTCACTGGAAGCGACTTCATATTTCCCACACGGACAAATGTGTGAGGAAACAGCATTATGAAAGCTGCTCACCCTTTTGCTGCACTCAAACAAATCACTCCCGGCTGGAGAGGGGCCACGGTCCATTCACATTACGTCTTTTTTTTTTCTTTCTGAGAATAAAAGGATAAAATCCCATGGTGTCACAGATGTCATAGTTCCCATGGCAACGCGCTGCTTTCATAGAGTACAATGACAAGCGAGCAAATGCACATATACAAAAATACACACATTTAGACATTTAACAGTGCACATACAACGTAGCTGAAACAAGTGCCACTTAATGACACTGATGACACTTTCCTCACAAGCTCTCATATCATCAAGCCTGAGATAAGTAGCGTGACTCAATGCTGTCTGGAAGACGTTGGGTTCAAAAAAAGACACAAAAAGAAATACTGTAATCTCAAACAATAAAGCTTCATCACTCAGTTAATGATTTTTCACTGACAATGTAAGAAAGTAAAGACGGCACCAGTTGTATCAGTTCCAATAATCCGAAGGCATACAAGGCAAAAGCATCGCCTTGAAAAGGTTTATTTGAAATATAACAGCAATTAGCTGCTGCAAAGACATGAGTGACTACACTGATATCTGTCTTTAACAGTGTCCCAAAGGACAAGTATATTATCAGACCCATCACTTAAACTCATACTCTGCAGGTGAGCAGTTTTCAGTTGCATCCTTGATGGTTGAAGCCTTTAGAAATGCCTGTCTGTTCCTATAGAGTGATTTATGTGATAAAAAAGCAAACAAACTCAAGTATCATCATGCATTATAAGAAAAGAAAGAGTGAGAGGAGTTGTCAAAGTCAAGGGCTACACAGGGAAGGTAGGTCTCTGTAAATAGGGCAAATACACACTGGTGGGCACGTGTAGCCTAAAAACAGATACACGCAAGTGCAGCCACATACTGTACTCTCCTCTCTTGACTTTCCTTCCTTTTTTTTTTGCACACTCCTTTCAGCCCAGTATACCTGGATAACAGCCATATTGGACAATTCTGCCTTTAAATCCAAAGCCATTGCAGTACATGTTGAGTTCTATATATATATACGGCTGCAGAGACTGGGCTAGTTGATTGGCATATGATGACATATATGTGACTTTCATGCAGGGAGACGGAATATATCTCCTGTCACAGGATAGGAATTGATGCTTTTCATATGAATCATCAACACAAACGGTAACCAATCGTTTTACTTCCCTAACGCTGATGTGGCTGTGATCCATATTTCTATTTTTTCAAGGATCACATGACTGCTTCCATGTGAAATTATGACAAACTCACAGAGAACTATGCGTGTTTTTGAGGAGTATTTCAACATCGCCAGATCTTGTTTTGGTTTTCTGGCCCACAACTTTCTTATTTGTTTCACTCAGCCTTGCTACCTGACCAGCACCAAATGGCAGAAAACTGGCTGGTGAACTGCAGAGCAGTGCTTGGCAGCTTGATGTGTAAAACAGACAGCTGTTAAAGTAAAACTTTGCCAGTTTTCAACCAGCTTTGTATCGTTACAGTCCCATATGGAGCGAAGCCTGTGCCTACAGTAGATGCCAAACTCAACTAAGTTCTGCTGCTGTAATTATACACATTTCAAATTGTGAGCTGTCTGACTGAAATGTATTTAAATAATCTTTAACTTCCCTTCATGTTGCCTGTACACCGAGCTTCCTGCTCTGGGGTTGTTGCTCAAAATACATATCGTAGTTCTTCATGTTATATACAACCTGGGTGGTGCTGCCCTAGAATGACCTGACCTACTTTGTCTCTGTTTGACTTTACCTGGTATTCTTGTCCTAACCCTCACCAATCATCAGTCCTCAGGCTTAAACTTAATCTACCCAACCTACAAAGGCAACAAGTCCTAGCCAATCAGAGGTAGAGTAGTGTGGGTCATTTCGGCTGTCTAGTCACAGTGCTGCAGGCCTCCTTTACAGATTAGTATTTTCACATTGACTTAGGTAGCATTGTGGTGGCTGAATGTCTAAGCAAGCCCATCAGCTGGTAAGACAAACATAAGGCCTTTTGGTGGTTTCAAACCTAATGCAACCTAAATGACCCCCCTCTCTTTACCCCTGTATACAAACACAAAAGCAGTGATACAAATAGCTCTATTGCCGTGCTACACATGCAAGCAAACAAAGGAAAAGTGTTTAGAAGGTGCTGGTACTCATATGCATGAATGCACAGGTACAAAAGAGCATGCATACTGTATTGTTGAGGCCACGTTGCTATTCTAACAAATACCAACCCCCCACCTCACACAAACGCATGCGCCCACAAAAGACAGTGAGACAATTTTGCCATATTACTAAGGAAAAGCCTTGTGATATAAGCCTGAGTGCTCCCACTATCTAGCTGCTCACGAGAAGACTCTCTTGTCTTGGGAAATGAGAAGTAGGCCGAGTCAGTGGATGTGCTCATTTCATACACCATCAGTGTGGATCACAGCCAAGGACATTCTCACATCAAATAGTCATTGCAAGGGAATTTCAGCCATAAAGAATTAATCCAATCTTTAGCTAAATTTATTATACAGGCGATACAGCACAGGTCAGCTAAGCTGTAATTTATGTGAATAAAATATAGACCCTCTCTAAAGATGATGTTACCCGAGAACTTCAGGGGCTCATATCCTCGATTCGGACATGTTAAAAAAGCAATTAATCGTGAGAAAATGAGACTGAAGTATATTGTGGTAGAAATTAAATAAGATTAAGCCATAATTAAATATACATAATAAAAATAGCTTGGTCTAGTTTTATATCAGGGATCCAGAGTATGAAAGTAGATAAAAGGTACCTTTGGTTTGTCCTTCCTGTCATTCATGGTCAAAACTTTATTTTACCATTCCGGGGTCAAAATTGCGACAAATGTTTTACAAAGCTTCAAGTAAGTTTTTCTCATGTGTGAACAGTATTAAGGAAAAGCAAAAACACACTTCCAATAAATTCCCTCTAAAGCAGTATTACAAATAATCTGTTTGTCTTCAATGCAGACTAAAAATAAATACATGCATCAGTTTAAATCATTGCACAGTTGTAAATAAACTTCAAAGAGCTCTCCATGCCTTCCTGTATGCAACTAATCCCAAGAAATGAATGTGCACTGCGCAAAGAAAACAAAAAGAAGCAAAGACGCACACATCTGGAAGTGAAACACTGCATCCTATAGTGCACCCACATGTGATACGTATATGCTGTGCTTTGTATTAAGTTCTTCTGATTTTTCAAATTAAAGGAACACTCCACAAAAGCTTATGGTCAGAGTATGATCTAACTGGTGAGCCAAAAGGAGTCACTGAAAAGAATGGAGCTTCAGTCCTTACAAAATGACAACAGCAGCAGCTGACTTGGATTTACAACCATTACCTCCAGCATAATCCACAATGTCACGATTCAGTTATTTTCCAGTCAATCATTTATTAGAAATCTAAGGCAACCAGTTTATACCAGTTTTTGTTTTCTCCATGTTTAAGGGTGCTGAAAGGGACTTTAAACATTGGAGGCACCCCTTTCATTCATTTACTACATTACAGGTAATAATTTCATCCATATTCTGTCTTTCTGACTTTCATCCATGAGCTGTTACAAATCAGGTCCCATGGAAATGCTGCCTTTTTGCACAGATGCCTGTTATTACCACTGAAAATACGATATGACCCTCAGGACCTGCAAGAAATCAGACCCCATGGTGAAATGAATTGTAAGGTTGAGGCGCATACCTCTGCCAACTCCAGTGTGACTTAAACCTGAGCAGTTTCCAGACTATGTTCAAATAAATCATTGAACAATCCCCACTATAAAATGTATCAGCATTTGATGATGTCATTGATTTAATTGGTAGTGCCTGATGCCAAATTAATTAATAAAACCCATTTAGAGTCATGTGTTTATCATCAGTAGTTTATGAGTTATAAACAAATATATGAGTCGCAGTCGGATCTATTTGTCCTCTGAATATACTGTAACTTTCTTACCTCTCACCGATACATGAAATCTTACAGAAGCGTATTGCTTTCACTTGAGAAAAGAAACTTGCCCTGTTTTTCTGAATTAAAGACATCATTATCTCATTAATCCAGAAAAACAGAGCAGAATTTGATTTTTTTCATGAAAACTTTTGTTTTTCTGAATTAACGAGATAATTATTTCGAAAATATTCTGGGGAAAGTTTCATGGAAAAAAATGAAATTCTGCTCTGTTTTTCTGAATTAATGAGGTAATTTGTTAATGATGTCTTTGTGTCTCAGAAAAAAGGGCTTTTTTTTCTCTATTTAATGCAATACGCTTCCGTAAAATCCAGAATGACTGAATTTCCATTATCTCATCTACATACTGGTGGCAGTGGCGTGTCTCTACTGTGACCTAATACATAATGGCTCTTCCAAATATAATTCTTTCAGCTCTCAGAATGGCGCATCATGGGCATTTTAGCTTCATTGGCCTATAATTATATTTCAGGATATTGGTAAAAATGTAAAAAAAAAAAAAAAAGAAAAAAAAAGGGTGCTATCTCCTAATGTTGAAGAAAATGGAAAAAAAATAATCCAGAATCTGCATCCGTATCCAGCTAAAAAAAATCTAATCAGAGTTTAAATCTTAATTGCTTCTTTTGCAGCTGTGAAGGAGCTGACTGGGGCTGTAAAAGTTATATATTAACCTTTCACAAACTTTTACTTTCCTCTGCACAACAGTTTTTCACTCACCCAGCTGACGTGACATATCGACGCTCTGACAAAGGCAGCGAGCATTTCTACCTGTTGCGGTGCAGGAACGCTGCTGACGCGCTTTGCAGTCGCTCCGAGTGACAACAACAGGAAACCTGAGGCTGCTGCCGTCTGGAGGGCTGGCCTCACTGTAATGACTGGAGTCAGGTAACCACCACAGACCGACCCTCTCCAGTCCCCGCTTTCACCGACGAGTCCAGGCACGACGGGAGAAGGTGGCAGGAGCGGTTTCATTTTTTATCTTCTCCCTCTGAAACTAACTTTACAGAAGCGTAAAAGTTTGATAAACGTCACGGCGAGTGGTCCGGTGTTCACGTGACGAGCGTAGCGTTTTGGGGGAGCTACGTAGCTCACAGCAGAGGCGACGCAGGTGTGAAACTCGTTCGTGTCGTATTTTATATTATTCTTGCCACATAATTTATTTAGCTCGGAGGATTTCTCTCGCTTTTGTGTCGGGCGTCCCCACGTTTTTTTTTTTATGACTTAGTTTCGTTTTCCCTCTTCTGACAATTGGACATAAATTATAAAGTGGCCAAGTTTGAACAGGTAAGTGTGTTCCGGCTTATGTTGGGCAACATTTCTCTCCATTACCCTTGAAACCATTTAATGTGCGTGGTCGTTTGACGCAGTTTTGTGAGTCGGGACAGTCCCAGCAGCTGTGGACTTATCTGACCTCTGTCAAGCGTTGCAAACCAAAGAGTCATTCACTGATGAAAAACCCATGTTCACATATCTGTATTAACATTTTCCCACCATACTTTGCGTCTATCTAGCTGTTTGTTCTGCAAAGTTTGTTTTTTATACATGTGCCAAGTTTTATGAGTTCCATAACTAAGACTGAAAGCCTCACGTCTGCAGGGCATTTACAACTTTCTATGATGCACTGGTTAAGATAGCAGGGCTTTCTTTTGACACCTTTCTAAGCTGCTGTTGCAGTTGCATCAAACTGCCAACACACTATGAGTATGTGTTGGCAGTTCAGGAACTACACAAGACACACCATGCAGTCAGGATCTCAAGTTACCACACATGTATGACTCACATAATGTCAAAGAGGTCTTTCATTTTTAACCATACTGGCAACCAAATCCAATATCTGCCCTACAACATCAGACAAATGATGCCTAGTATACCAGAGATCCTCAGATTCGCCTCAAAATCTCCTCACCTCTTCCCCGTTCCAAGGATCACCTCCTTCTTTACAAAATGTCATTGAAATATGTTCAGAACTTTTTGAGATATTCTGCTAACCAACAGACAAACTTCGATGACACATAACCTCTTTGGTGGAGGTAATAAAAAGTACAGTCAATGTCCTTGGATGATTATTGGATCAACTTTAGCTGTTGTCACTCTCAGACAAGCTGGTATAAAACTTTAAAGCAAGCCTCGTCTGAGATGCTGTTTATTATTGTTACCATCTGGTCAGATTTGTAGGAACTTTTCACGCTTTTTTTGATACATGAGATTAATGTCTTTATGTCACAGGTTTAGTCACTGGTTCTGTCGTTACCTCATTGATTGTTGGCATTGATTGTTTGTTTGTAGAAGTTAGGAACAGATTTTGATTAATTTTTTTGGAGGTCCAGGGCACGGCCCAAGGAACAATCCATTAGATTTTGGTGTGTGATCCGGATCATCATCTGGATCCAGAATGTTTTTTTAAAGGATTCTTTGCCATTGTGGGACAGCGACATCTAGGGAGATCTTTCTACTCCAATCTTTCATTGGACCACTATTGATGTGAGCTAATTTTAGATCATTTAAATCAGCCGAAAAAATGCATCTACTCGCATATTTGCACATGAAAAGTGTTTTCCTCTGGTGCATTCTAAATATGGCATAGATCCCATGTCGATGGGCTAGCCACTTGCAAAACATTTTGGTTTTGATATGAATCTGCAAAAATCTACCCAAAATGCACAAAGAGGAAGGGAGATAGTTAGACAGAAGACAGATGAAAGGGCTGAAAGAAAGTGTGTGGTCTCTGACACCAGCAATCAGCAAGAGTTTTATCCTTTCAAATCATGTTGGAGAGAACAGGAGAGAGTCAGACTAAAGACAGAGAGACATAGGGAAGGAGACAGGAGTAGCTGGGAATGATGAAATCCATACTGTCTTTGCTTGGCAAATTGGGTGATGGATGGGTTTCCAGCAGGAGGGAAGCTCCTCTCTGCCTCATCGACTCTACCTTATCTCTCTGTCTGTCCGTTGGATTTTCTTTGATGTCTGTTGTCAGCATAGGGGAGCACCTCATTAATTCTTCCTTAATTTCCATTGTTCAATTAGTTATGCACAATATCTATTTTTTTTTTCAATACAGCTAACCAATAATTGCCTGCTTCTCATGGCCAATACTGATCAGATATTTTCGCATTTTGTCTATTTTAAAAATAGCTTCCCAATCTGTTATTTATGCATATCTGAGGGTAATAAAGGATTAGGTGTAGTTAGCAAAGATGGATGATTTTGATACTCCATAGCTCTAATATGATTTGTCGTGTTATAATTTGCAGACTTTGCCCTCTTCTCTGAACCCTTTTGGAATATATATATATTGCAGATTACAATTGTGTTGTCTTGCTTTTAAACTGTAAAAACATGTCTACACTAAGTGACAACCTCGAGCCTTGAGGTTAGTTCCAAATTACACCAGAAATGAACATTTACAGTTTGGTACAAAAGCTGGTTTTGGTCTCTGATGCTAATTCCCTGTTCCACTGTAACTCCCTTTAAAAAAAAAAAAAAATATTAGGTCTTAAAATTATGCAAAATTAAAGGTGCGGTTACTTTGACTGACGTCTATCCGTCTAGCCATTTCCTTGGCGTCCCTTCAGCTCATTCCACCCAGCTTAATTTGACCCGTGTCAGCTTCACCCACACACCACCTCTTTGCCCCCCTGGGAGTTAGGTGGACTCAGGCACTGCCAAGTTGGCAACAGCCGGAGTCCTGAGCTTCTTAATGGGTCTTCATAAAGTTACAGGTGACGTCACAGTGGCTCTGTCCACTATGTACTACACAGTCTATATTCTACACTGTGTGACTCTCCTCATGTGCAGCAGTTCTTCCTCTTCTCCGTGTTTACTGGTGAATCACAAAGCATGTTTAAAAGTTCATACTGCCACCTGCTATTGACTATAATTTAGACATGGCTGTTAAATGGCCAAAGATGTATATTTGCCTTATCGTGCATCCCTAATTTTAACTAGGTGGGGTTGTGAGTTTCACAGCTCTACTCTACACTCCCTCTCTTTATGTTTCATGTTGCCACCATTCAGACTGTGTGTGTGCAGACTGCACAAACACACCCTGCTTCAGGCTGTTATTATTATGGCTGCACAGAAGATTAGACATAGAGACGAGCGAACAAAGATGGTTCACCTGGAAACAATGGCTCACTAAGACACTGGCCACACAGAATGTGAGTAGTAGAAAGATCTCATCATTCACGTGAAGAAATGATTGAATTGATAAATAAGTTTATTCTCAACCGGGGGAAAAAAAACTCCTGTTAGTTAACGCAGCTAAAAATTGATTTTATGCAATTAGGTTATGTTTATTCCATCCATGAATTAGTTCTGATTACAGTTGTGAGGAGTATCTTACTTAAAGGGCCAATCCACCAACTTAGTATTTCAGTTCTGTAAAACTGGGAGACGTGAAGGACAAAGAAAGCTCAAATATCTCCACTTTTATAGCGTAGCTTCAAAAATCATTCATACAACATGTCCTACAATGCAACTGGAGAGCATTTTTCATTAAACCTTCCCATATCTTTCAAATTCCATACCCCAAATCTTTTCTTTTTTTCTTCTTCTTTGCCCTAACTCTGATAGCATCACTATGACATAACCAGAGTTTTTCCCTCCGTCTTAAGAAAGCTTGTCTAGAACCACAGTACTGTTTTGGTTCTGACTGTAGCACTCACAATATTAAGTGAACCTAATGTGTAAAAGGTGTGGCGTGCTGCTTAAAGCAGGTTAAACGTGTTAATTAATTCAGTGTTACAGTCTGTGTTGGCATAAAGTGCAATGGGTTAGTCTTTTAAATCATGAGAAATAATGAAATTGAAACATGCAGTAAGCCAAATTGCCTCCCAGTGAACCCAAGTGACCTGCACATTGTTTCTGCATTATGTCAACATGTCAGCATACCTAAGATACCAGCAGTGTCCCAACATTGAAAGGAGGACTATTGTCTGAATTTTAGCAACTCGACCATTTGTTTGTCCTCTTTTCCTTGTGATTTTGTGTCTTTTTTTTAAAGACACAGACGTAGTTTTCATACGGCGCTCTTAAAAAACCATTCTGCGTCTGTGTCTGCACGTGGTATTCCTTTCATTTTCAATGATCTGTAGACTGAAAGCCTCAGAAATTCAATCTGGACAGTTGGTGTGAAAAGGAGGGAGCTAGAAAAACATCATCAAACATCATCATCATCAACATTAATCATCTTTGTTTTACACATGCCCCTCTTTTGACTCTATAAACAATGTTTTAATCAGGCAGACAATGACTAGACTGTGAAATAATGTGTTGTACTTGTGGAGGTAATGATCTGAGATGAGAACTAAGACAGAACTGAGTTGCCTTGGTCAGGATAATAGTTTAGCTTCTTCGCTTCCCAGCATTTCCCAGTATTACAATCTTCATTAAGTTCTCTGAACTGTAGTCCCGTTTTAAATGTAAGTTTCAAAAGATGTCGGAAATTTGATGAAAAACCATGTTATTTTTATATGCACTCGTACTGAAGCATATTGCATTCACTTGAGAAAAAAATTAGGTGTTTACATGGAGCATTTTCATTCTGATAGAGCTTTTAAACCGATTTTAATCGGAATAAAGGAGTCCATGTAAACCCAGCTACAGATATGCTAACAGACAAGAGGCTAGCTAATTAAGCTGGCTGGAAGACACCTTTAATGTTTACTTTTCATGCATTTCATACTGTCCCTGCTCGGTGATACAATAGAGGGAAAATAGTTCCTACATGGCAAGGTCTGTAGATTATCTTGGTATAGACAAGGGCATGTAGGGTTTACCCTTGTCTGCACCTAACAGAGCTTCCAACATTAAGATGTAGCCTTGTCAGACTGCTCAGGATGACTCACGCACTATTACAGGAAAAGCACGGTGTTTTAGGTTTCTTTGTATAAAGTGTCCTTGTGTATTGATTTTTAGGATGTTTAAGAAATGTTTGCGTCATGCCCACTGTTATCTTGAAGTGTGTTTGCGGTCCCACTCTTATTCTGTTTGATTTTCATCAAGCAACACACACATCAGTATTGTATCCAAATCCAGTATGCATGCTCTAGGTTTACACCAGGTATACTTGGAATGGAGACTTTTTACCTTCCATTCATCAGATAATCAGTCTTACAGTCAGCATCAATGTGCATCTGTGAAAAGTGAGGTGCCCTGTTCTCTTTCAGCCATGATACAGTGGACCACGCATATTTGCCTGCTCGGGTCAAGAGATTGTATCTTTAGGCCCATAGCTGTGTTTGTGACCTCAGTGTGTTGACTGAAACCTGAACACATTATGTTGCTGTTGAAAGAGGAAACATTACTCTTTACCAGCCTGTTGACCTTCTGGTTCAACCATAGTGGTGGTGTGAAGTGCTGTTTGGAGTCATTATTGAAACCACACAGTGTTGGGTCCTGGGAATGTTCAAGACCTTTAACCCTGGTTCAAATGTCTTGGGGTGAAAAATCAGTGCTGGTTGAATAATTTCAGATATCGTAACCTACTCATTCAACATCCCACACAATTCAAAAATTGTTCCAAACTCGCATGGAAGATCAGATACTGAGTTGTCCAGTGGGGTTTGGATCATGTCTCTTTCATCAATACTCCTCAGTGGCATCATCGCTGCAATAAGCATCTCCTACATCTATGTTTCATAAGTCGTTTCGATGTGAATTCATCCTTCATCTCCTTTAAACTATAATCCCAGAGATTGTGAACAGATGCTGGCTAAGAGACGTCTCGTCTCCAATTTCAGGAACGATGGTTTGGATTTCAGTTTGTTTGTCCATTGTGATAATGAGGGAAGAGGAAAGTTAAACATTCAATAACCTGAATAGACATTTGCAAGGTGACTGCCTGGCCACGCTTGCAGTCTAGTTATACGCCAACTCTTTGCCTCGACATCGCAAAGTCGTATCATGTTGTGAATGTGGTGTGTGTCTCAAAGTTATCGCAAAGTAAGAAATTTTATGATAGATGATATCTGTTTAGAATTTACTTTAATTTACCTACATATCTATTTGTAATGCTGTATTGTTTCATACTTGAGTGGGTTAATTGGGATTTAGGCTGCACTGTGTTGTGTGAGATGATCCGTGTTAGCATGTCTGAGCTACGAGGCCCTGCGCCACACAAGGCCTAAAGGCTTTTGACTCCATGACAATAGGGAAAATGAACCAAAACCGGGTTACGCCAGTCCTGCATTCCTCTCCAAACCTGTTTAACACAAACACACGTGCTTATCCTGGGCACACAGACAGACAGAGATCACTGATGTTTTACACTCGCTTAAAGTGCCAAGAGAACACTTACCAACAAGCAAAGTGTCTGCATGTATGTGGGGGAATCAGAAAAGTCCTGCAAAAGTAGTATGATAATGAGAGGGCTTTCCTGTGGTTTGTCAATGCTGCGCCTGCACTAATGTGCGCCAACTTGGGAATAAAAAACAAAACAATTCTTGATCCAAACTGCATTAACAGTATCACCAAACAAAGCATTTTTAAGAAATGAATTGGCCTCTAAGCCAGACCCAGTTCACACTCTTTTCTTTATTACAATCCATTACTCTGTGCGAATTCCACGATACCAAAACCTGCTTTCCATTAACACAGTCAAAACTCTTCTTAATGCACAGCATGGTGAGAGCAGCTCAGACAAATAACCTGCAGCCAACAGCTTCCTTGAAGATCCACACCGACAGTATGCATCTGAGAGTGGAGGAGGCAGAGTCACTTTGGGTTAAAACAAAGTTTCTTTTCCTTATGTTCACTGGCATTTTGCAGCTGCACAGTTTCTCTAAAGAGATACAAACTGAAAGGGACCAACTTCGACTGTCCAAATCTCTTGGTAAGCCTTAACTGCACACATCATTTTCATTAATTGATTGAAGCCAAGTGTTTATAATGCTTGTTCTTTTTGCAGAGCTAACGTCATGAACAAGGTTGCAAGTGTTGGCGTACCATTGTGGCCAGTTTTGTAAAAAAAAAAAAAACTCTCTGCATTTGTGTGCATGTAAAATACTGACAAAATGGAGACTGGCACATAGCGCAAAGTGTCGCAGTGTGAACTTGATGTGTGAGTCTGGTTTTGGTGGAAATGCATGCAGCATGATTATGCTGTGTCACAGCCTCAAGTGTTTTGTCAGGACTTGTCAGGAGGTGTCTCAAACTCTCATCACCCACTTCACGTCGCCTCCTCTGGTTCGTGCTCTCTCATTCGTTAAAAACCACTGATTCCTTGCCGGCTGTTCTATTTTTATGACGTCTCTGTGTCTCACATGTCTCTTTTCATTTCTTTCATCCCGACTTTGCTTTTTCTCATTTCTCAAACTCTCTTGCTGCTCTTTAAGGCAGGCGAGGAAGGTCATGAGGATGTGCCCATGTCTTTGCAAAGGTTGAGCAGAGATTCTCCTCAGCGTGTCATGCATAGCACTGGTACTGTTTGAACAAACTTAAATGTATTGTGCAAAGGCTGTAATGACTTTTAAGTTATTTAAAAACACAACGTTGCCCTCAGCCACACTGTCTCCGTGTTCCTTGAAGCGTCAGCAAGCCTGTAATCTTCACTCCTCTGCAAAGCATAACACACATTCACGTGGCGTTCCACCTGAGGGCTAAAAACTGGCATTTCCCCTTTAACGTGAAAACGAATGTTCCTCAGCTGTCTGCGCAGTCTTTTGGGGAGATAAAGCTGTAGATAGAAGAGTGAATGAATGCAAAACATCTACGATTAAGTCTGTCTTACGGCATAAAGGAGACAGTTGATTACCTTGTCTGTGGCTTTGAAGAAACACAAGGTCATGACTGAGTGCAATACATTTAAAGCTCGACAGAAACCGTAACCAGCGACTGTCATGTTGGTATGTTCAGTACAAACCTGTCCGTGTACTTTTTCGACTTTCCCATGGATCAGGCTGATATGATTGGAGTCATTGTCATGATATTAATAGTGGTGTTTTCCTGAGATTTCCTGTTCCCACCAACCTTTTAGTAAATGAGGGCACTTTGAACTCCACCTGAACAATGCAAACAGCTTTATAGAGAGGTAATGACAAAATGTAAATACGTTTAATAAGATACCCCACATAAGTTGTATTAAAAACAAAAGTTTGATATAATAAGTTTGATATGTTCAAGGCAAACTTGACGAATAACAACATATTTCATCTGAGTTAGCCCTGCTTGCCTCTTTAAAATGTAAACATAAAATCCAAATCTCAAGGCAGATCTTTAAAAAAAACACTTATATGTAACCTGATATATAAGATTATAATTATTGATTTTTAAAAAATAATATTGGCATGTTTCTTATTATGTTTGAAAAGTCAGCCGAATTCTCTCTAAATGTGACTTAATAGCCAAAACCATATACTGTTGTAATGTAACTGACTGACACCTCTAAAACGTCTTGGAAAAGCATGCAGCTTGACTCAATACAACAATGTGACTTCTTCACAGTCGGATTATATGGAAAATCCTGCATGTTAATTTATTCTCAGTGGGCCAAGATGACTCAACCATGCTGCATAACACATTAGTCTCCAGTATCACCATGCATATGTATGTTCAGGACGACCGTGTTAATCTCTGCAGCCTCTGCTGATTTTGATGAGTGGATGACAAGGTTTTATAAAGGCTTCGCCGTGCTGTCACTTTTGATCTGCTACACAGCTAAATGGCCGTGGAACTAATTTTCCTAACCCAAAATCCTTCCAGCAGTGTGCAGCCATACAATGTTTAGCTTCACATGTTTGACTGATGAGATAAAAGCTGTGCAAACTGTGTTCTAACTAAGGCTGTAAGAGAAATATTGATACACCTGAATAATCGAGTGATAATATGGTATAATTCCTCCACTTGGATTGCACAAAAAGTAGTGCTTTTATGTTGTGGTAAATACAAATGCAGATCCCACTGCCCCGATAGCATAAAAAAATAAACTTGCATTTACTTACAACCACCAAACCTGATGGATAAAGCTCATCTAGTCTGTTTTGCATACTTTCAAGCCTAATCTGTTTGTTTCGGGTTCAGATAAACTTTGGTGCATTTGCCCGTTGTAGCAATGAGTTGTAAAATCCTGTCTCAAACGTCTTCAACTGCTGGCACGTATTTTGAGATCTGATTCACCTTTAAACCTGGTGATCTTTTACTCAAACAGGACTGCCTGCAGTGACATATTCAGTGTCTCAGTGGTGCCTGAAACAACATGCCCCCTACTGAAGCACTATGCATTGTTTTCCTGCAGGGCTGTTTTCAATCTGTGACTTGCTGACGGTCACTGGAATTAGATTGTGCACATGAGGAGCCATGTAGTTAAAGCTGCACAATTAATAAGTTACCAAGTTACCTTGTCGCCCAGAAAAGAACGGTTTGGCCAAACTGCAGGTGTGAGAGTAAACTGGACGCCCCTGCAACCTTAATGATTGAACTCGTAAAAATCATGACACATTACACTCAGGATGAGCCCAAGATCAGATCGAGTGCAGTGGGTGTTTGTTGTGTATGTAAATGTTTCTTTACCTTTACTGTGGGCTAAGGCCAAAACCAGCCTACCTCCTGTTGAACAGAGACTTTATTGTTTGTGTGTTTGTGGTACCTGACAGCTTATCTCTGATACCCCTCAGTCCTTTTTTATGGCTGTATCACATACGTAGAGACAAAACGAGACCAAAGGAATTTGCTCCCTTGTGCTGCATTTGTTTCATCTCTCAACATAATTTAGTAACATTGTCAGTGCATTAAACTTGCTTCACTTTATCCGCTGAACACCAGGATCTGTTGGAAGATTTCTTTTGATATCCCCTCACAGAGATCCCTTTGATGCTCTCAAGCACAAGTGCTGCTTTGTGATCAGTCAGTGTCCATATCTGCAAAATTAATGCCCCCATTAATGTAGGATTGCTAGGTTGATGGCATCTTTGATTCTTTGAAGCACACATTATTTGAGGCTCTGTGCTACTTCAGAGGTTCAGCTGAAGTCTGCTTGTGAAGTGCAGCAGTGATAAACGACTTGTTGACTTTGATAATCCCCAACACGTTCCAAAGTCTACTATGTTAGGTCTTTTACATGGGAGGCACGCACATATCACACATTAACCTTCCATCCTTTACTGATGCAGACACACACACACACACACACACACAGAGGGAGAATGAGGGCGAGGGCAATGGAATGCAGTGTTTTCATTCCCCCCGACCTGCACTGTCAATCAGAGCAACCTGGCTATATGCTTTTGCAGCACGACCATCCAAGCTTCACTAATTCCACCCATACCACCCACCTAAACACAAAAATACACACACACACACACAGATGCATTACACACATGCACATAACCAAGCGAACACACACCCTCCCACTGTGTGTCAGGTTTGTTTCTATATGGATAAGCAGCATATCCATCTCCAATAATGCAATTTCTGCTGCAGAGTCTGTAGAGCAGCTGAAAATCAATAGCTGATGAAAAACCACTTTGCAGCAGTTCTCTCCATCCATCCCTCAAGCCGGAGAGTGATTGCATCTTTGATTGCCCCGTCTCTGATTGAAGTTTCTATCTACGTAGGAGCTTTTTTTTATGGTTAGTTACGTCAGGCTCTTCCTGAGCGATGGCTAGTGGCGACAGCAGAGGATGCCCAGGTTCAGAGATCAGGGTTGTTGCGATAGCACGTCTCTAATCGTCTGGAGGACAGCGATGTTTGTACTCTTCCTGTTCCCAAACACATGAACGGAAGGATACATGGAATACTCTGTCTCACAGGCCCCCGAAATTTTAGTCCCAGTCTAAATAACATTTCATTGTTTTTAAAACCTTCTGATCGAA
This sequence comes from Chaunax sp. Z400, assembly GCA_037577475.1. Lineage (NCBI taxonomy): Eukaryota > Metazoa > Chordata > Actinopteri > Lophiiformes > Chaunacidae > Chaunax > Chaunax sp. Z400. The sequence continues at coordinate 23,570,643 of CM075191.1, read as the reverse complement.
TTTAGTTTCATTCTTTAGTGTTTGCGCTGACAGTGCTGTACTTGAGGACACACAATCTGATCCCCTACGTCTGCTTCCCTCTCTGTCTGTCCTCTGTCTTTGCTATAATCCTCCGCCACACAATTTCTCCAAGAAATGGAGCAGACACTTCAAAATGCAGAGAAACAGTGTGGCTAGTTGGTCAAACAGCAGCATCATTGCATCATCACACAAAAAACAAAATGGCACTGGGTGGACTCCCTCCATCCATCATAATTAGAGCTGCAAGGATTAGTGCATTAATCTATTGGTCAAATGACAGGAATTCGTTATTTGTCAAGGGAAAATTCCAAACATCCACTTGTTACAGCTCCTCAAGTGTGAGGATTTTGTGAAATCCAGAATAGTTTGTCGATAAGGCCTTTTCTTCATTCTCAAGATTCCCATTTTCATTCATACAGTCAGTCGTGTGTTGCATGTCATGTGTGTTAGGCTGTCTTTACACTACATGGTTCAGGTGACCCAGTTCAGATTTTTTTTTCCTCCCATGTGGCACAGACCAGATATGAATCATGAACGTGTAAGCAGGACAGAAGCACATGGAATCGGATATTCTCAGATCGGAATCAGGCCTCATTCATGTGTGGAAATAAATCTGATATGAATCAATAAGCGGACAGATTGGATATTCCCTGTCGATGCGAGGCATACGTCATTGAAAATGCGACGGAGGTGAATGACGTAAACATAGGTGGACACAGACGGAGCCATCCACACACACGGGTCTCTCTTTTCACCGGTGCACCACCACTAAAAAAATGCTTCTGAAAGCAATAGCTTGGATAATTAGCCCTGTGTCACACTCGTCTGCGTCCGTTGTAAATAGCGCTGCTTTTTACTTCTGTTTCATCCTAAGCATTTCCGGGTCAAACCCACCTTTACAGTTGCGGGATGTTGCCCCAAGTGTTGACCAGTGTAAATGCAGATGTCGTTTATGGGTCACTTTTAAAAGTAGATGCAAGCAGGCGGTCAAAAAAAAATCGGAATTGGGCATCAATACCTGTAGTGTTAAGATGGCGTTAGAGACTTTTATGAGCAGTGAGCGGTGACACTAAGTGATTCTTATAGTTTTTCATTCCAGACACCCCACAGTTCCTCCTTCTGTTCCCACAGAGCTAATGTCACTATACCAGCACTCAGCACATAGACTTCATGGCACCCCACCAGGCAAGCATACATTCTTATATAAATATGAACACTGGAAGCAAATATGCATTCTTTTGCACCAGTGCTGGAGGAACCCACACACACACACACACTTCCACTATAAAGGTCTTTTTATTGACCGATTTAGAGATAAAATTACTCACTTAGATTAGTCAGTAGACTGAAAATATATTGGCAACAGCTTTTATAGTTAATTGTTGTGTTCTCATTTATATGCAATGATACTTCCCACTTAAAGGAAAACACCACAGATTTTTCAACCACAAGTCTGTCTATAGGTTTTTTGGGGGGGGGATTACCACATATCCGAAGTTTTTTTTTTATAGCCTTTTGTGGCTCCAGAGGGAGCTGCATGAAATCTTTTGAATTTCCTCAAATTATGTCACTGCAGGCAACGTGTTGATTGAACAGCTTCTGTCATCGTTATCATGCATCCTCATCAGGACCCACGTAAAAATCAACGTAAAGGACAACCAAAGTCCGTCTCACAAAGAAATGACTCATCAGTGGAATCCTGAGCTCCACTGCAGGTCGCAGGCTTCGGTCATCCTCGCTCCTCAGGAGCTATTGGCTGCACCTGTGATTCTCCCTCAGCTGATGGCAATCAGCCTTGGCTGGGAGGTTATATAAGGAGGGTGGTTTTTACATGCTCAGTTGGTTGAGTGTCTCCAGGGAGTCAACACCACCAGTGTATACATGGGTTGTGCAGATCGCTTATAAGATAACTTTGTGCACCGTTCACCATTAGAGACTGGTTATTGTCCGGTGGAAATTATTGCCTTGAACACCAAGAACCGTTTCAGCCACATGGGTTGGCATTTAGCAGGTGTTACAGGTGAAGCAATGTCTGCAATTAAATACAGTGGCAGCTGAGCTGTTTTCATGGCCATGTGCCAGATTTTCTGCTGTTTGGTTCTGAAATGAATCGGGTACAGTGTCCATCAACAGCCAAGGGTGTATTGAATCAGTGCTGTTTTTGTTGGCTCCCACAGCACAGCTGTGGGTTTCTGTCCTTTCTGAATAGCACAAGAGGATTGTGGGAGGTGTGTGAAAATTCACAGTTAAGGTGCAAAGATTCATGGCTGAAGTAAAGATTTCTGCATTAATAAGACTTCTGATTGATTTTATAATGCGGGTATAATGTGTCAAATAAACAACGGACATGATTTAAAGAAAACCCTGAATGATTTTAAATACATGTAATATTGTCATCATGGTTTCCCATATTGGTTTTCAAATAAATTTCTACAGATATGTTCGAAGCAATTAACATTTTCTGAGTTTGACAATAAATCAGAAGGGAAGGTTTTTTTATCAGAAATAGAGTAGATTTAATTCACACTTTCCCTGTTCTTGTGATTCTTGGAACAGTTTTGGTCTATTACAAGACTTTTTTTTCCTCCCTCATGTTTGTGTCACAAGGCATCCCATTTTGTCGATAACAAGTTGCTACCTCACCTCATTCCCTGCTCGTCTCCCCTGCCGTCCTGACCTTCTCTGTGTTTTTACTTTTTTGACTTTGTCAGCCTTTCCTTCTCTGCCGTCCGGTATCATGTCTAATTATCAAAGACGGTGTGTGTCTATGGGGAGCCCCTCAATACCTCCTCATCAAAGCCTCTGTTTGTGTTTGCTTGTTTATCTCTGGCTGCTATTCTAGGCACTCTCCTGGAGCCCTGATGAGACACAAGCCTTCACTCCCTGCGGAGGCTTATATTATGGGCTGTCACTGCAGCCTCAATCATTCAAAACACTGCCCAAATGAGATTTAGTCTTTCTACCTTGTCTTATCTCTCAATCTCTCTTTTGCTCTCATATTCATATGTATATATATATATATATATTTATGTATTTATATATTCTTTTCTCTCTCTTCTCTCCCTCACCTTGAGGGTACTGAAGGATTCCTTGAGGTGTTAGCAAGGACAAGTTTCTTATTATGTTAATGAACCCCTTAAAGCCCAAAAAGATCTACCATATTAGGGGAGTAACAGTAGAATCTGCCCTGCTGAGTTTCCTTCAGGCCAGAAATGAGAAACCTGTGTGTGAGTGTTGGAGAGCAGGTTTTGGGGAGAAATGAGATATAATGCATTTGAGGGGTTGATGTGTCAAAGCTCATTTTGGCGTTTGCAGGAGTTGCTTCAGTAAATAATTGTATTTTGATGCAAAAGGTTCGGTCCCCATTTAAATGAGATCATTCCGTGTTCAGAGCTGGTTGATGGCTTTCGGCAGGTTATGCGTCTGGAAAGTGTTTTGTGTGTGAACGCGCTCCTTTGGAAAGAAGCACTTTGCATTTCAAAGCTCTGTGATGGCCGATTAGCAACAGTGACTTCCACAGCGTGTTACTTGTTACTGAAAGAGTGCGTCGTATTGCTCTGAACTCCTCCACAGTGAAATCTCAGTTGTTGATGACAGAATATGTTTTTTTTTATTGTAGAACTCTTAACATGCCACACGGGATTGTTAGTGACTAGAAGGATTATTGCCGTCGCTGCTTAAAAGCCCCCAATTTCATTTCAATAACAGTGTTTAACTAGAATTGTTCTTACCATATCGAGAGAAGTGCAGAATTACTGGTGGGACGAAAATAAGTGTTGTTTCTCTCCTGAGAAGTTGACTTTTTCTTCTTTTCTTTTTTTAAGAAAGAAAGAGATCTTCTCTGGCTTGTGATGGCAGGGATTCACTAATGACTGAGTTGCTGTGAGCTGGTTGCTAAGTGTGACTAGTCTATGCTGTTTCATGTAACTCTGAGTTTTGGGAAGCTCAAATATTGTCCCATTTAGTGTCAGCTGCAGGGGAAAACAAATGCCTATTCTCATTTTCTTTGAGATGCCTGAGGCTGTCTCATGATAGACACTAAAGGCTTTGTGGGGCATACGTTTTTGGAGAGGCTGGGAATGCGGATCATGGCGGTTCTGCAGACGTAGGCATGTGCTACCAACATATTTGTCCAATTACATGCTTTAAAACATAGCAATGGCTTTTGGGCTTTATCCTGGACAGCTACTATATCCTCACATGTAACAGGTGGGAGTCTGGGAACCTTTCAGACAACTTTTACATTTCCTAACACCAAAGAATAAGACCATCGCAACAGGATGAAATGCTTTCATATTTGTTTAATCTCTTATCTCCAACCTTCATCCCTGTCTTGTTGTGTTACAGCTGTCAGGATGGATGAGGCGGACAAGTACAAACAGCGACTGGAGGTCATTGCTGTGAGTCTGAGCGCACACACACAAACATTGAGTTTATCTGTGTATAAGTGATATTCCAATTAATCCGTTCGATTATATGGAATTTCAAGATAATCTGCGCTGGCCGATGCCTGTGGTCTACATAGATCCTTTTAATTGTCCTTTTTTTAATATATGCCAGTCTGATCTTTTAATTTTTAAATCTTTTCTACCGTCATTATCCTGTTATTTAAGTTTGGTATCCCTTTTAATCCCCTTCATTCGTACATTTTATTTATCTGTCCGTGTTTTATGTACATGCTGCTCTAAATTAATTGCCCCCAGTGGGATTAATAAAGTTTGAACTTGAACTAAATATTAACACATTTCTATTACTAACTTTAAATATATCAGAAACATGATGGTTTTAAAGTAAAATTCTTTTCATGAAACAGAGATTTGTGGCTTTTACATTCCCTTTTTTTGCTGTTGGAACAGCTGATAATGCAGCACAGAAAGGACTTCTTTCTATTCTATATTCTGTTAAAATTGCACATTCCTATGAAAAGTTTCTTTTATAACTTTATTTTGATGCCATTTGACAACTATGATTTCCACATATAACCAGTTTTGCAGCTTCTCCTGGACATGAACTTGACCCCCAAATAAAATAACATCACAGTGTTGCAGTCGTGGTGGCTTGGATACGTCCGCCTTCATTTCAGATTTGTCTGCACAGAGACACAGAAGATAAATAGACTAAGCCCTCTGATCCTCCTTTAACTCTGAATGAATTTATTGAATGTGCAGTGTGGTGGGCCAGGGTGGCTCCACGAAAACAACACCGGGTTGCCACGGGAACAGCTGCTCTGAGCATTATGGTATGCAGGGTATACTGATGTCTATGGTGACAGTGTCCTTGTGACAGATGGTTGACCAGCTGTTTCAGCCTTTCTTAGTGATGTTTTATTTACTGTGGACTCTTTCTTTGTTTCTGTTTATTAATTTACATCAGCATCTTTATATGTCTGACTCTTCATTTGAATTTCTCAGTACCTCCGTCTCTATATTTTAATAACAACAACAATAGTATTTTTTCTGAATTTCTCACTCCCATTTTCATTCTCTCTCTTTCTTTGCAATTTCTCTCCTTTCCTCCTCCTTTTTGTCTCTTAGGAGAAGCGTCGGCTGCAGGAGGAGCAGGACAAAGCCCGGAGAGAGATGGAGGAACAGAAGCTCAGACTACAGCAGCTCAAGGTCTGACACAGATGCATACGTAGGATGACTTAGCCTGCCCCATTTATTTACACACACATTCATATGCACAAGCAAATAATTTCCCTCTGCTAAAATCCTCTGCAGACCCATCCTGGCTTGATAGCAAGAACATAGCATTCAAGTTTATATCCTTTTCTAACACATACACACACAGATGAATTGTACAACATTCTACACTCCCTGGATCTGCCAGTTTCTTGCAAGGTTAGAGGCAAGCCTTCCTTTGCTGAAATTAGTTAAATGGGAGTGTTTATACACCGAGAGTCACAGAGCTGCTCTATTGTTTTCACATCATTTCCACTATGGCGTTCCCACTTCCTACTGGACTGTGCTACATTGCCCTTGGGCACATTCCTCAAACTGTGTGAAATTTGTGCCCCACGTGTTTGAGTGCATGCAGGTATGCATGTCTGTACAAGTGTGGTCATGCAAGAGAGAGTGTGTGCATGTGAGTTTGTGCCTAATGCACCAGACATGAATTGCATTTGTGAGAAAAATCAAGTTGCAAGAAGTTTCAAAGGTTTATTTGAAGTATTTATTTCGATATGTGACGCTGACTTTAACGCCAGGTTACATATAAGGATGTAAAGAAGAGGGAGCAGCAGCTTATACACAGCTCCTGACCTGCAGTGAAGTTTAGAGAGGGCTACGTCCAGCAATGCAAAGCAACAGGGAGGGGAACAGAGCAGGGCTTGTTCTGCACTGCAGCAGAGAACATAGAGATGGTTCTGTGACTGTTGTAGTTAGGAAGGTAGCTACTGGCTAACGGTTGCCAGATTTAGAAAACATGGGGCCATAGGCTGGAGGGGAGTATGGGTTTTCAGATGCTTGCTTTACATAGTTGGACAGTGTGGCTACTGTGAGTGCTTTGTACTGGATTTATGTGCATATGGCTTTGTAATTAAGAAAAAAAATGATTGTCCTGGCTTTTTAATTTAATTAGATTTACTAAAAGTTCCCCGATAATAGGGTCAGCTAAAAATCAGCATTCCTAGAGTTTACTCTCTGGCTCAAGGGCACTTTAGCTCCACATATGCTTGCTGAATCAGCTTTTGAATCAAGGTCAACTGGTTGCAACACGGCTGTCATACTGACTAAGTCGCCCTGCTGACACTGTTATTATTCTTATCATAAAAGGAGACACAACTGGTTTATTATATGTTTGTCTACTTGAAAGTTTCTGCTTGCAGGTAATTTCTTTTAAATTGAATGTATTTATCTGCAAATAGCTGTGGAAATTAATTTGTGGAGTAAATAATAACAGACTTGGCTTGAAAAGCCTGCCAAATGGAGCTGTAACCACTATCATCATAAGATTGAGTTCCTTGCACCTGTGATCACCAGTGTTCACTTTGTGATTGTGCAGTAATATGTCACACGTTCGGAAGATTGTGGTTTGATTTATGGATGTAGCATGAAATGTGTCCACCAGTAGAAAAAAAATCAGCAAATCAGTTACAAAGAAGCTGCCACCCCTATCTTTTCTGCTTTATGGCCCTACATTTAAATTCTCCTAGATAGTTGTAACTGGCTATTTACAATGATTTGTTTTTAGTTCCCAAATTTAGTTAGTTCAGTATTGGTAGTATGTGTCAAATATCAAATACTGATCAGGCTGCCATGGAATTTGTTGTCTCTAATTGCTGTTATTCAGTTTCACAATTACAATGGTCCCCAGTAAAAATGAATTAACACCTACACTAGAGCTTGGTTATGGAGTTGAAGTAAATATCAAGATATTTCTGAGAATATTTTGTGATATCTATACAGTACATATCTCAATAAGATAAATGTATATGACATGACACGGCTGTGCTCCAATGTAGGAGTGGCTATTCAGAATAAAATCCTGTATTGCTGGATGTGTAATATTATAACCTGAGATCAATATATTGTACATATTGTACATATTGCAGTAACACAAACAGAATTTAAAAAAATACCACAATATCGCCACAATCAGTAATAGTCTTATCAGTCATATTCGACTCACTCTTCTCTCTCTCTTTCCTCCTTCCTCTTCCTCACTCCAGAGGAAGTCTCTGAGAGACCAGTGGTTGATGGAGGGAGCTCCCTCGTCCCCAGTGTCCCCAGATGCCCACAGTCCTCGCTCTCCTCTGTGGGGCTCCCAGGCCCAGGAGATCGAAAAGCACATTGACAAGTACAGCTACTCTCTATTTGTGTGTGTGTGTGTCTGAGACAGATGGAGCATTTTTGTTGTACTTCACTAGTTGATGCATCATTTATAATGTGTAGTTGAAGCATTACCTTTTCTATTTTTTTTGTCACGTCATTTTTGCTGTTGCCATACATTATGTATGATTTAACAAAAGCTGAGTCTCGGTTCCACCAGCACTGAACTCGAAGGCACAAAGTGGGTGAGAGATCCAGCCTACATATATTCGCAAGGACTAGACTTTTTTTCATTTCAGTGGTCAATGTCGTTGAGTCCCCGAAGACTAAACTCGAAGATCCCAATCTTATTATCCCAGAGGTCCACAGCTCCCTTCTCACTTTCTATGAAAACTTCACATATACACAAACACTACACATGGCCTCGGGGGGGGGGGAGTTTAAACAAAAAATGTGTCTACAGTAGCTTTACTGAGATTGGGATCATGGAATAAATATTTAAGCAACAATCTGAGCATTTAAAAACATTTCAGAGGCATGTGTCTGTTTTCCTGCACCGTGTGTCTGTCTCAGGTTGCAGTCACAAAGTCAGCAGTTGGCAGAGGAGAAAGAGAAGCTGAAGGAACAGATGGAGGATGGCCAAATGGTGAGGAAATTGCCCACTCACACACACACACACACACACACTCGCCCAGGACACAAAGGGGGTTGGAATATGTGTTGAACAAGGTTGCTCTGTCATCTTCCATTAGGCAGAAAATTTCCCACAACTTCTGTCGGTGGCTTTTTGCCATGAATAATACAATTCGTCTCTTAATGTACCTTTGATGTAGCACCTCATGTTTAAAAGCAGGCACTTTATGAATGTAAGCATCTCTGTTAACTAAACAGCGTAGCACTCGATCCACTCTGAAATCATTGTTTCACCTCAAGTCAACTACAAGTATGGTTGGTTACCCCTCATTGTCAAAGGTCTCTGTAGTAAAACATTTTCTACTGCCTGCTGCAGGTTCCTTTTAGTGAGGTTTTATCACATATTCATCTAAACCTTGGTTTTAGGAGTTCAGCTAAAATCAACCGGAAACTTAAATAAGCAATTACACTTAGAACAGCCATTACAGCAGATTAGCCATGCAGGCAGTGACGGGGCAGACTTTGAATGTGTGACCTTTTTCTCTGTGTGAAAATACTGCACTTAAAACAGGCCCTGCCAGCAAAGCTGTAAGTTCAGACTGAGCCTGAGGGAAAGATTATATCTGGTCACTCAAACAGGCAGGTGAAGATGATTTTTTTTTTTTTTATGATTTTATTTACATAACGCTGTCTGATGAGACAAAGGATGTGATGTCATGTTCAGGTAGGCTTTAAATTGTAAGGTACAAACATAATAACTATTTATCCATGCAGAGCTAATGTAGTTAAGTTGATGTTATATTAAACTGTGTAGAAGGTTCAACTTTTCTAAGGTTATGTTGGGATTTTTCAGCTCAATCACTCCCCCTTGTGACCTTGTTAACAGCTAATATCACTATCGTCCAATTGAGAGACCGCTGTGGTCAGACGTACGATAGATATTTATTTAGACAACATGAGGGGAAAATATTTGATAGAAATGTTTTGCCTCATTTATTGTTTTTTTTTTATATTCCCCTCAAAAGTATACCAGAGGTTCAAGCAGTACAACACAAACATCCAACCTGCTGAATCACAGTAAATTTAATTCCTCCCCTCTCCTTACCCAACAGGGGGCAGTGGAAGTGGAAGAGGCCGGTTCAGGTAAACCTTTTGCCACAGAGAAATGTTATTATGTTGGTAAATTGCAGTGGACATTTTAGAAAATTGCATTTCCATCAGCTCTACCCAGAGACAACGACACATTGAGGCACCTCTCACACGGTACAGGAATTAACATGAGCTTTTTCAAACAATTGTATGAGCTCTAACATCCACAGTATGCTACTGGGTGTACAGCAAATCATTGCTCTCATACATGTCAACCACATAGCACTCCCCACCCCCACCCCCAATGTAAAAATGATCCATATGCTCAACTATACATTCTAGCTTCACCAAACTTTACACATGATTAACCATAATAAGTAATCGTACCTTTTGATATTTAGATTTTTCTACACATTGTTTATTTTTTTGAGTTTTTCAAGTAAGCAGTACTTTAATTCATGATATTTTCTATATATATATATAACAATTCTACTCACTCTTGTTGCAATAAATACAAATTCTTTCCTTCTCAGAAACAGTCCATGCAGTTGTGCAGAACAGGGAAAACAATACAGCAGGATTGGGTAGGTGAAGAGTCGACTCATGTCATTAAATGCACACAGACATCCACTAAAATCCTCTCATAAAGGTCACATTCATATTGAAAAACAAATCTCGCACAGATTAAATCATGTCTAAAGTCTTATCCAATCACCACCTAGTCCCTTTTAAGATCATGAAATCCCCTATAGAGATACATTGTATGCACTGATCTCAAGAAAATTAGCATTTTAAAGGAAGGCGTGTCCGGGCATGCCTATACTTGAAAACAAGTTCATACATGCTACATGCTGTTATGAATATTTACGCATGTTGAAAAAGGCTTTGCAAATTTATGCTAATATGTTGTCAAGTGCGTAACCAGTATTTTTCGAGGGCAGCGGGTACATGGACATGTCAGTGGGGATGCTGCTCGCTCTGAAGTGTGCAAGAGCGTTCTAAAAAGTGAAATTCACCCTTTCATTTATATTTGAACCATCCAGGTTCTGTTACTTCAGACTGCATAATTTAGATCAGCATCTAATGAATGCTCTCTGCATCTTGTGTCCAACGGTTCCATCAACCACTGCATCACAGAGCCTTAAATTGATTACGATGTTTTACATTTCTCTCATTTTTTTAATTTCATTTGTGTACTCTTCTTTTCTTGTGATGGTTCAATAAATGCCACCCTACAATTGCCTGTTGCATTTTGCTCTGTATCAAATAGATGCCTCCATTCACTAGTACAATATACAGTTGGTGCCCCGTAGCTAAAGCTCGGCTTTTATCCTTGTCTACATCTTGTATGAGCAGAGGTGAATGACGTAGATGGTGGAACTTTTTTTTAAGCTGCATAACAACACGTAAATAAGTTGTATGGAGCACTGACAATTTGGCTGAAAAGTAACCTCTAATTGCATTTAACATTGTGATTTCAATAATGCACTACTGCATGAACAGCACTAATCATTCCAATTATTGCAATTGCACATAAATCTCCTCCTTTAAACTCCTTTAATGACAGATATTTATTTGATGTTTTCTCTTCAGAAACAACTGAAGATGATATAAAGACCAACCAAAGCCTACAAGTGGATGAAACTGTAGCTGTTCTAACAAATGGTGGAGGCAACTTAGAGGCAGACACTGATCCCACTGCTTTAGAGCACAGGAGTCAGTCCACCACCAATGGACCAGTTGTAGCCTCTGAGGGTGTTATTAGCATGAAGTTAGAAGCAGGGTCGTGTGTTTCTGAGGCAGAACCTCATGAGGTTCCAAATATCAGCATTAATGAGGAGGAGGAGGAGGAGGATGGGACTCTGGTCATAAGAGCAGAACGTGTGATTGTCACAGATGAAGATGGCGACTTACCTGAGGATCCTAAGCCCCAAGATGATCACGGGAACGATGTGCAGTCAGAGGAAACCCCTCTGGCGAATCCAGAGGCAGAACATGAGGGTGGGGATGCTGTGGAGGAGGTAGTAAAAACAGCAGCAGCTCTGGAAACATTCACACAACCAGAGAGTGATGAGACAACTGAACCCACTGCAGAGGCAGAACCAGCATTTGCAGATGGAGACATGCAGGATGACATGAAGACAAGCAAAGACAGAGATGGAGAGACAACAGATGAAGGACAGGCCAAACAGTCAGAAGATTCCACCTCTATGCAGGTGCAAACCCCATCTCATGTCATAGAGGGCACTACACTGTCCCCGGTGCCAGTCTACTCTCACTCCGCTCCCAGCCCCGAGCTGGAGGCTGAGAGTGCAGATGCAATGTCACCAGAGGGAGCTGAGGCAGCATTAAAAGTTCAAGAGCCCGTCATTCCACCTGACCAGTTCCAGGAGGTGCCCCTTGCTGACCCCCAGGAGAACCAGAGGAAAGAGGCAGGGCCAGAGGAGCAGGAACCCCTTCTGTCGGAGGTCAAAGCTGCAGACACTGGAGCAGAGCCTGCAGCAGATGACATCCCCGCCAGCACAGAGACACACAGCCCGATCACGGCTAGCCAGGGAGGAGAGACTGAAGCACCCAAACGCAAAACCTGCCAGTGTTGCTCTGTCATGTAAATGCCCTCTGTGTACATTCATTTCCTCCCTCCCTCTATTCTTCAGTCTGTCTCTCTGCTGTTCATTTTACAACAGACTCCCTCCCCAGGCTCATTGTTTTATGTGTCCATCCTTTTTTCAAATCAGTCTGTCCACATGCTACTTCCCTTTCCTCCTCCACCCCTCGCCCTCATTCATCACGTATTCATCTTTAACATTTCCTCAGCGCTCTCTTTAGTTGTGTTTTCTTCAGCAGTAAATGAGCTCTCTCCAATGTGAAGACAGACATGGTATATGGACTGGACTAGTCACTGTGCCTTGTGGAGCTGTCTACTCAGGACTACAATTTTAAATACACAATGTGGACCAAAACATGAGGTGTAGTTTTCTTTTTTCTTTTTTTTTTCAACACTGTTTTAGTTTTATTTCATCATCCCGGTTATCAGTATATACAGGATCATACAACTCTCATATTAGATGCAGTGATCTTATAATGATCTTAATGATGATAAGAACAATTATTTTAAAGTACCTGAAAGTATGAATTTTATATTTTTACTTGATGAGCTTTTGAAGAGAGGCTCCAGAGCTCCTAACATAGGTCTTTGCATGGATGTATATACTGTACAAACTTGTGAAATTTTGTGTCTGAGATGTCAGCTTTGAAATGACCGATGAATGATTAAACTGATGGTTGAGACACACTGCCTGATGTACTTGATGTTCATCCAGCATGTCTGTTACTCAAATAGTGGATTTGTCCCAAAACCACAACATTTCATCATTCAAAAGAAACTCGAAAGTGTGTAAACATTATGTAAACCGTATGTCCTCTCTTGCCACATTTTTAAAAAAAACATTGGAGTGGGAGTTAGTAGTCCCTCCCCCTTAGACAACTGGTATATATCTACATTTTATCTCTTCGGATGTGGTCAATATTCCCCTGTAGAAAAGAAGGGAACTAAACGGATCTATCTCTATAGAGAGTAGCATAGATCACAGGGGCTGTACTCATAAGATAAAGTACCTTAAACAATACTCAAAAATCCCCGGATTTTCTGTTTACTGTTTCAATAGTCATTAGATTAATGCTTATGTTATATGCACATCTATAAAATCCAGGACTCAAAGAAAAGGCTACTGGAAATAAATTCACACATTTATGGCTAAGATATATTTTACTATGAGTTGTTAACTGTTCTCTACAATGTGCTTAATTGTAAGTATAAAAGCAGTGATTCCAAAATGGCAGATGGTGTGTATTGTTTGCCAAGAGGACACTGGTGTTTGTTTGTAGATTTCTCAAAGCCTTGAGATAAATATTGGTCAATAAACTGGATGAAACTGGATTTTCTGATGCAACTATAAAACCAGACAAGCCTCTATACTGCCACCACTTTCAGCTGAAAACGGCAGTGCAACAGAGCTACATGTACAGTAAGACGACTTCAACTTACAGAGACATGTGTGCTGCGCGAATCATCACTTTTCTCTTCTGGGTGTCAGTGAGCCATTCAGCCATTCAGGTACTCGCACAGCCATCCTGCCCTGATCTGATGAAGCCCTTGGATCAACTAGATCCTGATGAATTTGAGGGAAGATGGGCTTTGGTTGCAAACAGCCTGAATGTCATTCTGTCTGATCATCCTCTTCACTTAAGTGACAGCGTAACTGTAGATTTCTTCAACTCAACATTCAGCAAAAGCAATCGTAATGGTGAGGAATGCCAATATTTGATCCGCAGCATCTCCGACATCTCAATAAAAGGCGGTAATTACAGCTTTGATGTTGGGACGACGATTACCTTCAATGGGACCTTCTACCAAACATCCTGTCCAGACTGTGCGGTGATCAGCTTCAAAATGAACTCACCGACTTACGAGTATAAGGCGTTGTGCCTACTCAGCAAAAGGCGGGAGGTGAAAAAAGAGGAGATGAAGGAGTTTGCTGATCTGGTGAAGTGTATGGACATGCCTGCACATGTTGTGATGGATCCTACCAAGGAGCTTTGTCCAATCCGTTCTCGCTGCAGAGCTTGAGGAGAAGACAGAGAATCCAAATACTGGCAGATTTTGATGCATGATATCTGCTGACAGGGTGAATAAAATGAATGAAAACACATACGGCGTCTGTTCATATGGTAAATTGTTCACGACTGTGTGTGAGATTTCATGAATCATGACTCAAGAAAACCTTTCTGCTGTGCCTGATAATCAAGATACAACAATAAAAATGCCTAAAAGTTTTAAAGGTTGCCAAGCTGCATGATATGTGTTGATATGTATCAATCGTACAGTATAATATTTCAGGTTTACAGACGTCAGAGTCAAATGACAGAAAGCCTTTTCTCTGTGGAAAAGAAAGGTGGTAGATGATATCCTTAGGCTCTGCTTTCCTTATTAGCAATACACCATAGGAAATGAACAGTAAAACTCACTTTACATTTTTCTTATCTGTTTTCCAGTAGTGCTTTGGATCCACAATGTCTCTTATGTCCTTGAGGGCAGTGCAACTTGAGTTGAACAAGGTTGGGTTTATTGATTCTTTGGATTCTGATGCTATCACATTAAGGGTAATTCCCATTATGTGTTAGCATGGGGCTAATGGACGAAGCACGAGTTATTAACACATCATAAATTCAGGAATCGCAATAAAATAATCTAATGAAATTCATTAAGTGAATCGACTGTTTTATAACCCATAATTACAATAACAACAAAGAAAATAATAGGTAAAGAATAACTGCGAGTTTAGTAGTTTGTGTTAACAGTCACATTATGTCACAAATGTCACAATGTACAGGAGGACCCTCCATCAGACACACCTAGCATACAGCAGCAATAGTCCCATGATAGTTTGACCCTCATAATATGACTCCTTGATCATGACATCACATTGGTATAATTATTAGTTTGATAGTTACCCAAGAAAAACAACAACAAAACAATATTTCAGGATGTGCACCAAAATGTAATACTTTCTTCCAACCAGTTTCCTGGTAATCCATCAAGTACTTTATGTGTAACTGATAAAACATTCCAAAAAAGCCTTATCTTGCAATTTTCTTTTTAAAAGGAGAAAAAAAAATCATCCCTGACTCCGCCCCTTTATCCTGATCCCCTCCAAAATTTAATGTGTTCTTCTCTGTCCCATGCCAAACCCTTCTACCAAGTTACATCAGAATCTGTTGGGTAATTTATGGGTAATATTCTCATGATTGTCATACCATCATGCTAATGACACTCTGGTAATCTGCTTGTATGATTATTAATACATGTTGTATGCTCAACCTTCCTGGTGAGGGATCCCACAAAGACTTGGCTTCACTTCCAGGTTTCTTATGGATATGAGAAAAGGGTTTTACTGAGAGTTTTTCCTGGTATGCTTTGTGGATCAAAGTTTGAAGGTGCATAAATGTACTGACCACCATGTGATCAGACTGACCGTTACTCCAGAAACTGACCACTAGTCAAAGAACCAATGAGGAGGCTGAGTCTATGTGCAGTGTATGCTGTTTTGGGAGAATTTGATCAAATATATCTGTGATAACCATGTAGCAATACTGTGATTGTGCTCTTGATAGGTGCCTGTCACCAATGATGTTTGAAGAACAGGAAGATTGAAAATTCACTGGGTGCTTGTTTACTGCGACAAAAATAAACAATATATGAATAAGAGATGTCCCTATTCTTTGGTTGATCTGCAGACCAACACGGCTGTATTACCATTGTTAATACAGACTATTATCTGATTTACTGTGCACAAGCATTCCTGACTTTTTCTTCCTTATGTGGTGCAACAACACAAACACAAAATATTCCTCTAAAGATCACATGCCCCCCCTGAAAAATAAGACAAAAATGAGTGCATGGTGGGTCTCTAATGAACATATACCATTTACCAGTATTTCAGTTTAAACACTGAATAATTACAGAACTTACAGAATGCAGATCAACGTGAATGAAGACAAATGAGAGAAGCAAATAACTGATGTTGTCTTTGTGAAACAGTGGACTCTGCACTTTGACGTGTATTGTGAAACTGTAATTTTGGAATTAACTATAAAACCAGCCAGACGTGTTCACCAACAGCATTGCCTATTTGACACTACAATTTGACTGGCGACTGACGACTGCCTTCAAACAACGCAATATGGTTTTTGCTGCGGGTGCCATCGCTGTCTTATGCTTGGTTTCTGTGAGCCACTCAGCTCCTCTGGCCTGTGAAGAATTGGTACGACCCTTGGATCACCTGGATCCTCTTCATTTGGAGGGAAGATGGGCTTTAATTGCAGGCAGTCACAGTTTAACTGCAGATGTCCTAAAAGAGAGAGACAGTGTGGCTGTTGATCTCCATTATTCCTCGTACACCCAAGCCAACAATGTTGGTGGCCAATGCGAGTATCATCCCCACAACATGTATCATCATCCCCACACCTTCACCATTAAAAAGGGGACCTTTAACTCTACTGGGACCTTCTTCCATACATCCTGTCAAGACTGTATGGTGTTTACTTTCGATGTGGCGTCACCAACTTACAAGGAAATGCGATTCTTCATGATCAGCAGAAGAAGAGAGGTAGACCACACACAGGTGGAGGAGTTCAGAGCTCAGGCGGAGTGTCTGAAGTTGCCTCCACCTATCGAGATGAGTCCTTCTAAGGAACTTTGTCCAGAACAGACTGCCGCCAAACCTGCAGCTAAATCTGAAGGAAACGCAGACGGACAACAGGCTTAAGAGTCTTAGATATTTGTACACACAGTCTTAATACATGCTGATACACACCAGCCTCATTGGGTGAAAATAAATCATCTTTAAAAACATGTTTTGAGTGTTTTGTTTTTTTGTTTTGTTTTTCCTCCATGACATTTATCTTAAAGTTTTACAAAAATTAAAAGTCAAAATTCTATTGGGAATGGGTTTCTGTGGGGGTTGCCATGGAAGCCAAAAAGGGGCGTGAGGTGTGTTTGTGTGTGTGTGTCTCTTCAAAGAGACCTGCATGTGGAAATGTGCTTGAACTCCATTGTATACTATTATACACTAATTGTAGTCTTACGCATTCTTTTCTAATGACAGGTAATTTTTTTACCAGGAGCACCAAGAGTGTAGGCTACACAAGTTCAATGAAACACCCATTACTTTATAAAAATTCTCAAAATGTATTTTGTGTGTTCAGATGTGTCAACAAAGTCATGGAACCTTATAACAGACATATGAAATTAACTACATTTCTTTTAGAGAGAAAACATGTCAAATCAGTCACATTTGACCAGAACACAACAGAAGGATTATGTCATGATCCAACCAGGAATATGAGAACCCAATTGCAGACACGACAAAGAAGCTTAGCTGCAGTTCAGAGATTTAATAATCAAAACCAATAAACAGTCCAGGTTCAAAAAACCAGACAGGCAGTCCAAAATAAGTAACAGTATCCAAATCTATAAGGCAGAGGCAAAATCCAGCAAACAGGCAAAAGTCATTACCAAGTACGTAATTGCAAACACTATGAAATAAACTGTAAGGAAACATGAGGAAAAGGGCTGGAACATGTGTCAAAATAACAACGATGAACTGGCAACTAACAGAGGGAATCACACAGACTAAATACACTTTGATAACGAGAGAATGACAAACAGGTGGCACAGTAAGGAGGAGACAACCACAGGTGGAGACAACCAGACAAACACACACTGGAGGGAAAATATTAAATGGGAACAAGCAGAGAAAACTAAAGGGGCAGACAGATGAAGAACACAGAGAACATAAATCCTAAAGACACAAGAGGAAGTACAAAAATGCAAACAATGAACATGAGACAAGAACAGAGGGTTAAACAGGGCGAAAGGGCGTGAAACAGCAAAGACAGAACATAGCATGGGAATAAACTTACAAAATAAAAAAGGAAACAGTGACACAAAATCACGACAAACCTTTCAAAATAAGAGGAACCAACAAACTATGATGAGATCCATGACATATTAATCCACAAAAAGTATTCTAAAAAATATAAATGGACTTGTTTCTTAAAAAAAAAAAAAAAAACTTCTGTTATTTCACAATCACAGAATCAACAGGTGGAGAGATGACTCGGCCTTCTGGCATCAACAGTGTTGCACAATTGGATGTTTGTGATCCAACCAAAGTATTTATTTAAGAATTTAAATAGTAAACATTCCTACCACTACCTTCATGCATGTACGAAATAGTAGTTTATATGAATTCAGTATACAGATATAAGTAAAAGTTCTCATTTATGAGCTCAAAGTGACAAATGAATTTCAAATTGGAAAAGCAAACTGAAAGTAGGAAATGAGAATTGTAATTTTTCAAATTTTGTTTGAAGGAGTCTCATATTAATATACTTTCACATTAGTTACAATTATTTTTCTAGTCTTTATGAGACTCTAAGATAAATTAAATAAAGCATGAAAATGAGTGCATGTGCAACTTGCCTTCTCAGACCACTTAATAATAACATCTGCAGCTTATTTATAAGCATATTCCATCACGAATACTGATTCTACAGGACAAAAATCCAGGAGAGGTCACGAACACAACAGTGTACCTTGAACGTTACCACAGATAAGAACCAACAAATAAAAATCCAAAGTCAACATCAATCATCCAAGTCCACGGGATATTATTTGAAGTCACAATCACAGAATCCACAGTCCCTCTGGAGTTTTCTATTTTATGAAATCTGAAGCCTCTGAAACAACTATAAAAACAGTCAAACCTCTTCACCAGGTACATTCTCCATTCAAGACAACAGTGTGACTCACTGCCCTCAGACCGCACAATATGGTTTTTGTTACATGCGCCATCGCTGTCCTTTCCTTGGTGTCTGTGAGCCACACAGCTCCTTTAGCCTGTGAAGAATTGGTCCGGCCTTTGGATCAACTGGATCTTCGTCATTTGGAGGGAAGATGGGCTTTAGTTGCAGGCAGTCTGAGTTACCTACCGTACCTGCAGATATTCGGACAAAGAGACAGCGCTACTGTCGACTTCTCCAGCAACACCAGTGAGACAAAGATTTCCTACACTCGCAGCATCCGCTTAGATAAGTGTCATTACAGTTCCATGAACATCTCCCTGGAAGGCAGCAGCTTCACCTATGATGGGACAGATAAAAGCAACCTCAGCGCAAGCTTCGTCCATACATCCTGTCACGACTGTATGCTGATGCTTATTAATGTGGAGTCAGGGAAGCGGCACCATTTTTACTTGTTCAGCAGGAGGAGACAGCTGGAGCAGACGGAGATGGAGGAGTTCAGAGCTCAGGTGAAGTGTTTGAACATGCCTGAACCTGTTGTGATGGATCCCACCAAGGAGCTTTGTCCAGAAGAGACACAAACTGAAGAAGAAAACTGAGGCAGAGAAAAGACTATTAGTCTGACAGTGCTGATAAAATGCATAGATACATTGCAGTGTCTATGTATGTTTTGTGGATATGTTAAATTACCTTTTTAATTTCCTAAGTTTCTAAATGATCATTCACAAAATCAGCATGGCACAATTAAGATTGGATTAAAGACTTGAATTGACGAATTGTCTCCGTTATGTCGTTGAGGAGATAAATGTATAGAGGAGGTTGTATATGGGAACCATTGCACCTGTATTCCTCACCTTTAAACTGGAAATAAATTTGTCATTTGAAGAGTTGATGAATTATGTGAGCTTTTTGACTTTCACCAGAAAAATGGACAAGGTTTCCCCTGAGTCTTTCAGCCCTGACTTCTCTAGTGGAAAACAAGTCAGTCCTTTCCAAGAGTTACTTTAAGTGTTGCTTGTTATGTCCAACAATATCCTCGGTCCAAGTCTGCAGTTCTCCTTCCCTGCTGAAAACAATCAAGTCTCGGCGCAGACTCCCCGCAGTCATCTGATGGTTCGTCAGAACATCTTTGATGTTGATTTCATCTCTATATTAATACAATAAATGCTTTGAACATGGCCTACTTTTATTCCATATCCCCAGGGCGTTTGCTTTACCATCCCCACTACTTGATCCAACTCACCAGCAGTTTGTTATAAGCTAACATGTGATCATTGTCCCATGGCCTAACATGTTCTGTCACCAGGTACACTTATGAAGTACAAAAACACTGTGTTTAGACTTAGATATACTTTATTGTTGTCTTTATTGTTACAGCAGCAGGTTGAAATACACATACACACACACAACACTATATACACATAAATATAAATAGAGTAATGTGGCATTACACCCTGCACACTGTAATTGGCTGTGGGCTAAAAGTCCACTAAAATTATCCCAATCCATATTCAAATTTTCCACTCTTGTCACAGTTTTATTCATGTTTTAACGTGGTATTAGAATGTAAAACGATGTAGAATGGACACATGATTAAAAGTTGTGTGCTAAAAAAAAAAAAGTTAATGAATTTAACTTCAAATCTCAATAAAGTAAAAACACGATAACAGTTTATCACATTTTATCTATTTAATTCACTTGTCTCTCCTGATTGACATTAAATTGAGACAACAACAAAAAAAAAAACTCTGTCATTTCAAAGTCACAGAATGGACACTTGGAGAAAGGAATCTGCCCTCGAGCATCAAAAGTGTTGCAGAACTGGAGGTTTCTTCCAATTACAGATTTATATAGCCCACATAGACAGTAAACATTCTTACCATCATGCGTGGACAAAATAACAGTTCATATGAGTTTACAGCACAGAATTGGTTTACTTATGTGTGCCAAAGTTCACATTTAGGGGGGTCCTTCATTTTCAGAGCAGTGTCTCTCACAGATCAATGTGGATGAAGACAAATGGCTGCCAAATGAGAGAAGCATATAGTTGACCAGTGGACTCTGCACTTTGATATCGCTCAACTATAAAACCAGCCAAACCTGTTCATTTGACACTACAATTTGACTGACATAGGTATTCAAACGACTGCCTTCAAACAATCCAATATGTTTTTTGCTGCGAGTGATGAGACAACTGAACCCACTGCAGAGGCAGAACCAGCATTTGCAAATGGAGACATGCAGGATGACATGAAGACAAGCAAAGACAGAGATGGAGAGACAACAGATGAAGGACAGGCCAAACAGTCAGAAGATTCCACCTCTATGCAGGTGCAAACCCCATCTCATGTCATAGAGGGCACTACACTGTCCCCGGTGCCAGTCTACTCTCACTCCGCTCCCAGCCCCGAGCTGGAGGCTGAGAGTGCAGATGCAATGTCACCAGAGGGAGCTGAGGCAGCATTAAAAGTTCAAGAGCCCGTCATTCCACCTGACCAGTTCCAGGAGGTGCCCCTTGCTGACCCCCAGGAGAACCAGAGGAAAGAGGCAGGGCCAGAGGAGCAGGAACCCCTTCTGTCGGAGGTCAAAGCTGCAGACACTGGAGCAGAGCCTGCAGCAGATGACATCCCCGCCAGCACAGAGACACACAGCCCGATCACGGCTAGCCAGGGAGGAGAGACTGAAGCACCCAAACGCAAAACCTGCCAGTGTTGCTCTGTCATGTAAATGCCCTCTGTGTACATTCATTTCCTCCCTCCCTCTATTCTTCAGTCTGTCTCTCTGCTGTTCATTTTACAACACACTCCCTCCCCAGGCTCATTGTTTTATGTGTCCATCCTTTTTTCAAATCAGTCTGTCCACATGCTACTTCCCTTTCCTCCTCCACCCCTCGCCCTCATTCATCACGTATTCATCTTTAACATTTCCTCAGCGCTCTCTTTAGTTGTGTTTTCTTCAGCAGTAAATGAGCTCTCTCCAATGTGAAGACAGACATGGTATATGGACTGGACTAGTCACTGTGCCTTGTGGAGCTGTCTACTCAGGACTACAATTTTAAATACACAATGTGGACCAAAACATGAGGTGTAGTTTTCTTTTTTTCTTTTTTTTTTCAACACTGTTTTAGTTTTATTTCATCATCCCGGTTATCAGTATATACAGGATCATACAACTCTCATATTAGATACAGTGATCTTATAATGATCTTAATGATGATAAGAACAATTATTTTAAAGTACCTGAAAGTATGAATTTTATATTTTTACTTGATGAGCTTTTGAAGAGAGGCTCCAGAGCTCCTAACATAGGTCTTTGCATGGATGTATATACTGTACAAACTTGTGAAATTTTGTGTCTGAGATGTCAGCTTTGAAATGACCGATGAATGATTAAACTGATGGTTGAGACACACTGCCTGATGTACTTGATGTTCATCCAGCATGTCTGTTTCTCAAATAGTGGATTTGTCCCAAAACCACAACATTTCATCATTCAAAAGAAACTCGAAAGTGTGTAAACATTATGTAAACCGTATGTCTTCTCTTGCCACATTTTTAAAAAAAACATTGGAGTGGGAGTTAGTAGTCCCTCCCCCTTAGACAACTGGTATATATCTACGTTTTATCTCTTCGGATGTGGTCAATATTCCCCTGTAGAAAAGAAGGGAACTAAACGGATCTATCTCTATAGAGAGTAGCATAGATCACAGGGGCTGTACTCATAAGATAAAGTACCTTAAACAATACTCAAAAATCCCCGGATTTTCTGTTTACTGTTTCAATAGTCATTAGATTAATGCTTATGTTATGTGCACATCTATAAAATCCAGGACTCAAAGAAAAGGCTACTGGAAATAAATTCACACATTTATGGCTAAGATATATTTTACTATGAGTTGTTAACTGTTCTCTACAATGTGCTTAATTGTAAGTATAAAAGCAGTGATTCCAAAATGGCAGATGGTGTGTATTGTTTGCCAAGAGGACACTGGTGTTTGTTTGTAGATTTCTCAAAGCCTTGAGATAAATATTGGTCAATAAACTGGATGAAACTGGATTTTCTGATGCAACTATAAAACCAGACAAGCCTCTATACTGCCACCACTTTCAGCTGAAAACGGCAGTGCAACAGAGCTACATGTACAGTAAGACGACTTCAACTTACAGAGACATGTGTGCTGCGCGAATCATCACTTTTCTCTTCTGGGTGTCAGTGAGCCATTCAGCCATTCAGGTACTCGCACAGCCATCCTGCCCTGATCTGATGAAGCCCTTGGATCAACTAGATCCTGATGAATTTGAGGGAAGATGGGCTTTGGTTGCAGACAGCCTGAATGTCATTCTGTCTGATCATCCTCTTCACTTAAGTGACAGCGTAACTGTAGATTTCTTCAACTCAACATTCAGCAAAAGCAATCGTAATGGTGAGGAATGCCAATATTTGACCCGCAACATCTCCGACATCTCAATAAAAGGCGGTAATTACAGCTTTGATGTTGGGCCGACGATTACCTTCAATGGGACCTTCTACCAAACATCCTGTTCAGACTGTGCGGTGATCAGCTTCAACGTGATCTCACCGACTTTTAGGTCTGAGGAGTTGTGCCTACTCAGCAAAAGCCGGGAGGTGGGAGAAACGGAGATGAATGAGTTTATTGCTCTGGTGGAGTGTCTGAATATGACTGCACATGTTGTGATGGATCCTACCAAGGAGCTTTGTCCAATCTGTCCTCACTGCACACCTTGAGGAGAAGACAGAGAATCCAAATGCTGGCAGATTTTGATGCATGATATCTGCTGACAGGGTGAATAAAATGAATGAAAACACATACAGCGTCTGTTCATGTGGTAAATTGTTCACGACTATGTGTGAGATTTCATGAATCATGACTCAAGAAAACCTTTCTGCTGTGCCTGATAATCAAGATACAACAATAAAAATGCCTAAAAGTTTTAAAGGTTGCCAAGCTGCATGATATGTGTTGATATGTATCAATCGTACAGTATAATATTTCAGGTTTACAGACGTCAGAGTCAAATGACAGAAAGCCTTTTCTCTGTGGAAAAGAAAGGTGGTAGATGATATCCTTAGGCTCTGCTTTCCTTATTAGCAATACACCATAGGAAATGAACAGTAAAACTCACTTTACATTTTTCTTATCTGTTTTCCAGTAGTGCTTTGGATCCACAATGTCTCTTATGTCCTTGAGGGCAGTGCAACTTGAGTTGAACAAGGTTGGGTTTATTGATTCTTTGGATTCTGATGCTATCACATTAAGGGTAATTCCCATTATGTGTTAGCATGGGGCTAATGGACGAAGCACGAGTTATTAACACATCATAAATTCAGGAATCGCAATAAAATAATCTAATGAAATTCATTAAGTGAATCGACTGTTTTATAACCCATAATTACAATAACAACAAAGAAAATAATAGGTAAAGAATAACTGCGAGTTTAGTAGTTTGTGTTAACAGTCACATTATGTCACAAATGTCACAATGTACAGGAGGACCCTCCATCAGACACACCTAGCATACAGCAGCAATAGTCCCATGATAGTTTGACCCTCATAATATGACTCCTTGATCATGACATCACATTGGTATAATTATTAGTTTGATAGTTACCCAAGAAAAACAACAACAAAACAATATTTCAGGATGTGCACCAAAATGTAATACTTTCTTCCAACCAGTTTCCTGGTAATCCATCAAGTACTTTATGTGTAACTGATAAAACATTCCAAAAAAGCCTTATCTTGCAATTTTCTTTTTAAAAGGAGAAAAAAAATCCCTGACTCTGCCCCTTTATCCTGATCCCCTCCAAAATTTAATGTGTTCTTCTCTGTCCCATGCCAAACCCTTCTACCAAGTTACATCAGAATCTGTTGGGTAATTTATGGGTAATATTCTCATGATTGTCATACCATCATGCTAATGACACTCTGGTAATCTGCTTGTATGATTATTAATACATGTTGTATGCTCAACCTTCCTGGTGAGGGATCCCACAAAGACTTGGCTTCACTTCCAGGTTTCTTATGGATATGAGAAAAGGGTTTTACTGAGAGTTTTTCCTGGTATGCTTTGTGGATCAAAGTTTGAAGGTGCATAAATGTACTGACCACCATGTGATCAGACTGACCGTTACTCCAGAAACTGACCACTAGTCAAAGAACCAATGAGGAGGCTGAGTCTATGTGCAGTGTATGCTGTTTTGGGAGAATTTGATCAAATATATCTGTGATAACCATGTAGCAATACTGTGATTGTGCTCTTGATAGGTGCCTGTCACCAATGATGTTTGAAGAACAGGAAGATTGAAAATTCACTGGGTGCTTGTTTACTGCGACAAAAATAAACAATATATGAATAAGAGATGTCCCTATTCTTTGGTTGATCTGCAGACCAACACGGCTGTATTACCATTGTTAATACAGACTATTATCTGATTTACTGTGCACAAGCATTCCTGACTTTTTCTTCCTTATGTGGTGCAACAACACAAACACAAAATATTCCTCTAAAGATCACATGCCCCCCCTGAAAAATAAGACAAAAATGAGTGCATGGTGGGTCTCTAATGAACATATACCATTTACCAGTATGTCAGTTTAAACACTGAATAATTACAGAACTTACAGAATGCAGATCAACGTGAATGAAGACAAATGAGAGAAGCAAATAACTGATGTTGTCTTTGTGAAACAGTGGACTCTGCACTTTGACGTGTATTGTGAAACTGTAATTTTGGAATTAACTATAAAACCAGCCAGACGTGTTCACCAACAGCATTGCCTATTTGACACTACAATTTGACTGGCGACTGACGACTGCCTTCAAACAACGCAATATGGTTTTTGCTGCGGGTGCCATCGCTGTCTTATGCTTGGTTTCTGTGAGCCACTCAGCTCCTCTGGCCTGTGAAGAATTGGTACGACCCTTGGATCACCTGGATCCTCTTCATTTGGAGGGAAGATGGGCTTTAATTGCAGGCAGTCACAGTTTAACTGCAGATGTCCTAAAAGAGAGAGACAGTGTGGCTGTTGATCTCCACAATTCCTCGTACACCCAAGCCAACAATGTTGGTGGCCAATGCGAGTATCATCCCCACAACATGATATTTGAAGGCCACACCTTCACCATTAAAAAGGGGACCTTTAACTCTACTGGGACCTTCTTCCATACATCCTGTCAAGACTGTATGGTGTTTACTTTCGATGTGGCGTCACCAACTTACAAGGAAATGCGATTCTTCATGATCAGCAGAAGAAGAGAGGTAGACCACACACAGGTGGAGGAGTTCAGAGCTCAGGCGGAGTGTCTGAAGTTGCCTCCACCTATCGAGATGAGTCCTTCTAAGGAACTTTGTCCAGAACAGACTGCCGCCAAACCTGCAGCTAAATCTGAAGGAAACGCAGACGGACAACAGGCTTAAGAGTCTTAGATATTTGTACACACAGTCTTAATACATGCTGATACACACCAGCCTCATTGGGTGAAAATAAATCATCTTTAAAAACATGTTTTGAGTGTTTTGTTTTTTTGTTTTGTTTTTCCTCCATGACATTTATCTTAAAGTTTTACAAAAATTAAAAGTCAAAATTCTATTGGGAATGGGTTTCTGTGGGGGTTGCCATGGAAGCCAAAAAGGGGCGTGAGGTGTGTTTGTGTGTGTGTGTCTCTTCAAAGAGACCTGCATGTGGAAATGTGCTTGAACTCCATTGTATACTATTATACACTAATTGTAGTCTTACGCATTCTTTTCTAATGACAGGTAATTTTTTTACCAGGAGCACCAAGAGTGTAGGCTACACAAGTTCAATGAAACACCCATTACTTTATAAAAATTCTCAAAATGTATTTTGTGTGTTCAGATGTGTGAACAAAGTCATGGAACCTTATAACAGACATATGAAATTAACTACATTTCTTTTAGAGAGAAAACATGTCAAATCAGTCACATTTGACCAGAACACAACAGAAGGATTATGTCATGATCCAACCAGGAATATGAGAACCCAATTGCAGACACGACAAAGAAGCTCAGCTGCAGTTCAGAGATTTAATAATCAAAACCAATAAACAGTCCAGGTTCAAAAAACCAGACAGGCAGTCCAAAATAAGTAACAGTATCCAAATCTATAAGGCAGAGGCAAAATCCAGCAAACAGGCAAAAGTCATTACCAAGTACGTAATTGCAAACACTATGAAATAAACTGTAAGGAAACATGAGGAAAAGGGCTGGAACATGTGTCAAAATAACAACGATGAACTGGCAACTAACAGAGGGAATCACACAGACTAAATACACTTTGATAACGAGAGAATGACAAACAGGTGGCACAGTAAGGAGGAGACAACCACAGGTGGAGACAACCAGACAAACACACACTGGAGGGAAAATATTAAATGGGAACAAGCAGAGAAAACTAAAGGGGCAGACAGATGAAGAACACAGAGAACATAAATCCTAAAGACACAAGAGGAAGTACAAAAATGCAAACAATGAACATGAGACAAGAACAGAGGGTTAAACAGGGCGAAAGGGCGTGAAACAGCAAAGACAGAACATAGCATGGGAATAAACTTACAAAATAAAAAAGGAAACAGTGACACAAAATCACGACAAACCTTTCAAAATAAGAGGAACCAACAAACTATGATGAGATCCATGACATATTAATCCACAAAAAGTATTCTAAAAAATATAAATGGACTTGTTTCTTAAAAAAAAAAAAAAAAACTTCTGTTATTTCACAATCACAGAATCAACAGGTGGAGAGATGACTCGGCCTTCTGGCATCAACAGTGTTGCACAATTGGATGTTTGTGATCCAACCAAAGTATTTATTTAAGAATTTAAATAGTAAACATTCCTACCACTACCTTCATGCATGTACGAAATAGTAGTTTATATGAATTCAGTATACAGATATAAGTAAAAGTTCTCATTTATGAGCTCAAAATGACAAATGAATTTCAAACTGGAAAAGCAAACTGAAAGTAGGAAATGAGAATTGTAATTTTTCAAATTTTGTTTGAAGGAGTCTCATATTAATATACTTTCACATTAGTTACAATTATTTTTCTAGTCTTTATGAGACTCTAAGATAAATTAAATAAAGCATGAAAATGAGTGCATGTGCAACTTGCCTTCTCAGACCACTTAATAATAACATCTGCAGCTTATTTATAAGCATATTCCATCACGAATACTGATTCTACAGGACAAAAATCCAGGAGAGGTCACGAACACAACAGTGTACCTTGAACGTTACCACAGATAAGAACCAACAAATAAAAATCCAAAGTCAACATCAATCATCCAAGTCCACGGGATATTATTTGAAGTCACAATCACAGAATCCACAGTCCCTCTGGAGTTTTCTATTTTATGAAATCTGAAGCCTCTGAAACAACTATAAAAACAGTCAAACCTCTTCACCAGGTACATTCTCCATTCAAGACAACAGTGTGACTCACTGCCCTCAGACCGCACAATATGGTTTTTGTTACATGCGCCATCGCTGTCCTTTCCTTGGTGTCTGTGAGCCAGAACAGGAGGAGAACAGGATGAAACTGGATTTTCTGATGCAACTATAAAACCAGACAAGCCTCTATACTGCCACCACTTTCAGCTGAAAACGGCAGTGCAACAGAGCTACA
The DNA here is from genome assembly GCA_037577475.1 of Chaunax sp. Z400. Taxonomy (NCBI): domain Eukaryota; kingdom Metazoa; phylum Chordata; class Actinopteri; order Lophiiformes; family Chaunacidae; genus Chaunax; species Chaunax sp. Z400. The sequence continues at coordinate 23,542,094 of CM075191.1, read as the reverse complement.
TGTACAGTAAGACGACTTCAACTTACAGAGACATGTGTGCTGCGCGAATCATCACTTTTCTCTTCTGGGTGTCAGTGAGCCTTTCAGCCATTCAGGTACTCGCACAGCCATCCTGCCCTGATCTGATGAAGCCCTTGGATCAACTAGATCCTGATGAATTTCAGGGAAGATGGGCTTTGGTTGCAGACAGCCTGAATGTCATTCTGTCTGATCATCCTCTTCACTTAAGTGACAGCGTAACTGTAGATTTCTTCAACTCAACATTCAGCAAAAGCAATCGTAATGGTGAGGAATGCCAATATTTGACCCGCAACATCTCCGACATCTCAATAAAAGGCGGTAATTACAGCTTTGATGTTGGGACGACGATTACCTTCCATGGGACCTTCTACCAAACATCCTGTTCAGACTGTGCGGTGATCAGCTTCAACGTGAACTCACCGACTTTTAGGTCTGAGGAGTTGTGCCTAGTCAGCAAAAGCCGGGAGGTGGGAGAAACGGAGATGAATGAGTTTATTGCTCTGGTGGAGTGTCTGAATATGACTGCACATGTTGTGATGGATCCTACCAAGGAGCTTTGTCCAATCTGTCCTCACTGCACACCTTGAGGAGAAGACAGAGAATCCAAATGCTGGCAGATTTTGATGCATGATATCTGCTGACAGGGTGAATAAAATGAATGAAAACACATACAGCGTCTGTTCATGTGGTAAATTGTTCACGACTATGTGTGAGATTTCATGAATCATGACTCAAGAAAACCTTTCTGCTGTGCCTGATAATCAAGATACAACAATAAAAATGCCTAAAAGTTTTAAAGGTTGCCAAGCTGCATGATATGTGTTGATATGTATCAATCGTACAGTATAATATTTCAGGTTTACAGACGTCAGAGTCAAATGACAGAAAGCCTTTTCTCTGTGGAAAAGAAAGGTGGTAGATGATATCCTTAGGCTCTGCTTTCCTTATTAGCAATACACCATAGGAAATGAACAGTAAAACTCACTTTACATTTTTCTTATCTGTTTTCCAGTAGTGCTTTGGATCCACAATGTCTCTTATGTCCTTGAGGGCAGTGCAACTTGAGTTGAACAAGGTTGGGTTTATTGATTCTTTGGATTCTGATGCTATCACATTAAGGGTAATTCCCATTATGTGTTAGCATGGGGCTAATGGACGAAGCACGAGTTATTAACACATCATAAATTCAGGAATCGCAATAAAATAATCTAATGAAATTCATTAAGTGAATCGACTGTTTTATAACCCATAATTACAATAACAACAAAGAAAATAATAGGTAAAGAAAAACTGCGAGTTTAGTAGTTTGTGTTAACAGTCACATTATGTCACAAATGTCACAATGTACAGGAGGACCCTCCATCAGACACACCTAGCATACAGCAGCAATAGTCCCATGATAGTTTGACCCTCATAATATGACTCCTTGATCATGACATCACATTGGTATAATTATTAGTTTGATAGTTACCCAAGAAAAACAACAACAAAACAATATTTCAGGATGTGCACCAAAATGTAATACTTTCTTCCAACCAGTTTCCTGGTAATCCATCAAGTACTTTATGTGTAACTGATAAAACATTCCAAAAAAGCCTTATCTTGCAATTTTCTTTTTAAAAGGAGAAAAAAAATCCCTGACTCCGCCCCTTTATCCTGATCCCCTCCAAAATTTAATGTGTTCTTCTCTGTCCCATGCCAAACCCTTCTACCAAGTTACATCAGAATCTGTTGGGTAATTTATGGGTAATATTCTTATGATTGTCATACCATCATGCTAATGACACTCTGGTAATCTGCTTGTATGATTATTAATACATGTCGTATGCTCAACCTTCCTAGTGAGGGATCCCACAAAGACTTGGCTTCACTTCCAGGTTTCTTATGGATATGAGAAAAGGGTTTTACTGAGAGTTTTTCCTGGTATGCTTTGTGGATCAAAGTTTGAAGGTGCATAAATGTACTGACCACCATGTGATCAGACTGACCGTTACTCCAGAAACTGACCACTAGTCAAAGAACCAATGAGGAGGCTGAGTCTATGTGCAGTGTATGCTGTTTTGGGAGAATTTGATCAAATATATCTGTGATAACCATGTAGCAATACTGTGATTGTGCTCTTGATAGGTGCCTGTCACCAATGATGTTTGAAGAACAGGAAGATTGAAAATTCACTGGGTGCTTGTTTACTGCGACAAAAATAAACAATATATAAATAAGAGATGTCCCTATTCTTTGGTTGATCTGCAGACCAACACGGCTGAATTACCATTGTTAATACAGACTATTATCTGATTTACTGTGCACAAGCATTCCTGACTTTTTCTTCCTTATGTGGTGCAAAAACACAACCACAAAATATTCCTCTAAAGATCACATGCCCCCCCTGAAAAATAAGACAAAAATGAGTGCATGGTGGGTCTCTAATGAACATATACCATTTACCAGTATTTCAGTTTAAACACTGAATAATTACAGAACTTACAGAATGCAGATCAACGTGAATGAAGCCAAATGAGAGAAGCAAATAACTGATGTTGTCTTTGTGAAACAGTGGAGAGTGGACAGTGGATTAACTATAAAACCAGCCAGACGTGTTCACCAACAGCATTGCCTATTTGACACTACAATTTGACTGGCGACTGACGACTGCCTTCAAACAACGCAATATGGTTTTTGCTGCGGGTGCCATCGCTGTCTTATGCTTGGTTTCTGTGAGCCACTCAGCTCCTCTGGCCTGTGAAGAATTGGTACGACCCTTGGATCACCTGGATCCTCTTCATTTGGAGGGAAGATGGGCTTTAATTGCAGGCAGTCACAGTTTAACTGCAGATGTCCTAAAAGAGAGAGACAGTGTAGCTGTTGATCTCCACAATTCCTCGTACACCCAAGCCAACAATGTTGGTGGCCAATGCGAGTATCATCCCCACAACATGATATTTGAAGGCCACACCTTCACCATTAAAAAGGGGACCTTTAACTCTACTGGGACCTTCTTCCATACGTCCTGTCAAGACTGTATGGTGTTTACTTTTGATGTGGCGTCACCAACTTACAAGGAAATGCGATTCTTCATGATCAGCAGAAGAAGAGAGGTAGACCACACGCAGGTGGAGGAGTTCAGAGCTCAGGCGGAGTGTCTGAAGTTGCCTCCACCTATCGAGATGAGTCCTTCTAAGGAACTTTGTCCAGAACAGACTGCCGCCAAACCTGCAGCTAAATCTGAAGGAAACGCAGACGGACAACAGGCTTAAGAGTCTTAGATATTTGTACACACAGTCTTAATACATGCTGATACACACCAGCCTCATTGGGTGAAAATAAATCATCTTTAAAAACATGTTTTGAGTGTTTTGTTTTTTTGTTTTGTTTTTCCTCCATGACATTTATCTTAAAGTTTTACAAAAATTAAAAGTCAAAATTCTATTGGGAATGGGTTTCTGTGGGGGTTGCCATGGAAGCCAAAAAGGGGCGTGAGGTGTGTTTGTGTGTGTGTGTCTCTTCAAAGAGACCTGCATGTGGAAATGTGCTTGAACTCCATTGTATACTATTATACACTAATTGTAGTCTTACGCATTCTTTTCTAAAGACAGGTCATTTTTTTACCAGGAGCACCAAGAGTGTAGGCTACACAAGTTCAATGAAACACCCATTACTTTATAAAAATTCTCAAAATGTATTTTGTGTGTTCAGATGTGTGAACAAAGTCATGGAACCTTATAACAGACATATGAAATTAACTACATTTCTTTTAGAGAGAAAACATGTCAAATCACTCACATTTGACCAGAACACAACAGAAGGATTATGTCATGATCCAACCAGGAATATGAGAACCCAATTGCAGACACGACAAAGAAGCTCAGCTGCAGTTCAGAGATTTAATAATCAAAACCAATAAACAGTCCAGGTTAAAAAAAACAGACAGGCAGTCCAAAATAAGTAACAGTATCCAAATCTAAAAGGCAGAGGCGAAATCCAGCAAACAGGCAAAAGTCATTACCAAGTACGTAATTGCAAACACTATGAAATAAACTGTAAGGAAACATGAGGAAAAGGGCTGGAACATGTGTCAAAATAACAACGATGAACTGGCAACTAACAGAGGGAATCACACAGACTAAATACACTTTGATAACGAGAGAATGACAAACAGGTGGCACAGTAAGGAGGAGACAAACACACACTGGAGGGAAAATATTAAATGGGAACAAGCAGAGAAAACTAAAGGGGCAGACAGATGAAGAACACAGAGAACATAAATCCTAAAGACACAAGAGGAAGTACAAAAATGCAAACAATGAACATGAGACAAGAACAGAGGGTTAAACAGGGCGAAAGGGCGTGAAACAGCAAAGACAGAACATAGCATGGGAATAAACTTACAAAATAAAAAAGGAAACAGTGACACAAAATCACGACAAACCTTTCAAAATAAGAGGAACCAACAAACTATGATGAGATCCATGACATATTAATCCACAAAAAATATTCTAAAAATATAAATGGACTTGTTTCTTAAAAAAAAAAAAAAAAAAAAAAACTTCTGTTATTTCACAATCACAGAATCAACAGGTGGAGAGATGACTCGGCCTTCTGGCATCAACAGTGTTGCACAATTGGATGTTTGTGATCCAACCAAAGTATTTATTTAAGAATTTAAGGAGTTAACATTCCTACCACTACCTTCATGCATGTACGAAATAGTAGTTTATATGAATTCAGTATACAGATATAAGTAAAAGTTCTCATTTATGAGCTCAAAGTGACAAATGAATTTCAAATTGGAAAAGCAAACTGAAAGTACAAAATGAGAATTGTAATTTTTCAAATTTTGTTTGAAGGAGTCTCATACTAATATACTTTCACATTAGTTACAATTATTTTTCTAGTCTTTATGAGACTCTAAGATAAATTAAATAAAGCATGAAAATGAGTGCATGTGCAACTTGCCTTCTCAGACCACTTAATAATAACATCTGCAGCTTATTTATAAGCATATTCCATCACGAATACTGATTCTACAGGACAAAAATCCAGGAGAGGTCACGAACACAACAGTGTACCTTGAACGTTACCACAGATAAGAACCAACAAATAAAAATCCAAAGTCAACATTCAATCATCCAAGTCCACGGGATATTATTTCAAGTCACAATCTCAGAATCCACAGTCCCTCTGGAGTTTTCTATGTTATGAAATCTGAAGCCTCTGAAACAACTATAAAAACAGTCAAACCTCTTCACCAGGTACATTCTCCATTCAAGACAACAGTGTGACTCACTGCCCTCAGACCGCACAATATGGTTTTTGTTACATGCGTCATCGCTGTCCTTTCCTTGGTGTCTGTGAGCCACACAGCTCCTTTAGCCTGTGAAGAATTGGTCCGGCCTTTGGATCAACTGGATCTTCATCATTTGGAGGGAAGATGGGCTTTAGTTGCAGGCAGTCTGAGTTACCTACCGTACCTGCGGATATTCGGACAAAGAGACAGCGCTACTGTCGACTTCTCCAGCAACACCAGTGAGACAAAGATTTCCTACACTCGCAGCATCCGCTTAGATAAGTGTCATTACAGTTCCATGAACATCTCCCTGGAAGGCAGCAGCTTCACCTATGATGGGACAGATAAAAGCAACCTCAGCGCAAGCTTCGTCCATACATCCTGTCACGACTGTATGCTGATGCATATGAATGTGGAGTCAGGGAAGCGGCACCATTTTTACTTGTTCAGCAGGAGGAGACAGCTGGAGCAGACGGAGATGGAGGAGTTCAGAGCTCAGGTGAAGTGTTTGAACATGCCTGAACCTGTTGTGATGGATCCCACCAAGGAGCTTTGTCCAGAAGAGACACAAACTGAAGAAGAAAACTGAGGCAGAGAAAAGACTATTAGTCTGACAGTGCTGATAAAATGCATAGATACATTGCAGTGTCTATGTATGTTTTGTGGATATGTTAAATTACCTTTTTAATTTCCTAAGTTTCTAAATGATCATTCACAAAATCAGCATGGCACAATTAAGATTGGATTAAAGACTTGAATTGACGAATTGTCTCCGTTATGTCGTTGAGGAGATAAATGTATAGAGGAGGTTGTATATGGGAACCATTGCACCTGTATTCCTCACCTTTAAACTGGAAATAAATTTGTCATTTGAAGAGTTGATGAATTATGTGAGCTTTTTGACTTTCACCAGAAAAATGGACAAGGTTTCCCCTGAGTCTTTCAGCCCTGACTTCTCTAGTGGAAAACAAGTCAGTCCTTTCCAAGAGTTACTTTAAGTGTTGCTTGTTATGTCCAACAATATCCTCGGTCCAAGTCTGCAGTTCTCCTTCCCTGCTGAAAACAATCAAGTCTCGGCGCAGACTCCCCGCAGTCATCTGATGGTTCGTCAGAACATCTTTGATGTTGATTTCATCTCTATATTAATACAATAAATGCTTTGAACATGGCCTACTTTTATTCCATATCCCCAGGGCGTTTGCTTTACCATCCCCACTACTTGATCCAACTCACCAGCAGTTTGTTATAAGCTAACATGTGATCATTGTCCCATGGCCTAACATGTTCTGTCACCAGGTACACTTATGAAGTACAAAAACACTGTGTTTAGACTTAGACTTAGATATACTTTATTGTTGTCTTTATTGTTACAGCAGCAGGTTGAAATACACATACACACACACTATATACACATAAATATAAATAGAGTAATGTGGCATTACACCCTGCACACTGTAATTGGCTGTGGGCTAAAAGTCCACTAAAATTATCCCAATCCATATTCAAAATTTCCACTCTTGTCACAGTTTTATTCATGTTTTAACGTGGTGTCAGAATGTAAAACGATGTAGAATGGATACATGATTAAAAGTTGTGTGTGCTAAAAAAAAAAAAGTTAATGAATTTAACTTCAAATCTCAATAAAGTAAAAACACGATAACAGTTTATCACATTTTATCTATTTAATTCACTTGTCTCTCCTGATTGACATTAAATTGAGACAACAACAAAAAAAAAAACTCTGTAATTTCAAAGTCACAGAATGGACACTTGGAGAAAGGAATCTGCCCTCGAGCATCAAAAGTGTTGCAAAACTGGAGGTTTCTTCCAATTACAGATTTATATAGCCCACATAGACAGTAAACATTCTTACCATCATGCGTGGACAAAATAACAGTTCATACGAGTTTACAGCACAGCAATATGTTTACTTATGCGTGCCAAAGTTCACATTTAGGGGGGGTCCTTCATTTTCAGAGCAGTGTCTCTCACAGATCAGATGGATGCCAAATGAGAGAAGCATATAGTTGACCAGTGGACTCTGCACTTTGATATTGCTCAACTATAAAACCAGCCAAACCTGTTCATTTGATACTACAATTTGATTGACATAGTTATTCAAACGACTGCCTTCAAACAATCCAATATGTTTTTTGTTGCGAGTGCCATTGCTGTCCTGTGCTTGGTTTCTGTGAGCCACTCTGCTCCTCTGACCTGTGAAGAATCGGTCCGGCCCTTGAATCACCTGGATCCTCATCATATCGAGGGAAGATGGGCTTTAATTGCGGGCAGTATGAAAGACAACGCTGCTGCAGATGCCTCACACAGAAAAGACAGTGTAGCTATTGATCTCCGCAGTTCCTCGTACACCCAAGTCAACAATGTTGGTGGCCAATGTGAGTATCATTCCCACAACACCACCTTGGAAGGCCACATCTTCACCATGAAAAAGGGGACCTTTAACTTTACTGGGACCTTCCTCCATACGTCCTGTCAAGACTGTATGGTGATTACTTTGGATGTGGCGTCACCAACTTATAAGACAATGCATTTCTACCTGATCAGCAGAAGAAGAGAGGTAGACCAGAGGCAGATGGAGGAGTTCAGAGCTCAGGCGGAGTGTCTGAACATGCCACCACCTATCGAGAAGGATCCTTCTAAGGAACTTTGTCCAGAACAGACTGCCAAACCTGAAGAAAATGCAGATGGACAATAGGCTTGAGTCTTAGATATTTGTACATACAGTATAAATACATGCTGATGCAAACCAGCCTTACAAGAAAAAATAAATAATCTCTTAAAACATGTTTTGAGATTTGTTTTTTTTTGGTTTTTTTAACTCTATGGCATTTATCTTAAAGTTTAACATGTTTATAGTCTACAGTCTTATATCATTAAGTGCAACACATTAAATCAGTTGTCTCTAACTCTTTTAATTTGTTTTGACTTGACTTTTGGAAAAAGCAGCATGTAGGTATGAGCCTTTGTGTCATGTTTCAGACGTCTATGAGTTTGCAGTGTCCCCTCCAAACTGTTTTATTTAAATAACAAAAAGAGGCTTTGCCACCTTCCTCAGTATAAAGTAGGTAAAATTAAGAAGTACTAAACAGAGTTTTAAATGAAGGACTCTTACTTATTATGGAATGTTTCTACACAGTTGTACTTATACTTTTATTTGAGGTAAGATCTGAAAAAAGGTGCTTGCTGTCTGCTGGAACACCCCCCCCCCCCAAAAAAAAAATAAAAAAATAATTAATAAATAAATACAAATTAATAAATTAATATTAGTTACTCTCATGGTTGGATGTCTTGGTAATTAATTATGTTCAAGTCTTCAATGTAGGAAAGTCTGTAGTTAAACGGACAAACAAACAAACACACACACACACAAAAAACACCTGACCAGTCACAGCAGTGCTCATTTAACCTGTTAAATTCCAAGTATGGTCATCATGATTAATGAAGCATTTCTTTTGCATGACTTCATCATGTTTGTGGTCCTTCAAATATATGATATTATAAATATAATATAATGAAATTGGTAATTACATACCATTATCCTTTACATATTTATTGAAGGTTTGGATATAGATGTATAAGTATATAAGCTCATGTTTATATACTGAAAATAAAAATAAAGTTATTTTTCTGATTGTTTCACAATGATGACTTTCTAAAGCACAAATAACTACACCCACGCATTTTTATTCACTTTTTTGTCCCCTTGTGATGTGTATCCCTATTTATACAAATTACATAGAGATACAACTCCCAGGAAACTTCATTACTTTGATCAGTGAATTAGAACATTTTCATTGATCATACAGAATTGCAATAGAAAAAAAGTTTCAACTTTATTGCTCTTTAGGTGACAATGAAAAGTTTTCTTTGATATGGCTCACAAGCAAAGATACACGTTGAAGCTAAGAGCCTGCATTTCTGCCAAACTATCCTTCCTAAAGCTTTTCATTTGTATATTCTCTCAATATCAAAGTTTCACATTTAATGCAAAGTTTTCTACCTTATAAGACAGCAAAAGGGCAAAATCATTTTACATCATTTTACATTTTCTTAACTCCAAACCTCAATAAAGTAAAAACACCAGTTTAGAGCATTATCTTTATACAATATGACTGTTTAGTGAAGTCCAAACAAAATGACTCATAAAAACAAGTAAAACTCCGGTTAAAGCATGAGTCACAGTACTTTTTATTTCACAATCACAAAATCCACTGTTGGGGAAGGGACTCTGCTCTGTGCTGTAACTATTTTGAAACTGGAGGTTAATTATAAAACCAGAGAAACCTGTTTAGAAGCATCCCTTTTCGTTACACACTGCAGTGCAACTGAGCAGACATACTGTCTTACGATTCTAACATACAGAAACATGTTGTACATCATTGCTATCTTCGGCTTGGTGCATATGGGTCATTCAGCTCCTCTAGCCTGTGAAGACTTGGTCCAGCCTTTGCATCACCTTGATCCTCATCATGTAGTTGGCAGATGGGCGTTGGTTGCAGGCAGTTTGAGCGATCCTGCACACCTGAAGTTCTTCAAACGCAGAGACAGCGCCAGCGTTAACTTCTCCAACGCTAGTGCAACTTCCAAGATTTTGTACACACCCAGCGTTTATGTTGATGGACAGTGCCACTCTCAGTCGCACAATGTATCACTGGAAGGCAGCGTTCTTACCTTTGATTTGCAGGATCAGGTGAACCTCACGTTGACCTTCCTCCATACATCCTGTCAAGACTGTGTGGTGATGCGCTTTGACAATGAGTCCAAGAAGCTCGAGCGTTTGTTCCTTTTCAGCAGGAGGAGGGAGGTGGAGCAGAAGGAGATGGAGGAGTTCAGGGCTCAGACGGCGTGTTTGAAAATACCTCCACCTGCAGTATTGGATCCTACTAAAGAGCTTTGTCCGGAGCAGATCTCCAGAGATCCAGCTGGTCAACTTGAAGAGAAAACAGAGGAATAAAAGGCCCAACAGACTCTAGCTCATGATGAATGATCACATAATGTCAGTTAAATGAAATGCACATTTATTATATGTGCAAAAGCTAAGTTGTATGTTACTTAATATTTTACAAATCTTTAAGTTAAAATGACCAGTCGTGTCAAAAGTGTAGACATTGAATATTTACAGAACTTATTAACCCATTTTGTTTGTTGAACAATATGTGACTGACCATGAACCTGCAACATTATTGTACCACAGCTAAGGTCAATGAGTAACCATACAGTATAAACAATAAGTAACCTAATGATTAAAATGTCCACATAATGTACTAGTTGCAATATTTCTAACAAACAAATTTCAGCATTTTCTGTTAGACACCCCAGTGCAAATATGACATGATGTAAACATTCCAACAAATGAGAGAAGCAAATAGTTGACCTTGTCTTTGTGAAGTAGGGGATTCTACACTTCCATATCTCTGTATTGTGAAACTGTAATTATTAAATCAACTATAAAACAGCATTGCCTATTTTACACTACAATCTGACTGGCATAGGTACTCAAACGACTGCCTTCAAACAATCCTCAGTTGTTTCTAACTCTAACTTGCTTTTGGAAAAAGCAGCATGTAGTCATGAATCTTTGTGTCATGTTTTACTGTAGATGTCTATGAGTTTGCAGTTCCGACAAAGAGACATTTCAACTCTAAACGTCTCAGACTTTTTAAAAAATCTAAATACAACATAATTACTGACCTTTCTTTCTTGCATCAGTTATAAATTAGTATTTAAAAAATGCACACACATATATAAAATCCACTTCACTAAACAAATGTCTTTATCACAGCTCACTAGCATTTGCTCTACTTGGGGAATGAGAGAAAGTGAATTCACTCTTTTTATATAATGAATATCAAGACAGAACTTTAAAAACCCGAATAAAGCTAAAACAAATATAAATATACAACTTGTATTTATTAGTTACTCCGATTGCTCAATTAGAACAAGTAGAAAAATATTTAGCAAAAACTCTCGTTTGCTGTACAATAACGCTGCTTAATTTGGCCCGTGGATTAACGCTGCTCAAATTTGTAGGTCTACATTTAATTTAAGCATTTCAAAGATTGCTTGTTGTTTTTTTTCTATGCTGTGTGAATATTGTATGTTGAGGAAACATTTATATTTTATCATTTTATTGCATTCGTTGGACACTGTTAGCAGGGTGATTGAATTTACTTACTTGGCCTATAAAAAGCAATTGTAATTATGCTGACATGGACCTCATCAAATGCAGGAAGGAGGTTAAACGGTGTGTATTCTCAGGTTGTATTTGCTGCATATTAACGTCTAGTGGTAAAGGTAATATGAATCCACAGCTGTTAGCTGGTAACCTTATTTTTGAGCAAAATTAATTTCCAGTAAGTACAGGATGGAAATGTGAAGACAGCAAATTATAATTTCTCATAACATATTGAGATTAAGATTGTTAATTTATGTATTTGGCAAGTCACAAACATTTTGTTGTAGAACATATCAGTAAAATATTGATGGACAATTTCTTTCATTTGTTTTCCGGAACAACTTTTCCTAACCTGAACCAGCGAGCTTAGACCAGAGGGTGGATTTGAAATGTGCCTTCTGGTGTCAGAGCATTTTGTGTGGCCATCATCCTGTGTAGTACATAAATGTGTGAAACACATGTTATCTCTGAACAACACGTGCAAACATGACATTTCTTTTATCAACTGTTGAAAATTAGTTGAGTCAAAGGGTCATTTCTAGGACTATAGGCATACACAGTAGGCTCTACAGTGCAGCATTACAGTAAACAAAGATAAGCTTTATCAAGATTACCAGTTTGGAGACTCCAATACAAACTCTTTTATTCCAAGAAAATATCTACCATGAATAAACAGATAAATAAACACACAACAACATCTCTAGTGAGAGACAACCACACATCAGTGTCACTAATGACCAGTCTTTCTGTGATTGCACAATAGTGGAATCCACATTCATGTAAAGGATCATGAAGAATCTTTGCTGTGTTGCAACAGTGGGCATTCCTGATTGAATTTCTACTATAAAACCGGACGAACCTCCTCATCCAGCTCCACTCTTGGCTGAGAAATAATAACTGAGAGCACGGACTGAAAGCTGACAATTCCAAACCAGTATGACGTCAACATATTTCTGTATGTTTGCTGTGGTTTCCATTATTCTCCACTGCTTCATGTCTGTGAGCCATTCAGCTCCTCTTGCCTGTGAAGAATTGACCCGTCCTTTGGACCGACTGGATCCTCATCTTTTCGAGGGCAGATGGGCTTTTGTAGCAGGCAGCCTCAACCACCCGCCATCCATGGAGGCCTTGAGGCTAAGAGATAGCATCACTGCGTACTTCTCCAACTCCAGTGAAATGTCCAGCTTCTCTTATACCCAAATAAACCGCTTTGGTGATCAGTGCCAGTACCTGCCGTACAACATCTCAGTGGCAGGCAGCAGCTTCACCTTTGATGTGGGGAATCGCTTCGACCTCAACGGCTCTTTCCTCCATACGCCCTGTCCAGACTGTATCGTGATGCATTGGGCTGTGAAGTCAAGTAAGAGGCTGTCTGTGGACATGTACTTTCTGAGCAGGAGGAGGGAGGTGGAGGAAGAGGAGATGGAGAAGTTCAGGGCTCAGCTGAGGTGTTATGACCTGCCCTCACCTGTTGTGATGGATCCTACCAAGGAGCTTTGTCCAGAATAACCCCAGAGCCAAGCAGGAGCAGAAGCAGCAGCTCAGATTTAGGAGACAACAGAGGAACAAAAGTCGTGAGGGACTTTGGCACATTTATTCACACAGTATGGAAAAGTATATGACAGTACTACCTCACATTCTTTATGTTAAACCAAATAACATCTCTCATATCCAAACCATCCTTCTGGTCTGATACACCACTCTGATTTGTCTTACATGTACTGTAATGCAGACCTGATATGATTTAGCAGACAATTTTTTTTTAAAAACGTTCAAACATGTAGTTCAAAATTGAAATGAAATTGTTATTTTTTGTAACCAGGAATCAAGAATTTCACATTCAACGTTTGCATTTGAGGTTCGCAGGATAGAGGGTGTGGTATTTGTGCTGATTGCAAAGCCCTTTCAGGCAAATTTGTCAATTGTGCTTTTTGTGTTACATGCATGAAATTGTCATGATTTGAACTGATTACTTTTAAAATAAACAGATTAATTAATCAAAGTGCTTCAAATGATTTTTTCTAGATTCCAAGTTATAAGGACAAAAATAAAGCCTGAAGTGATACAATCACTCCCTAAACCCTTTATTTCTTCATTCACATGTGTTTAATGTGTGTTGCTCCCTAATTGGATTAGCGCTATAGGTGTTCATATCTGCAACAACAGGGTAAGCCTTGAGCACACGTGTTTGTGCATACACACATGCTCATTATGGTGTGTGTATTAGTGAATGAGTGGGTGTGCACAAATGGTGCACCGAAGGTGGTATTTTGAACAAAGGGAGGAGATAGAAGCAGCGAGGCTGTAGAGCTGTGAAGAAGGAGATCCTTGACATCCATCCATGACCCGAAACAAGACAAGTGTTTGTTCTCTGAAAGAGTGTTTCTGTCCATTAGAGGGCATCTCCAAGCTTTTAACAGGTATGTGCAACTGTTTATTCCAGCAGTCATCCAAATATTTTATAATAATAATAATAGAAACAAGTCTGCGCACACCAGCTTTTCTCTTCTTTTTTTATAACAGTGACTAAAGCATATCAAAATAAGTGACTGTAAAACATGCAAATGTCAGTCATCATTAAATAGAAACAGAGCTAGTTCTAATTAGGGATGAACTTGGCTGCATTTAGTCAAATTTATATGCGTTTTTGCCAAATACCCCTAGATCTTAAGGAACATTAGGACACTGCTGATCTCAAAAAAGAAGGCAAATTTATTTCTTAAGGCCCACTGCAGATGTATTTTTAATGATGATCATGATTTTGGTCCTCTTTTGATAAAGTGAGGGCCCTTTGTGGATAATGAGCAAAACATGATTATATATGTAACATTTTAATTCACAATTTCTTGCAACCTTGCTTAGCCAATGATGGAGCTGGGGCACTTCTAATTAATCCATCCCAGCTTTCTCTGAGCGTCTTACAAATTACAGTAAAGCAGCATGTCATATAGATATACTGAGTTTCTCGGAGCAAATGTGCATCAGGGAAATATCATAAAAGGACATGCAAGAGTTTACACTCAGAGTGGTCAGATTGCATTGCCACGCCACAGTATAAATGAGGGGGTTGTTACAGGGCTGCTGCATTGCAGGATTGTTGTATTAATTTGTTTATTCTTGTTTGTTTTCAGCAGGACTTTCGGCAGAATCAGCAGGTGTAAGTAAGTGAATAAAACTGTTAAAGGACAGATTTGCAATAGAACCATTTCAACAATCACCTTCTCACTGTGACATGCTCCATTTCAAAATGAGACTTCATGTTTAGAACCCTCAATCAATGAGTGACATATTTTTCTATCTTTAGGAATTGCATGAGTGTGAATCTGTCAACATGTGGTCTCTTGTACAACATTGTTGGCAGCAGCATACCCAAGTGATAAAGTACCTGAATATACTGTCGATTTTCTTCCCAAGGTATTTTTTATTTTTTTTGTCTGCAATCTGAAAAGGTGGAATATGCATAAATCGACGCAATGAGCTTAAGTTCATTCTCATTTTGACACCATGATAATTTTGTGGCAAATACCTCATTCATCCTCCCACTCACAGCCAATTAGAGAGCAGCCAGTATGACAGCAGCCAAGATACATTACATAGTGGATGGTGAATGAAATCAGTGGCACACTCTGAGGCCTTTTTTGTTCATCTTGTGTACACATATATGTGGAGTACAGCACACACTTTTTTCCGACAACAAATGTAGTGAGCAACAAACCCACCATTGTTTTTTTTATAAACAGCGTCTGTCGTTGCTCGCTGTTCTCTTCTTAATCAACTCACATTTGGCGAGGTCGCTCTGGTGTGGTGCCTATGTGCTCTGCTGTTATTATTACAGTGTTCCCCAGCTCTTTCTGTTCTCTTGCTGTCAGTCCTTATTATAGCTACATGAAGGGGGACATGTCCTGTAACTATCTATCTGTCTATCATATCAGAGACTAGTCAGTGCTGTGATCTATATTCCCCTTAATGATCACATTGTTGGAGTCCTGCCATGTTGGCTTGGCCAGAATCAGCATGCATGAGAATGGGGGTTGAAGAAGAGAATATGACAGAGTAGTTTTGTGTGTATTCGTGTATATAAGAGATGGGTGAGTAGGGCAATAATACTGATACAGGGAACATTTGAAATAGCAAACAGAGAGAGATGCTACATCTATTTTCAAAAAAAGAATCTAAGAGGGCCTGGACTCTCCTTTGGTCATTATACCCTGCAGGCAATCTCTATTGTTATTTCATAACAAGATTGTGTTTGTGTGTGGGTGGGTGGGTGTTACTAAGCCATCCCCCAGCCTGTAAGCTGATTAAAGAAAGGTGATCTCAGCAGAAAACTTTCTTTGTTGCACAGTGGAGCAGAGTAACAATTACCTTACTGCCAAAGCCAAGCGCAAGGTTACAAACAAGCTGTCTGTCGTGCTCTAATAAGAGCACCCAATATAAAAAGGTAGGTAACAAATGCATTACACATTTACACATTTTTGCTGCACTAATCCTGCACCAACTACCATGCACAATTCTCTATGCAGATACATAAATGGGTGACAAATTAAAAGAAAAAACTACATAAAGTACAATAAGTTATTTTTTGCATTTTTTTGAAAGTTTGTTTTTTAATGTGTGTCACTGTCAATTAGCTGTTGTGTTTCCAACATAGGTTGAAAGAGGTATGAGCACAAAAATAAAAAATATTGCACAAAACTTTTCAAAATGACTCTACAGTAAATGTCACAATAAACCCGGCATGATTCTCTCATTCCCCTCTCTTAAACAATAGGATATAAAAATTGGTTGCCATGTTTGTTGCAGAACTCTGTTAATCACCCTTTTGTTCCCCTTCCCTGTCTATTTCCCTCTGCTTTCACACAGTCTGACTGGCTAGGAGCCGAACATCCTGATTGCTCCACACAGCTTTATAGCAGCAGACTTGTCACCATGGCATCAGTGCCTGTGGCCTGGCGGGAACAGGCTCCTGTCATCTCACCAGATGAGAGGGTGTATGAGTTCGGGGCACAAGGTGAAGTGGGAGCCATCGGGAGCCACAACTCCCCTCTGCAAGACAAAAAGGCTCCCAGTGCAGAACCTGAAGAGGACAAAGACATCCTGGAGCCTGGAGCTCAAGACAAAACTAAAGAATCCATGTTCTCTCCCAGTTCTCTATCAACAGAAGAATGCTTTGAGACAGAGGACTCTTCCAGTCTAGAGGCAGAGGTGGCTGAGTGGATCAGTAACGGTGAAATCATCTCAGACCCAACAGAAGAACTTAAGTCCTCTGATATCCAGAATTTTCAAGAACGGTCACAGACACCTCCTCTAACTGAGACATTTGATAGAGAGGTAGATTCAACACCTGAGGACATGACAGCAGATAATATGAGAAAAGAAGAGAATATCACACAGCTGAACTTCACACCAGATGATAACCACAGTGAACCTGAAAATAACATGTCAGGGGCTGCAGCTGAAATACATTCAATGCATCATTCTCCCTCTGAGAGAGACAACTCAGATAATGAACATACTGTGTGCTCCCCTCCGTTTGCTGATGAAAGTGAGGAAGAAGAGGGAGTGAGCAGTGATATGATGTCTTGTCAGCAGCAGTGTTCTAAACTACATATGAGAAGCAAGTCTTCCCAACTGTCATATTCTGCCAATATCTCAATTTCCACTGAACGAACATCAACTCTGCCTGCAGTTCCTTCAGCCAAACAGCAGAATGAGCTGTTGACCCAGAGCCAATGTGAACGTGCCCCCAGGGGAGCAAACCAGGAAGCTACACAACAGGTGCTCAGCCAGGGCTCTCCACCTTTGTCCAGTGTTGCCATGGAGCTGTCCAATCAGGGCGGGGCAGCTTCTCAAGGCTCTGGTTGTGGTGTAGTGAGAGAAAGGCATAGCAGGGCAGGAGAAATAACGGAGGGAGAAAGCAAGCGAACAGGTGGAGAGGACAGGCAGAAGGAGGGTGGACCTGAAAGGAACAAGGCGGTGGAGCAGCAAAATGATGAAGGACTGTTAAGATTTTCCAAAACGGATCAAACACAAGAGCTTAAGGGAGAGAAATGCAGATTTGTGTTGTCTAAACACTCCAGGATGGAAAGTGACTCTTGTGATGACAGCCAGAGTGATAGTGGAGTTTCAGCAGACTTCTCCCCATGCAACACTATGGAGGGCAACACCACCATCTCTCCAGATACTCCTTCAGCTGCACACAAAGAGACTCCCATTGAGCGGGAGATCCAACGGGCTATAGAGCGTGAACATAGCCTGAGAAGGTCCAGAGGGCTTCCGAATCGACCTGCTTTGCCAGAGTATGTGGACATCCCTTTGAGGAAGTCTGTCCTCTGCCAGTCAGTCGCTGCTAAGTCTGAGAGGTGTCAAGGAACAGGCAGGCAGTTTGCAGGCAAAAAGATGCAGCATGAGATCCAGGAGGAGGTACAGAGGGAACAAGATCTGGTGAAACTTGGGAAAGTTCCAGGTTTCTATGACAAAGGTACAGTACGCCAACTCAAAGAGAGGAAACAGCTTTTTGAGGCTTTTCAGACACCCAGTGAGTCAAATATGACTGTGTCAACCAGTAGCAAGGCCGTGTCCTGGTCATCTACCAGAGACATGGGCGTCGTCAAGGACCCCTCATTGCACGCATCCACCATAGGTGGCTCACATGGCCCAGATTCATTAAAAGAAGGGGGTTTCAATTCTCTGACTCCCCGAGGACCGGGCTTCGTTGAGGGGGCAGGCTGTCAGGTCATCATCCTAGAGAATAACCTGAGTGTCCCAGCAGGGAAGCTTTACCACGGCAAATCAGAGGCAAAGCCCGTCACTGCAGTCAGGTATGGAAGTCCTAACATTTCATTGTCCAGGAGAGGAGGACATGATGCTATAAAAGGGAAAGAGCAGGAACAGGAGGATGTAGAAGCACAGGAGGCACCCAAGGAGTACCCCTTTTTCAAGCTGCGCTCCTCAACCAATATAGTTCAAGTGGAGCAGGACATCCAAGAAGCTAAAGAGAGGGAGAGGGAGCTTCAAAAGCAGAGAATCATTCTGTATGGCACCAAGGAGGGTTCAAAAGGAGGCGAGCTGCTAGTAGGAAGACCAGCGGGCATAGAAGAAAAGAGTCCCATGTCTACTTCTTCACTGAACGGACAGGCTGTACCTGGCTCGTCATCTCGGGGAGTAACTGGACCCCCTGCAGGTTAGCATAGCAGTGAGTGTGTGGGTCGGGTATCATTTATTCTGCTTCCACAAAATCACAATGCGTTTATGTATGTGGTTTCTTATGTGTGGGTATGTGTGCTATATCTATATCTGTGGTGAGATGATGAAAACCCCCTGAAACAACCCATTGAGTGCTTTTTTTTTCCTTTTCTCATGGTCAGTGGAAAACTACAAACAGATATCAAAACCAGTGTCAGTAGTAAGATGGTGATGCATTAGTAGTAGATGGTTTTCAAGAAAATAAAATTAACTCCACGATAAATAAAACATCTAGTCGGTCACATTAATTGCA
This sequence comes from Chaunax sp. Z400, assembly GCA_037577475.1. Lineage (NCBI taxonomy): Eukaryota > Metazoa > Chordata > Actinopteri > Lophiiformes > Chaunacidae > Chaunax > Chaunax sp. Z400. The sequence continues at coordinate 23,523,095 of CM075191.1, read as the reverse complement.
AAAGTTGATTGTTGTCATATCTCAACAAGATAAAAAGCAGAATTCAAAAATTACACACAACTTGTAGACAAAAGGGAAATACAGTGCTGCCTATACAGCATGCTGGGGTGACTTATTATTAAGATGTATTTCTGTGTGATTTCAACTTGAAGAACACTACATAATGCGAACGAGTGTGTAAAACCTACTGTATATAGGATGGATACCAGCTGAAATAGCTGAAAGTAATGGATAAACAGTTTAGACAGTTATTATAAGTAATGGTGACATTGTTTGAATAGTCTGTGACAAAGCCAAATGTCACGATTAATGGTTGAAGCAATATGGTTATCCAAAAGTCCATGGATAATCAGCTGAAATAAAAAGCCAAAACTAATGAAGAAATACATTCTACTCTAAACGCAGCACAATTACAAACTTGAGAAAACACTGAATTGTGTGTGTGTGTGTGTGTGTGTGTGTGTGTGTGTGTGTGTGTGTGTGTGTGTGTGTGTGTGTGTGTGTGTGTGTGTGTGTGTGTGTAAACGTCAACCAACTGTGTGATGAATTTACCAGGGTGTGCCACTGCAGGATCCAGTGTTGGGAAATAAGCAATCATATTCTGTTTTATAGGCAGTGAGTTATATATCCTGTTTAATATGAGTTCATTTCTGTTGCCTAGTTTTTGCATCCCCGTGTTCATGTTCAATCAAAAGGCATTTCTTTCCCATAACACCCTCTGCAACCTGCTCTAATGTCTCTCTGCTGCTTCACCACGTTCACTTTCAAGTTGATTAAAGGAGGCTTTATTTCTCACAGTGTGGAGGACAAACAAAATCACAAGGACACCCTCTCCTCACTGCCTACCCTGCTCTTGCTCATCCTGCTCTCAGCTATGTTTTTGTTCTTTCTCTCCTTTGCAGCAAGCCAGTCAGCCGGCAAACTTGGCAGGTGGCCCCCGGTCCAGGCTGAAGAGGAGAAGATTAACCGGCCAGAGGTGAGACAGCAATGCATCTTCTTCTTTAAGTTGAGATTTGCCTAATATAAACATTTGTAAAAACATCAGGCATCTTGGTGAGACTTCATTAAGTTTTTTTTTTTTTGCTATGTAGGTTAACACACAATCCAACCTACATGGCACAGGACATGAAAATGTAGGCAAATCACCTTTGTGAGTCTCCCTCAAATGCAGCAAAGATATCAGGTTCCACTTTCATAAAGTGTCTACTGTGTATCTTGGGTTGTTGCTTTTGGGGTTCAATTGGTCTCAGAGCAGCATGATTAGGAGCTCATGTTTAAAACTGCACCGGTTTGAAGTAGGTCCAATGAAGAAAGAAGGATGACAGCATCAAATATGGGCCACATACATCTGATAACACAGTGAACACACAGTAAGGAGCTTATCTCCACAGATAAGGGAGGAAGGCAAACAGCCCTGAGACAGAGCGGGAGAGAGAGGCAGACTGAGTGGGTATGTGTGTGTGGGCGAGAGTGTGTGTATGTGCAGTCAATAGTGAAGAAAGAGAAAAGTCAATTGAAAATCCCACTGATTTCCGTTAGTGGGTCTTGCATCTCTTTGATACAGTATCTCTGATTAGAGTTGAGTGCTGCTCGGTGGGGTTTACTCCTCTTTTCACTTTGGCATGGATATGCTGGGTTTTAACTGTGCGGTTCAGGTTGACATGCACATCAGTTACATTTTCCACTCTTTCCTCTCACTGCCTCACGCTTTTCTCCTCTCGCACTTTCTCTCCGCTGGTTGGTTATCTGCTCTCTGCACAGCCCCGATTCCTGATTACAGGGAGAAATAAACGGAGGATTGCAGGAGGAACTGGCCTCAGTTGTTGACTTAGTCATGCTGAACATAGTCCTGGATCACGGTCACATTAACCTGTCTCTTACTAACAGAGCTAATAAATTCCTCCTCCTCTTTTTTAAAAATCTTTTTGCTCCTTTTTTCCTGTGCTGGTTTAAATGGTCACCCTCATATCTAATGGTCTTTTTCCACTCCCACATTCACTTACTATATTCTATCTCCCTTCCTCTTTTACCTTACAATCACTCCTGCTATTCTTTATTCCCATCTTTTCACCCAGGTCCTCCGCAGTCCCCGGACCCCGAGACAGAAGACCCCTCTGGTGAAACGCTGGGAGTCTGGCCTGGTCAACGGACACAATGAGGAAGACAACTGAGGAGATGTTGACAGACCGAACTGAAGGAGGGCCTGAAAGGTTGTGAGATTAAAAAAAAAATTTAAAAAAGGAAAACAGTTTTCCGTAAAGTGAGAACAGATTTGAGGAGGGAGCGGTGATGAAGAGGAGGAAAGATAGAACGGTAAGCAAAAAAGAGGTCAGGGATTGAGGCCACAAAGGGAGTCAGGAGGATTGGGAGCAAGGAAAAGGATTGGCGGTGGACTGAAAACCCTGAAGAATCCTTCAGAAAGGAGGAGAGAGAAAGGAGGAGGAGGGCCACCAATTAGTGGATAAGTACTGTGGCTGCTCCATGTGCTGGAAAACTCTGAGACTAATGAGTGTAAAAAAAAAAGCAAAAGATAACAATAACACGGCACAGGAGAAAATCAAAATGTAAGTTTTGGAAAAACATGATTTTCAAACTGTTAACTTTTGATAGCACTGGATTTTTAACGATGCAAATAGACTGAGTGATATAGAATGTGAGAGAAAAACGTGTCGTCACATTAATAACACAAATGTAGGATTTGTTGCATGTATATTATATGGGATTACATCTGATTGCATAATAAACTCACTGTAAAATGTCACGCAGTCTGCTCAAGTTTTATTAACACTGTGATGGAGAGGTGTTGATTTTACTTTGTGGTCATTTAAGAGGCTATAATGGAAGTAATTAACTTCCATTATATGTTCTAAAACAGAACAGCACTACAAAGGGAGTTTATCTGTTATTTGCTGTAACTTAGTCTATACAACCCAGAGATCACAGTTATTGTGATTCCATGAATAGCTACTTATTTTGTTATTTTCATGCAATACAAATACACACCTAAATCTTAGATAATAGCTGCTCTGATGTTAAACATGTTTCAAATGATGCATTCAGTATTGTATTTTGGAATAAAATGTGATACATATATTAAGGTTGTCCTGTTTTTTTCTGTTTTTTCTAGACTGAGGCAGACACACAATTATGTGAGACTCTCGGTGTTATTCTACAAACTCATGAACCACAGCAGACAAAAATTAAACTAATTGGGTTGGGTTGAAGTTAATTATGGAGCAAGTTCAGTCTTTTTTTGGGCAGAAAATAAATAGCACATATCCTCTGATGAATTATCTGTTTTATGTTCCCACTCCTTCATTCTCAGTTTCCACATGGATATAGCTTTCAAAGATGGTCTGTGCTAGAATAAAGTAACATAAATGCTGCTCTCTTTGTGTGTGTGTGTGTGTGTGTGTGTGTGTGTGTGTGTGTGTGTGTGTGTGTGTGTGTGTGTGTGTGTGTGTGTTTGTGTGTGTGTGTGTGTGTGTAGGTGAGATCAGCAGAACACGCTTTACTGACCTTCCAGTCTCTTGTGAATAATTAATCACCTCGTTCTGACTGGACGCAGCCCAGTGACATTGTACATTATCATGGTTGGAGTTGCAGCAACCTCAGTGCTCAAAATTATTAATAAACTTTATTCCTCATTAGGCGTCCTTCATGCTGAATATTACATATTTGGAAGAAAAAAAACGATCTGTACTCCCTACAAGAGTTTCTGTTTTCTTTCCTGGAATTTTAATCTTTTTGACTCCCATCCAAGGTCAAGCAAGTTCTCTCTCTCTCTCTCTCTCTCTCTCTCTCTCTCTCTCTCTCTCTCTGTCTAATCTGGCAGCTTTTTCAGATATGCTGACTAACATATAAGCCTGCACACCTCTCTATCACCTGCTCAGCTCCAGACTCATTTCCATATTTCATTATCACTATCTTCTGAAGTCTTGCCGGCACAAAGTCATCAAAACAGCATCGTGTGAGATGGTCGGCATTGAGAAGATTATCAAGAGGAAAAACGTATGAGAGGAAGTAAAGGGGATGTGTGTGTGTGTGTGTGTGTGTGTGTGTGTGTGTGTGCACATTTGTGTTAATATAGATTTACATGTGTATGATTTGTGAGTGCAGTAATTGAAACTATCAGAATCCCAGGAGCAGGACCCCACCTCAACCACACCTCTTCCTATACAAAGCCTCCTCATCATCTCCACCTTTTTGTTTCTCATATTTTTCATAGATAAAAAAAGTTCAATTTAGTTCAGCTCAAAGTTTTGTATGAAATAAAACAAACAGTTGGTTGATTATTTTACAGAAAATGTTAATGTAATTTTACACAATTTTACACAGATTTGTATTAAGTTAAATAAACAATTAAGATTTTTTTTTACAGTGTATAACTGTATGGAAAAATATTCTCTATACATGTGCCATTGTGGTAATTGGACATCTGTTGATGCAGTCCGTAAAATGTGTGTCTTAATGCGATTCACTATTTGTTTTATGTGCGATCTGTCAACAGACAATAAAAGAGATCCAGAGATTATCTTTTGATGTTGTCACATAGGGGCCTTTATAGTGTTTGATGGGGGTGTGTTGCTTTCATGTTAATGTGAAAGGGAATAAAATGGCAGCACTGAGTCATAGAGAATCACAATAAACCCATGACAGCAAATTTCATGCAGGCTTTTTTTATTTTTACTGTATGGAGAAAGTAGAGGCCGTATCGAATACTGCAGACACACATTTCCATCTTTATTCCTTTTGTTATGTTATTATGCTATTTACTTTCATTCAAAATCAGTGACAAACACTTTGTTTGGAATAGCATCTATTCCATGTTTGACTTTGTTCTGGAAATTATAGTGCTGGTATCGTTAAACAAAAACAAATATTAAGAAAAAATAAAAACACAAAAAAATAATTCAATTCCAGAAAATGTTTGCATTGCAAATAGCTGTAATAATCTCAGCATTGGGCATTTTATTGTTGTTCTTCCAATGAAGCCAAACTAGTTCAGTTGCAATATTCTTCCTTGATTACTTATGTGTGCAACAGCAGGAGGTCAATGTGCTTTGTACATGCTCCAAAGAGTCGCTGATTACAATTGGAGGGACTTAAAGCCTGCTATTATTCAAATAGGTTTCATATTGACACTGTCAGAACACCTCTAATTTCAATTTAGTGCTATTCTGTGTTTAAATGAAACTGAATACTTGGGAAATGTCTTCTACAAGGGGTTTCTGCAGTTCATGTGACAATTTTATCAAATTAATCACAAAATACACACAAAAGGTTCAAAGTATTTTGAAAAATTGTACTCACATATCATGGTTTGTATTGTATGCATGAAAAATGTTTACACTCAATAGTTGCTTTTGCTCTTGAAATGTGAATTATTTAAATGGTTGTCTGATTTATGTTACCTGGTGCTATAAATTCACTGACAGAGAGAGGAAATGGCCTTGGAAGGGGTCAGAAAAAATAGACAAACCAACAGCATTTTTCTTTGTCACAATCAGTTAAAGATGATCATTTACATTCACTCCTTCAGTTAAAATATGGCCAACACGACACAGGGTGGCATTAAAAAAGCAATAAGTTAAGATTTTAAATGTAATTTGATATACTGGAGACCTGACTCATTATTCAGAGACACACAGGGTGAGGCTGCCACACTTGAATTCATAAGCATATTGAACTCACATTGCTCAGGCCTCTTATCATTATTCTGCCTCTTATCTAAACAGATATGCCTAATGCCATTATCTGGACCTGAATATCTTCACTGTGTGTGTGTCTACTTTTGTGTGACCACACAGACAGAGTAAACTATGACTCGTGATGAATATGAGCTCCAGTCAACGTCATTCAGACTTTTCCACCCTTAAATTAATAAATCTGTTGTTGGATTTTATCTATACTGTCAGTGTGCATGAAAGAGAACTGAATGTTTTCCATGAGTCTGCTACAAATAAACAGCCCTGTGCTGACATGAAGCCTAGTAAAATGCAATAAAACTCAATACTACTACAGAGTTGGCTTCTTGCTGCTTCCTGAAGTTCATTGACAGCCCTGCTGAGTTATTGTACACCATAAAACCACGTAAACAGGTGGGAAGTGTATCTCCCTCCTTTTACCATGTTACTTTCACTCAGTATTGAAGTCACAGCACATTCACTAACAATATAGAAAAAATATGTATAGATATGTGGGCTCAAACACGATGTCCGTGGGGTTGCGGCACGTCCCATGATCACATAATAAAATGACAGCTGCACAACTTGATCAGTTGCTGCTATAATTACTGTGGATACAATAGGACTGCTCAGCGTCATGCACGTCACAATCACCTTGGTCCGCTTACCACAAGACCTCTTACTGTATGTATGCTGTACTGCAGGTGTGTTTACATTTAAATTATATCTAAACAGTGCCCTCTGCAGAATAATGAGCAGAACTACAGCAGACCGAGTTCAGCTATTAAAGCTAGTTGTCTTTCAATTCACAATTACTACACACTGTATTTATTGTAGGGATAGACATACACATATTAACATTATCTTCATTATGTCCTGGCTTTATTTGATTATTCAGATTAGATTATTATCTCAGGTCGTCAGTCAGGAACCTGTTGCTGTTCCAACTAATGCTACATGACTAAAATGAACAGTTTTTGCAGTTAGGGAACCTCAACTACTGAAGGAAAATCAACTTACTCTTTAAAATCACCCCTAAAAAAGTAATTTTATCATTGTCATCCTCTTATTTGATTCATGTAATTTGTTTTGCATATGTGCCCTGTATATATGTGTTTGTATAGGATGGTATATGTACTGTATGTTTAGGGTGTATGACTAATATTCTCATGTTTCGTGTGTAAATTAATTTGAAAGTGTTTCTTTTTCTTCTGGTAAAGGACTTCCTAATCTCTTGCTTTGATAACCGTTAAGTGCTTTAACATAATATTGATGGTGCTGGAATCTACTGCAAATCTGCAAATGGCACTACGAACAAATTTGAAATAGAATTTCAGCTTAAACAATCAAACAGGTACATTATTTAACAAAACGACATCACTTCCATGGCATTTGTTCAAACCACATCTGCTGACAAAGACCCTACTCTGCTACTTTAAAGAAATTTGTAAGGAAATCATTGTGTCATCTGCTTCTCCCAAAGGAAAGAATGAATTAAGTCACAAAACACATGTCAACTTTTTATAACAACAAAAGCAATTATAATAATATCTGTATTTATATTCACTGGCTTAGTAACACATAAGACCAAACAAACATTGTATCCGGTCATATTATACAATTTTACCACTATAGTTGAAATGGGAACTGAGGAAATAGCCCTTCCTGTCCTACTGTGCAACCCCAACTGATGCTATGCTGATAAACTCAAATAAAGTATAAACACATGCACAGAGAGGGAGAGAGAGAAACAAACATTTCTAATGGATGGGATGGATCGGGGTTGTGAATGTGGACAGCGAGTTCCATAACACAGATCTGGAGGGTGCCTCTGTAGCTGTGTCCACACTGGCCCACTCCTGCACATAAACATACACAAGCACATACAGTAGGTACAAGCTCAACATAATCTCATATCATATCATATTTATATCACACCACCGTTTTTACTGCTAAAATTTTAATGTAAAAAACAAAAAAAAGACTCATCACTAATCACTGTTGGTAAGGTGTTACACTCAACTTACAGCCTCACTGGAACAGCCTGAAGTAAAAAATGAAGTATGTGTGGGAATGAATTTTAGTACTAGTAGGACTGTGTGATATGATATGTCGATATTTTCTGGGATTTGTATATTTACTGTATATAAATATTATATATATTATATATTATTTATATATTATTTTAGTTATGAAAATTGTGTTTATAAAATTGTTACAATATTATACTGTTTACTCTTGCTAACAAAATATGAATTGTTGCCTACTGATGATATCAATGGAAACAATGTGTTTAAGGAAAATATGTTTTATTTATTTACTTAAAACTTAACTATGCAAGTAAGAGCCATGTCTTTTGCAATGGTCTTGGTGACAGAGTTTCTTGCGTCTTGCTATCTGTTGCTTTTCTTGTCATTAAGGCCAATTCAGCCAAAATGTGCAGTTAAGCCTCATTTGAAGCCAACTGTGTAACGAAAGTAGTTGCTTGGATGTAACCCTAATCGGGAGCACCAAAAATGGAAGAAGAAGATATGTGGTTGTTTCTCCCGGGTTGAATTTGACGAGCAGGAGAAAAAGTCTTTGGTCTCACCTTGATACTAAAAATATCTCATTTGTTTTGAGGAGAAATGAAAGAAACTCCTATGAGATCTTTTCTTGGATCTTACTTTTCTATGGGTTTGTTTGTGAGCAGAGGATTGTGCACACGGGAATGTGCTGCCTTGATCATCTGTGCCATCCTGTGTGCTGAAACGCCTAATAAAAGAGACACCGGTTAGTCGGTGGCAAGGAAGATGTGAGCAGCATGGTTTGTTGATCTTGCAGTACACCATTAATGTTTTACTAGATAAAATTGTGCATGGTTGCCGTGGCACTGATGCAAGAGTCTGACCACGGCTGACCAGTTTAGAAAAGTTTAGAAAAGTTCTTGTGGTGATATTCCAGTTAAATGGAAGCTAAAAACACCAAAAGAGCAGACTGGAGACAATGAAAGGTGCTGGCTCTGTCCTGTATGGCTGACCAATCAGGGCAGACTGGCCTTAAGGAAGGGGCTAAATTGAAGCGTTACAGACTGAGGATGAATATGTTTCTGCAGCAAAGGTTGTACAGGCAGAAAAATAATATGAAAAAGTCTGGTAGACACCTAAAAATGAAGCTGAAAATTAGCTTCATATGTCCAGTTTAAATTTTCTTCCTATCATGGCTGTTTTTATGAGCTTGTTTGTCGCTCCATCGACTGGTGATGACAGTCCTCTAAGATGTTCAGTTACACAAAGAGGAGAAAGTCTTTACCCTAATGAGAGCCCTTCATCAGGCTAATTAGAAAACCAGCAACTGTTCTAATAAGGGATATGTGTGGGTGGAGAATATGCTTGGGGATTGGTGACGTGTGTGCATGTGTTTATCTGTGCATGTGTGTGCATGCATATGTGTGTGTGTTTACACCAAACAGATCAGGGAAGTTTACAGCTGTTTGACAAATCGAATCTATTGGAGAAACATCAAGACCGCAGAAATACCAGAAATACCAAAAGAAAGAGGAAGGAGATGAAAAAAGGGACAAACATGAGTAAACTGCACATGATCAGCCTTTAGCCAGAAAGGTCTGAGTCAAGATGAATGCTATTGCTATTGCAAAGTTTAACACGCTTATCATAAATATCACTGCAGTTAATTTTGAGTCAATCTATATTTACCATATGTAGGGTACTGTATGTAAATATACTGGACAGCACTGTACACAGATGGAGGATGACAAAGTCTATCTTAACTCAAAACATTAAATGCGTACAGCTGGAAATAGTTGCACTGCTGGGTTTTTTTTTTTTCAGGATTTCTTAACAATAACAAAAACCAAACCAGTAAACATCCCTTATCTCAAAGTTGTGTAATACAATATAAAGAAAGTAGCTGTTACAGGCTTAAATATCATTAAAATATCATCCATTAGATTGATTAATACTTACCTGAGAGGTAACGCTTGTGTGCCTGAGTGGAAGGTCTGTAAAACAGAAAAGAAAAACAAACAAGGAACTAGTGTTTATCAGCATATCTCTTTACTTGGGATATCCATTCTTGGGAAATACAGAAATATGAAGAAATATTAAAATTCCCTTGAATAAATAAGAGGAAACTGAATGAATCGACAATAAACCAGCGATCAATATGACTGGAAACTCACCTACAGCATGATCCTTAGCATGAACTTGAGTCCAGAACTTAGCATCCTGTCTGAAACAGTGCATCACATCAATGTGGTTAATATAAAAATTTATGAATGAATTTAATTAATGTGACACCCCAAGTTAGAGATGTGTAAAGACAACATTCTGATGTGAAACAAATATTCAGAGTGAGAGGAATTCAGTGTAACTGCAGTTAAATAAATTATATAAATAGATACATTTTTAAACTGTATACAATAATTAATACATTTGTTTGTGTTGCCAACTTGAGGAAATATTTTCATTAACAGTGCCTGCCTCTAAATGTTAATGTGTCATGGTGGTCATGGTGATCATAGCATATCTCACTCATTAGTTGTAACGTCAGGAAAACAAAACACTTAGTGATCTAAAACTTTCACATTTTTGACACAAATTAAAAATAAAGAGATGATACCTTTTTTTCTTTTCTTCAGCTGCTGCTTTTACTGTAAAAAAAAAGTGTGAAAAGAGAGAAAAAATGTCAAATTTCTTAAAGGAAGACAATCATGACAACAGATGTATCACTGATAAAGCAGAGATTCACATTTGAAATACCTTTTCTTTGTGCAACCACAGCCACAAATACCATTGAGCAGAGGAACAATACCACAGCAGAGAAAGAACCCAGTATCAGAGGCCAGTCCACACCAGACTCATCTGCAGACATACCACAGCCATGAATGCAAGAGACAAAAAGATTATAGGATATAATATGATGTTCTTATTCGTGGTCACTTGACTAAAGGTATGAGCCAGGATAGCTGTAGACACTTCAGTTGCTCAATGATGGATTTCATTGCAGCATTTTGATTCTGAAGAAAGCCTGAGTTTGTCTTTTACTTAATGCCAATCTAATATCACATTAGTTAAACCATATGAAAAAAAGGACATGCTGCTTTAACTCTACCTGATGATGATTGAGGCGGGCTTCCTAAAAGAAAAGAGGCAAACAGTCACATTTTGTGTTAAATCACGCTCTAACTAAACCACATACAAACAGTACAATTAAATCTGTACCTCTGGCTACAGCCAAAGGGAGACTGGGCTCAGATTTACTCCATTTCCTTCCCAAGAGGACACTGTACTGGCACTGGTACAAAGCCATTGGAGTGTCCTGGACTGGCACTGGGAAGGTGGCCTGATGGTGGATTGCATGGTGAGTGGCAACAGGAAGCTCATTATCAATCAGGTAGAGGGAGAACACGGCACCAGGGTATGCAGGAGACCCTGTGCACAGCAAGTGCCACACCTCTGTCTGCTGCTGGAGAATAAGGGTGGGCACTGGCAACACATCTGGCAGAAGACAAAATCAGATGAAACAAGACCCAACAAAAATAAAGAAATGTTCAAAAAAAATAATTGTGTAAAATTAGTTGTTATTCTTTGTTTTTCTGCTATTTTCAACATAAATATATTGATTTTTTGAGGAAAAGAAATATTAATACCTAACCTAACAAAAATATGTATAAGCCTTTCCAAATTTTTGCGCTTATCAACACTCACTTCTAGTTCACTGGAACATTTTTCAGCCTGCACCATAAAAATAGTTGGAATATTCCAAGTCAAAACTGTTTTAAAATAAACTATAAAATAACTTACATATTTTTAAAAATGCAAAGACAAACTGATTTCATCAAGCGTTTGGGCTTTACCAAATTAATCAAAAGAAAATCCAACTCAGTGTAAAAATTCAGGTCTGTAAAGGTGAACTTTTAGTAAGTGTTTAAAGGGAGTCAGTGGTGTAGAAAGATAAATTCAACAACATCCTTACCTGTAATAGTGATTTGGACCATGTTGCTGACAGTTGAATTAACCAATTCCCTATTTTTGGCGACCTGGTAGAGGCAGGTGTACTCGCCCTCCTCTCCTCCCCTTACTGGCCCCACAGTGAAGACTCCAGGCTGGGGTTCAGGTTCTGATACCTGACTGGCCTGAGGCTGCAGAATAATGGATGTTGCTCCCGTTCCCACAGCAGTCCGCAGCAAAAGGTAGGTTACTGGTTTGTTGCTATAGCTAGACTGGGGCTGAGACTGGGACAGAGGGGAGGGGAGTGAGCAGCTGAAGGATAGCACGTCCCCATGTTTTACCACACCAGTGGAAGGCTGCACAGACAAGACTGGAGGAGGGAAAGAAGGTGTGGAGCGAGTAGGGGCAGCATCTGAAATAGCATAGAAAGACACAGAACATTTTCCTCTAAATTTCCTCATTATTGTAATTTATGTCATTAAATGACACAATTTCATTAAATACCTGTGATGATGGTGACAACCTTGGTTTTAATGCAGACAACCTTGGTTTGCCACAGTTGAGAGTTAAGTTTCCCTCTCTAACCGTTAACACTGGAAGCCAGCAGTAGATTGTGTTTGAAGTTTTAATGTGTGTGTGTGTGTGTGTGTGTATGGGTGTGTGGTTTCTGTATGAAGAGCAGGATATAACTACGATGACACACACCCACAGAGAGGAAGACAATAAGAGACCACAGAGAGCACCTGCATGCAGAAGTGTGTTTTCGGGGTTAGAGAGGAGCGGATGAGAGTGTTTATTATTTCGTACCATGTGTAGAATCACCACTGGGTGCAGATTGAACAGATTAACTCTATAGATTCTTTTGTTAAGCTTTAAATAAAATGTGGAGCTACGGCCTAAACCACATCTTCTCTCTGCTTTGTTGTTTTGCATCAATGCTTTATTTCAGTGCTTTCTTTTCAGTTCAACCATGAAGAGTTTGAATTGAAAAGCAAATGATTTAGACACCTGTTTGGCGCTCCAGCTGCAAATATGGACTGAAGGCACTGTAACGACCCTCCTGGTTCTTGTACAGGCAGCAGAAGAGTTCAAGTTGGACTGAATCCACCTCCTTTACCCTCACAGTGAACTGGGCCTCTTCAGCACCAGACTGCAGCTCCTGAGAGTCCACCTAAAATGAAGAATGAAGAAAAATAAAGAGAAAAATGTAACCGTTTGGTAGCACAGAGGTGGCAGAAAACATGACGGAAAGCAAATGATTTACAAATGTAAATGTACCTTTTCCCTGAACTGGTACAACATGAACAGAACCCCACGGTGGCCCTCAGGGGCCCGACAGACCAGACCAACTGAATCCTCTGACCTCAAATAGATGTCAAGTTCAGGTGCCGGAAGAGTGGGAGAGGAAGTGGAAGCTGATATTCGTCCTAGACAGAAAAGAGAAAGGTTTAACATTCAGCAGGAATCAGCTGAGTTTCACAAATGTCTTTTGAGGTGGAGCAACAGTACAGACATGAAGCACCATTGTTAAAAAAAAAATCACTGCTGTGATTGCTACATGCTCTGACACACACTTTGGAGTTAACCGGTGATTGCAACTGATGAGAACATTCAGATTATGAATCTTGAAAAGAAAATATTGTCTGTAGCTTAAATATTTAGTGCATTTACAACAGACAGAAATGTTTGTGTTAATGATTAACTTCCTCAACCCCTGAAAAATCCATGAATAGATATTTATATTGAAAACAAATTGTACATTTTTAGCTAAAACAAAAGAAATAATGTGTTTGGGATCACATATACTTACCCCATTGTTGTAGAGAAGTAAAGAGAATAGTGTATATCCAAAGTGACTGTCCACCTCTAACAACCTGCATCTTTGACTGAAGAAGAAGACTGAATGATTGGAGTACAAGTACAGGCTGCTCTCCCCCCCCCCCCCCCTCTCTCTGTTTTCTTAATACGTATGACATCCTCTTGAAGACAGACCGATAGGGGAAGTAGAAACTGTAAACACACTTCCTTTTTTGGACTCCACTGGTCAAACAGAGGGGTATAATGAGAATAGCATCAGGCCTGTATCTCACTAACCCACATGTTAGAAATGTGGTATTTGTGTCAGCACAGTAATGGAGACACATCAAAGAAAATATTCCCTGTCATCTGGTGCCATGAGGATGTGAGAGGTGTGCTTGATTATGAGCGACTTTTAAAGTCTCCTCAAACAAATCCACCATCATCTGAAAGTAAATGTGATGAAATTCAACATCAGTAACAAAGATGCTACCCTGACACATATAGTAAGTTTAATGTTAAAGACATTGGAGGGAAGAATGAAATGTTGTGGTCTTTTTTTCTAAATAAAGCACCTCTACAAACAAGTGAAGCAAGAAAAAAAAAGTGATGAAGGTGAAACATTAACTTAATCATATTTTACATCATCATAATAATAATAATAATAATAATAATTATAATAATTAAAGCTGCAAGCAGCGTTGAACGGGCCCTCCTACACCAACGCCTGACAAGTTGCTCCAACCTTCGGTTCCCGAGTTATACTTAAGTTTATTTTCTCGTTGTAGACGAATGGGGCTTGACGCACCTATACTTAATATGTGTATCTCGGGAACGAAAGATCGTAGAGACTCGGGACCAACGTCCGTCTGGGTATTGTCGGGGTCTCTGAGAATGCCAGTCTTTGTCGTGAGTTTCTACGACCTTGCCTTCCCGAGATATGACATATCCAGTATGGGGGGTATACTGGGTCTTAGACTAGGGTTAGGGTTAGGGTTGGGCTAGGGTTAGGGTTAGGGTTGAGCTAGGATTAGGGTTAGGGTTGAGCTAGGGTTAGGGTTAGGGTTGAGCTAGGGTTAGGTTTAGGGTTGAGCTAGGGTTAGGTTTAGGGTTGAGCTAGGGTTAGGGTTAGGGTTGAGTTAGGGTTAGGGTTAGGGTTGAACTAGGGTTAGGGTTAGGGTTGAGCTAGGGTTAGGGTTAGGGTTGAGCTAGGGTTAGGGTTAGGGTTGAGCTAGGGTTAGGGTTAGGGTTGAGCTAGGGTTCGGGTTGAGCTAGGGTTAGGGTTAAGGTTGAGCTAGGGTTAGGGTTAGGGTTAGGGTTGAGCTAGGGTTAGGGTTAGGGTTGAGCTAGGGTTAGGGTTAGGGTTGAGCTAGGGTTAGGGTTAGGGTTGAGCTAGGGTTAGGGTTAAGGTTAGGGTTGAGCTAGGGTTAGGGTTAGGGTTGAGCTAGGCTTAGGGTTAGGGTTGAGCTAGGGTTAGGGTTAGGGTTAGGGTTGAGCTAGGGTTAGGGTTAGGGTTGAGCTAGGGTTAGGGTTAGGGTTGAGCTAGGGTTAGGGTTAGGGTTGAGCTAGGGTTAGGGTTAGGGTTGAGCTAGGGTTAGGGTTAGGGTTAGGGTTGAGCTAGGGTTAGGGTTAGGGTTAGGGTTGAGCTAGGGTTAGGGTTAGGGTTAGGGTTGAGCTAGGGTTCGGGTTGAGCTAGGGTTAGGTTTAGGTTAGGGTTGTTAGGGTTAGGGTTGGGCTAGGTTTAGGTTAGGGTTGTTAGGGTTAGGGTTGGACGAGGGTTAGGGTTAGGGTTGGGCTAGGGTTAGGGTTGAGCTAGGCTAGGGTTAGGGTTAGGGCTGGACTAGGGTTAGGGTTAGGGTTGAGCTAGGGTTAGGGTTAGGATTGGGCTAGGGTTAGGGTTAGGGTTGGACTAGGGTTAGGGTTAAGGTTGGGCTAGGGTTAGGGTTAGGGTTGAGCTAGGGCTAGGGTTAATGATAATGATACCTTTATTAGTCCCACAGGGGGAAATTCTTTCTCTGCATTTGACCCATCCCTGAGGAGCAGTGGGCTGCCACTACATGCGGCGCCCGGGGAGCAAATTGGGGTTCAGTATCTTGCTCAAGGATACTTCAACTTGTGGACTTGCAGGGGCTGGGGATCAAACGTTAGGGTTAGGGTTGAGCTAGGGTTAGGGTTAGGGTTAGGGTTTAGCTAGGGTTAGGGTTAGGGTTAGGGTTGAGCTAGGGTTAGGGTTAGGGTTGGCTAGGGTTAGGGTTAGGGTTGGGCTAACGGTTCCCGAGTTATGCTTAAGTTTACTTTCTCATTGTAGATGAATGGGGCTTGGTGTGCCTACACTGAATATGTGTATCTCGGGAACGAAAGGTCGTAGAGACTCGGGACCAACGTCCGTCTGGGTATTGTCGGGGTCTCTGGGAACGCCAGTCTTTGTCCCGAGTCTCTACGACCTTCCCTTCCCGAAATATGACATATCCAGTAGGGGGGTATACTGGGTCTTAGACTAGGGTTAGGGTTAGGGTTGGGCTAGGGTTAGGGTTTAGCTAGGGTTAGGGTTAGGGTTGAGCTAGGGTTAGGGTTAGGGTTGAGCTAGGGTTAGGGTTAGGGTTGAGCTAGGGTTAGGGTTAGGGTTAGGGTTGAGCTAGGGTTAGGGTTAGGGTTGAGCTAGGGTTAGGGTTAGGGTTGAGCTAGGGTTAGGGTTAGGGTTAGGGTTGAGCTAGGGTTAGGGTTAGGGCTGAGCTAGGGTTAGGGTTAGGGTTGAGCTAGGGTTAGGGTTAGGCTTGAGCTAGGGTTAGGGTTAGGGTTAGGGTTGAGCTAGGGTTAGGGTTAGGGTTGAGCTAGGGTTAGGGTTAGGGTTGAGCTAGGGTTAGGGTTAGGGTTGAGCTAGGGTTAGGGTTAGGGTTAGGGTTGAGCTAGGGTTAGGGTTAGGGTTGAGCTAGGGTTAGGGTTAGGGTTAGGGTTGAGCTAGGGTTAGGGTTAGGGTTGAGCTAGGGTTAGGGTTAGGGTTGAGCTAGGGTTAGGGTTAGGCTTGAGCTAGGGTTAGGGTTAGGCTTGAGCTAGGGTTAGGGTTAGGGTTAGGGTTGAGCTAGGGTTAGGGTTAGGGTTGAGCTAGGGTTAGGGTTAGGGTTGAGCTAGGGTTAGGGTTAGGGTTGAGCTAGGGTTAGGGTTAGGGTTAGGGTTGAGCTAGGGTTAGGGTTAGGGTTGAGCTAGGGTTAGGGTTAGGGTTGAGCTAGGGTTAGGGTTAGGGTTAGGGTTGAGCTAGGGTTAGGGTTAGGGTTAGGGTTGAGCTAGGGTTAGGGTTAGGGTTGAGCTAGGGTTAGGGTTAGGGTTGAGCTAGGGTTAGGGTTAGGCTTGAGCTAGGGTTAGGGTTAGGGTTAGGGTTGAGCTAGGGTTAGGGTTAGGGTTGAGCTAGGGTTAGGGTTAGGGTTGAGCTAGGGTTAGGGTTAGGGTTGAGCTAGGGTTAGGTTCAGGGTTGAGCTAGGGTTAGGGTTAGGGTTGAGCTAGGGTTAGGGTTAGGGTTGAGCTAGGGTTAGGGTTAGGCTTGAGCTATGGTTAGGGTTAGGGTTAGGGTTGAGCTAGGGTTAGGGTTAGGGTTGAGCTAGGGTTAGGGTTAGGGTTGAGCTAGGGTTAGGGTTAGGGTTGAGCTAGGGTTAGGGTTAGGGTTGAGCTAGGGTTAGGGTTAGGGTTGAGCTAGGGTTAGGGTTAGGGTTGAGCTAGGGTTAGGGTTAGGGTTAGGGTTGAGCTAGGGTTAGGGTTAGGGTTGAGCTAGGGTTAGGGTTAGGGTTGAGCTAGGGTTAGGGTTAGGGTTAGGGTTGAGCTAGGGTTAGGGTTGAGCTAGGGTTAGGGTTAGGGTTGAGCTAGGGTTAGGGTTAGGGTTGAGCTAGGGTTAGGGTTAGGGTTAGGGTTGAGCTAGGGTTAGGGTTAGGGTTGAGCTAGGGTTAGGGTTAGGGTTAGGGTTGAGCTAGGGTTAGGGTTAGGGTTGAGCTAGGGTTAGGGTTAGGGTTGAGCTAGGGTTAGGGTTAGGGTTGAGCTAGGGTTAGGGTTAGGGTTGAGCTAGGGTTAGGGTTAGGGTTGAGCTAGGGTTAGGGTTAGGGTTGAGCTAGGGTTAGGGTTAGGGTTGGCTAGGGTTAGGGTTAGGGTTGGTCTAGGGTTAGGATAGGGTTAGGGATAGGGTTGTTAGTGGAAGGGGTTACGAGGATAAAAACTCAATTCAGTACCCCTACTGAAATCTATATCTCCGGAACGGAAGGCCGTAGACACTTGGGACCCACGTCCGTCTGGGGTTTTCTGGGGTCTCTGAGAACGCCAGTCTTTGTCTCGAGTCTGTACAACCTTCCCTTCCCGAGATATAACATATCAAGTACGGAGGGGTATACTGAATATATGTATCTCGGGAACGGAACGTCGTAGAGACTCGGGGACACGTCTGGCGTGTTCAGCGCCCCCAAAATATGGCAGACGGATCTTGGTTCCAAGTTGCTCCGACCTTCGGTTCCCGAGTTATGATTAAGTTTATGTTCTCATTGTCGATGAATGGGGCTTGGTGTGCCTACACTGAATATGTGTATCTCGGGAACGGAACGTCGTAGAGACTCAGGGACACGTCTGGCGTGTTCAGCGCCCCCAAAATATGGCAGACGGATCTTGGTTCCAAGTTGCTCCGACCTTCGGTTCCCGAGTTATGATTAAGTTTATGTTCTCATTGTCGATGAATGGGGCTTGGTGTGCCTACACTGAATATGTGTATCTCGGGAACGGAACGTCGTAGAGACTCGCGGACCAACGTCCGTCTGGGTATTGTCGGGGTCTCTGGGAACGCCAGTCTTTGTCCCGAGTCTCTACGACCTTCCCTTCCCGAAATATGACATATCCAGTAGGGGGGTATACTGGGTCTTAGACTAGGGTTAGGGTTAGGGTTGGGTTAGGGTTAGGGTTGAGCTAGGGTTAGGGTTAGGGTTGAGCTAGGGTTAGGGTTAGGGTTGAGCTAGGGTTAGGGTTAGGGTTAGGGTTGAGCTAGGGTTAGGGTTAGGGTTAGGGTTGAGCTAGGGTTAGGGTTAGGGTTAGGGTTGAGCTAGGGTTAGGGTTAGGGTTAGGGTTGAGCTAGGGTTAGGGTTAGCGTTAGGGTTGAGCTAGGGTTAGGGTTAGGGTTGAGCTAGGGTTAGGGTTAGGGTTGAGCTAGGGTTAGGGTTAGGGTTAGGGTTGAGCTAGGGTTAGGGTTAGGGTTGAGCTAGGGTTAGGGTTAGGGTTAGGGTTGAGCTAGGGTTAGGGTTAGGGTTAGGGTTGAGCTAGGTTTAGGGTTAGGGTTAGGGTTGAGCTAGGGTTAGGGTTAGGGTTGAGCTAGGGTTAGGGTTGGGGTTGAGCTAGGGTTAGGGTTAGGGTTAGGGTTAGGGTTGAGCTAGGGTTAGGGTTAGGGTTGAGCTAGGGTTAGGGTTAGGGTTGAGCTAGGGTTAGGGTTAGGGTTGAGCTAGGGTTAGGGTTAAGGTTAGGGTTGAGCTAGGGTTAAGGTTAGGGTTGAGCTAGGGTTAGGGTTAGGGTTGAGCTAGGGTTAGGGTTAGGGTTAGGGTTGAGCTAGGGTTAGGGTTAGGGTTGAGCTAGGGTTAGGGTTAGGGTTAGGTTTGAGCTAGGGTTAGGGTTAGGGTTAGGGTTGAGCTAGGGTTAGGGTTAGGGTTGAGCTAGGGTTAGGGTTAGGGTTGAGCTAGGGTTAGGGTTAGGGTTAGGGTTGAGCTAGGGTTAGGGTTAGGGTTAGGGTTGAGCTAGGGTTAGGGTTAGGGTTAGGGTTGAGCTAGGGTTAGGGTTAGGGTTGAGCTAGGGTTAGGGTTAGGGATGAGCTAGGGTTAGGGTTAGGGTTAGGGTTGAGCTAGGGTTAGGGTTAGGGTTGAGCTAGGGTTAGGGTTAGGGTTGACCTAGGGTTAGGGTTAGGGTTGAGCTAGGGTTAGGGTTAGGGTTGAGCTAGGGTTAGGGTTAGGGTTAGGGTTGAGCTAGGGTTAGGGTTAGGGTTGAGCTAGGGTTAGGGTTAGGGTTGGGCTAGGGTTAGGGTTAGGGTCAGGGTTGAGCTAGGGTTAGGGTTAGGGTTAGGGTTGAGCTAGGGTTAGGGTTGAGCTAGGGTTAGGGTTAGGGTTAGGGTTGAGCTAGGGTTAGGGTTAGGGTTGAGCTAGGGTTAGGGTTAGGGTTAGGGTTGAGCTAGGGTTAGGGTTAGGGTTGAGCTAGGGTTAGGGTTAGGGTTGAGCTAGGGTTAGGGTTAGGGTTAGGGTTGAGCTAGGGTTAGGGTTAGGCTTGAGCTAGGGTTAGTGTTAGGGTTAGGGTTGAGCTAGGGTTAGGGTTAAGGTTAGGGTTGAGCTAGGATTAAGGTTAGGGTTGAGCTAGGGTTAGGGTTAGGGTTGAGCTAGGGTTAGGGTTAGGGTTAGGGTTGAGCTAGGGTTAGGGTTAGGGTTAGGGTTGAGCTAGGATTAGGGTTAGGGTTAGGGTTGAGCTAGGGTTAGGGTTAGGGTTAGGGTTGAGCTAGGATTAGGGTTAGGGTTAGGTTTGAGCTAGGGTTAGGGTTAGGGTTAGGGTTGAGCTAGGGTTAGGGTTAGGGTTGAGCTAGGGTTAGGGTTAGGGTTAGGGTTGAGCTAGGGTTAGAGTTAGGGTTGAGCTAGGGTTAGGGTTAGGGTTAGGGTTGAGCTAGGGTTAGGGTTAGGGTTAGGGTTGAGCTAGGGTTAGGGTTAGGGTTGAGCTAGGGTTAGGGTTAGGGTTAGGATTGAGCTAGGGTTAGGGTTAGGGTTAGGGTTGAGCTAGGGTTAGGGTTAGGGTTGGGCTAGGGTTAGGGTTAGGGTTGAGCTAGGGTTAGGGTTAAGGTTAGGGTTGAGCTAGGGTTAGGGTTAGGGTTGAGCTAGGGTTAGGGTTAGGGTTGGGTTAGGGTTAGGGTTAGGGTTGAGCTAGGGTTAGGGTTAGGGTTGAGCTAGAGTTAGGGTTAGGGTTAGGGTTGAGCTAGGGTTAGGGTTAGGGTTAGGTTTGAGCTAGGGTTAGGGTTAGGGTTAGGGTTGAGCTAGGGTTAGGGTTAGGGTTGAGATAGGGTTAGGGTTAGGGTTGAGCTAGGGTTAGGGTTAGGGTTGAGCTAGGGTTAGGGTTAGGGTTAGGGTTAGGGTTGAGCTAGGGTTAGGGTTAGGGTTAGGGTTGAGCTAGGGTTAGGATTAGGGTTAGGATTGAGCTAGGGTTAGGGTTAGGGTTGAGCTAGGGTTAGGGTTAGGGATGAGCTAGGGTTAGGGTTAGGGTTAGGGTTGAGCTAGGGTTAGGGTTGGGGTTGAGCTAGGGTTAGGGTTAGGGTTGACCTAGGGTTAGGGTTAGGGTTGAGCTAGGGTTAGGGTTAGGGATGAGCTAGGGTTAGGGTTAGGGTTAGGGTTGAGCTAGGGTTAGGGTTAGGGTTGAGCTAGGGTTAGGGTTAGGGTTGAGCTAGGGTTAGGGTTAGGGTTAGGGTTGAGCTAGGGTTAGGGTTAGGGTTAGGGTTGAGCTAGGGTTAGGGTTAGGGTTGAGCTAGGGTTAGGGTTAGGGTTAGGGTTGAGCTAGGGTTAGGGTTAGGGTAAGGGTTGAGCTAGGGTTAGGGTTAGGGTTGAGCTAGGGTTAGGGTTAGGGTTAGGGTTGAGCTAGGGTTAGGGTTAGGGTTGAGCTAGGGTTAGGGTTAGGCTTGAGCTAGGGTTAGGGTTAGGGTTAGGGTTGAGCTAGGGTTAGGGTTAGGGTTGAGCTAGGGTTAGGGTTAGGGTTAGGGTTGAGCTAGGGTTAGGGTTAGGGTTAGGGTTAGGGTTGAGCTAGGGTTAGGGTTAAGGTTAGGGTTGAGCTAGGATTAAGGTTAGGGTTGAGCTAGGGTTAGGGTTAGGGTTGAGCTAGGGTTAGGGTTAGGGTTAGGGTTGAGCTAGGGTTAGGGTTAGGGTTAGGGTTGAGCTAGGATTAGGGTTAGGGTTAGGGTTGAGCTAGGGTTAGGGTTAGGGTTAGGGTTGAGCTAGGGTTAGGGTTAGGGTTAGGGTTGAGCTAGGGTTAGGGTTAGGGTTGAGCTAGGGTTAGGGTTAGGGTTAGGATTGAGCTAGGGTTAGGGTTAGGGTTAGGGTTGAGCTAGGGTTAGGGTTAGGGTTGAGCTAGGGTTAGGGTTAGGGTTGAGCTAGGGTTAGGGTTAAGGTTAGGGTTGAGCTAGGGTTAGGGTTAGGGTTGAGCTCGGGTTAGGGTTAGGGTTGGGTTAGGGTTAGGGTTAGGGTTGAGCTAGGGTTAGGGTTAGGGTTGAGCTAGAGTTAGGGTTAGGGTTAGGGTTGAGCTAGGGTTAGGATTAGGGTTAGGTTTGAGCTAGGGTTAGGGTTAGGGTTAGGGTTGAGCTAGGGTTAGGGTTAGGGTTGAGCTAGGGTTAGGGTTAGGGTTGAGCTAGGGTTAGGGTTAGGGTTGAGCTAGGGTTAGGGTTAGGGTTAGGGTTAGGGTTGAGCTAGGGTTAGGGTTAGGGTTAGGGTTGAGCTAGGGTTAGGATTAGGGTTAGGATTGAGCTAGGGTTAGGGTTAGGGTTGAGCTAGGGTTAGGGTTAGGGATGAGCTAGGGTTAGGGTTAGGGTTAGGGTTGAGCTAGGGTTAGGGTTGGGGTTGAGCTAGGGTTAGGGTTAGGGTTGACCTAGGGTTAGGGTTAGGGTTGAGCTAGGGTTAGGGTTAGGGATGAGCTAGGGTTAGGGTTAGGGTTAGGGTTGAGCTAGGGTTAGGGTTAGGGTTGAGCTAGGGTTAGGGTTAGGGTTGAGCTAGGGTTAGGGTTAGGGTTAGGGTTGAGCTAGGGTTAGGGTTAGGGTTAGGGTTGAGCTAGGGTTAGGGTTAGGGTTGAGCTAGGGTTAGGTTTAGGGTTAGGGTTGAGCTAGGGTTAGGGTTAGGGTTAGGGTTGAGCTAGGGTTAGGGTTAGGGTTGAGCTAGGGTTAGGGTTAGGCTTGAGCTAGGGTTAGGGTTAGGGTTAGGGTTGAGCTAGGGTTAGGGTTAGGGTTGAGCAAGGGTTAGGGTTAGGGTTAGGGTTGAGCTAGGGTTAGGGTTAGGGTTGAGCTAGGGTTAGGGTTAGGGTTAGGGTTGAGCTAGGGTTAGGGTTAGGGTTGAGCTAGGGTTAGGGTTAGGGTTAGGATTGAGCTAGGGTTAGGGTTAGGGTTAGGGTTGAGCTAGGGTTAGGGTTAGGGTTGAGCTAGGGTTAGGGTTAGGGTTGAGCTAGGGTTAGGGTTAAGGTTAGGGTTGAGCTAGGGTTAGGGTTAGGGTTGAGCTAGGGTTAGGGTTAGGGTTGGGTTAGGGTTAGGGTTAGGGTTAGGGTTGAGCTAGGGTTAGGGTTAGGGTTGAGCTAGAGTTAGGGTTAGGGTTAGGGTTGAGCTAGGGTTAGGGTTAGGGTTGAGCTAGGGTTAGGGTTAGGGTTAGGGTTAGGGTTGAGCTAGGGTTAGGGTTAGGGTTAGGGTTGAGCTAGGGTTAGGATTAGGGTTAGGGTTGAGCTAGGGTTAGGTTTAGGGTTGAGCTAGGGTTAGGGTTAGGGATGAGCTAGGGTTAGGGTTAGGGTTAGGTTTGAGCTAGGGTTAGGGTTGGGGTTGAGCTAGGTTTAGGGTTAGGGTTGACGTAGGGTTAGGGTTAGGGTTGAGCTAGGGTTAGGGTTAGGGTTGAGCTAGGGTTAGGGTTAGGGTTAGGGTTGAGCTAGGGTTAGGGTTAGGGTTGAGCTAGGGTTAGGGTTAGGGTTGAGCTAGGGTTAGGGTTAGGGTTAGGGTTGAGCTAGGGTTAGGGTTAGGGTTAGGGTTGAGCTAGGGTTAGGGTTAGGGTTAGGGTTGAGCTAGGGTTAGGGTTAGGGTTGAGCTAGGGTTAGGGTTAGGGTTAGGGTTGAGCTAGGGTTAGGGTTAGGGTTAGGGTTGAGCTAGGGTTAGGGTTAGGGTTAGGGTTGAGCTAGGGTTAGGGTTAGGGTTAGGGTTGAGCAGGGGTTAGGGTTAGGGTTGAGCTAGGGTTAGGGTTAGGGTTAGCGTTGAGCTAGGGTTAGGGTTAGCGTTAGGGTTGAGCTAGGGTTAGGGTTAGGGTTAGGGTTGAGCTAGGGTTAGGGTTAGGGTTAGGGTTGAGCTAGGGTTAGGGTTAGGGTTGAGCTAGGGTTAGGGTTAGGGTTAGGTTTGAGCTAGGGTTAGGGTTAGGGTTAGGGTTGAGCTAGGGTTAGGGTTAGGGTTGAGCTAGGGTTAGGGTTAGGGTTGAGCTAGAGTTAGGGTTAGGGTTAGGGTTGAGCTAGGGTTAGGGTTAGGGTTAGGGTTGAGCTAGGGTTAGGGTTAGGGTTAGGGTTGAGCTAGGGTTAGGGTTAGGGTTAGGGTTGAGCTAGGGTTAGGGTTAGGGTTGAGCTAGGGTTAGGGTTAGGGTTGAGCTAGGGTTAGGGTTAGGGTTGAGCTAGGGTTAGGGTTAGGGTTGGCTAGGGTTAGGGTTAGGGTTGGTCTAGGGTTAGGATAGGGTTAGGTATAGGGTTGTTAGTGGAAGGGGTTACGAGGATAAAAACTCAATTCAGTATCCCTACTGAAATCTATATCTCCGGAACGGAAGGCCGTAGACACTCGGGACCCACGTCCATCTGGGGTTTTCTGGGGTCTCTGAGAACGCCAGTGTTTGTCTCGAGTCTGTACAACCTTCCCATCCCGAGATATAACATATCAAGTACGGAGGGGTATACTGAATATATGTATCTCGGGAACGGAACGTCGTAGAGACTCGGGGACACGTCTGGCGTGTTCAGCGCCCCCAAAATATGGCAGACGGATCTTGGTTCCAAGTTGCTCCGACCTTCGGTTCCCGAGTTATGATTAAGTTTATGTTCTCATTGTCGATGAATGGGGCTTGGTGTGCCTACACTGAATATGTTTATCTCGGGAACGGAACGTCGTAGAGACTCGCGGACACGTCTGGCGTGTTCAGCGCCCCCAAAATATGGCAGACGGATCTTGGTTCCAAGTTGCTCCGACCTTCGGTTCCCGAGTTATGATTAAGTTTATGTTCTCATTGTCGATGAATGGGGCTTGGTGTGCCTACACTGAATATGTGTATCTCGGGAACGGAACGTCGTAGAGACTCGGGGACACGTCTGGCGTGTTCAGCGCCCCCAAAATATGGCAGACGGATCTTGGTTCCAAGTTGCTCCGACCTTCGGTTCCCGAGTTATGATTAAGTTTATGTTCTCATTGTCGATGAATGGGGCTTGGTGTGCCTACACTGAATATGTGTATCTCGGGAACGGAACGTCGTAGAGACTCGCGGACAAGTCTGGCGTGTTCAGCGCCCCCAAAATATGGCAGACGGATCTTGGTTCCAAGTTGCTCCGACCTTCGGTTCCCGAGTTATGCTTAAGTATATTTTCTCGTTGTAGATGAATGGGGCTTGAATATGTGTATCTCGGGAACGAAAGATCGTAGAGACTCGGGACCAACGTCCGTCTGGGTATTGTCGGGGTCTCTGGGAACGCCAGTCTTTGTCCCGAGTCTCTACGACCTTCCCTTCCCGAAATATGACATATCCAGTAAGGGGGTATACTGGGTCTTAGACTAGGGTTAGGGTTGAGCTAGGGTTAGGGTTAGGTTTGAGCTAGGGTTAGGGTTAGGGTTAGGGTTGAGCTAGGGTTAGGGTTAGGGTTAGGGTTGAGCTAGGGTTAGGGTTAGGGTTAGGGTTGAGCTAGGGTTAGGGTTAGGGTTGAGCTAGGGTTAGGGTTAGGGTTAGGGTTGAGCTAGGGTTAGGGTTAGGGTTGAGCTAGGGTTAGGGTTAGGCTTGAGCTAGGGTTAGGGTTAGGGTTAGGGTTGAGCTAGGGTTAGGGTTAGGGTTGAGCTAGGGTTAGGGTTAGGGTTAGGGTTGAGCTAGGGTTAGGGTTAGGGTTAGGGTTAGGGTTGAGCTAGGGTTAGGGTTAGGGTTAGGGTTGAGCTAGGGTTAGGGTTAGGGTTGAGCTAGGGTTAGGGTTAGGGTTAGGGTTAGGGTTGAGCTAGGGTTGGGGTTAGGGTTAGGATTGAGCTAGGGTTAGGGTTAGGGTTAGGGTTGAGCTAGGGTTAGGGTTAGGGTTAGGGTTGAGCTAGGGTTAGGGTTAGGGTTGGGTTAGGGTTAGGGTTAGGGTTAGGGTTGAGCTAGGGTTAGGGTTAGGGTTGAGCTAGAGTTAGGGTTAGGGTTAGGGTTGAGCTAGGGTTAGGGTTAGGGTTAGGTTTGAGCTAGGGTTAGGGTTAGGGTTAGGGTTGAGCTAGGGTTAGGGTTAGGGTTGAGCTAGGGTTAGGGTTAGGGTTGAGCTAGGGTTAGGGTTAGGGTTGGCTAGGGTTAGGGTTAGGGTTGGTCTAGGGTTAGGATAGGGTTAGGTATAGGGTTGTTAGTGGAAGGGGTTACGAGGATAAAAACTCAATTCAGTACCCCTACTGAAATCTATATCTCCGGAACGGAAGGCCGTAGACACTCGGGACCCACGTCCATCTGGGGTTTTCTGGGGTCTCTGAGAACGCCAGTGTTTGTCTCGAGTCTGTACAACCTTCCCATCCCGAGATATAACATATCAAGTACGGAGGGGTATACTGAATATATGTATCTCGGGAACGGAACGTCGTAGAGACTCGGGGACACGTCTGGCGTGTTCAGCGCCCCCAAAATATGGCAGACGGATCTTGGTTCCAAGTTGCTCCGACCTTCGGTTCCCGAGTTATGATTAAGTTTATGTTCTCATTGTCGATGAATGGGGCTTGGTGTGCCTACACTGAATATGTTTATCTCGGGAACGGAACGTCGTAGAGACTCGCGGACACATCTGGCGTGTTCAGCGCCCCCAAAATATGGCAGACGGATCTTGGTTCCAAGTTGCTCCGACCTTCGGTTCCCGAGTTATGATTAAGTTTATGTTCTCATTGTCGATGAATGGGGCTTGGTGTGCCTACACTGAATATGTGTATCTCGGGAACGGAACGTCGTAGAGACTCGCGGACAAGTCTGGCGTGTTCAGCGCCCCCAAAATATGGCAGACGGATCTTGGTTCCAAGTTGCTCCGACCTTCGGTTCCCGAGTTATGCTTAAGTATATTTTCTCGTTGTAGATGAATGGGGCTTGAATATGTGTATCTCGGGAACGAAAGATCGTAGAGACTCGGGACCAACGTCCGTCTGGGTATTGTCGGGGTCTCTGGGAACGCCAGTCTTTGTCCCGAGTCTCTACGACCTTCCCTTCCCGAAATATGACATATCCAGTAAGGGGGTATACTGGGTCTTAGACTAGGGTTAGGGTTGAGCTAGGGTTAGGGTTAGGTTTGAGCTAGGGTTAGGGTTAGGGTTGAGCTAGGGTTAGGGTTAGGGTTGAGCTAGGGTTAGGGTTAGGGTTAGGGTTGAGCTAGGGTTAGGGTTAGGGTTAGGGTTGAGCTAGGGTTAGGGTTAGGGTTAGGGTTGAGCTAGGGTTAGGGTTAGGGTTGAGCTAGGGTTAGGGTTAGGGTTAGGGTTGAGCTAGGGTTAGGGTTAGGGTTGAGCTAGGGTTAGGGTTAGGGTTGAGCTAGGGTTAGGGTTAGGCTTGAGCTAGGGTTAGGGTTAGGGTTAGGGTTGAGCTAGGGTTAGGGTTAGGGTTGAGCTAGGGTTAGGGTTAGGGTTAGGGTTGAGCTAGGGTTAGGGTTAGGGTTAGGGTTAGGGTTGAGCTAGGGTTAGGGTTAGGGTTAGGGTTGAGCTAGGGTTAGGGTTAGGGTTGAGCTAGGGTTAGGGTTAGGGTTAGGGTTAGGGTTGAGCTAGGGTTAGGGTTAGGGTTGAGCTAGGGTTGGGGTTAGGGTTAGGATTGAGCTAGGGTTAGGGTTAGGGTTAGGGTTGAGCTAGGGTTAGGGTTAGGGTTGAGCTAGGGTTAGGGTTAGGGTTGAGCTAGGGTTAGGGTTAAGGTTAGGGTTGAGCTAGGGTTAGGGTTAGGGTTGAGCTAGGGTTAGGGTTAGGGTTGGGTTAGGGTTAGGGTTAGGGTTGAGCTAGGGTTAGGGTTAGGGTTGAGCTAGAGTTAGGGTTAGGGTTAGGGTTGAGCTAGGGTTAGGGTTAGGGTTAGGTTTGAGCTAGGGTTAGGGTTAGGGTTAGGGTTGAGCTAGGGTTAGGGTTAGGGTTGAGCTAGGGTTAGGGTTAGGGTTAGGGTTGAGCTAGGGTTAGGGTTAGGGTTAGGGTTGAGCTAGGGTTAGGGTTAGGGTTGAGCTAGGGTTAGGGTTAGGGTTGAGCTAGGATTAGGGTTAGGGTTAGGTTTGAGCTAGGGTTAGGGTTAGGGTTAGGGTTGAGCTAGGGTTAGGGTTAGGGTTGAGCTAGGGTTAGGGTTAGGGTTGAGCTAGGGTTAGGGTTAGGGTTAGGGTTGAGCTAGGGTTAGGGTTAGGGTTAGGGTTGAGCTAGGGTTAGGGTTAGGATTAGGGTTGAGCTAGGGTTAGGGTTAGGGTTGAGCTAGGGTTAGGGTTAGGGATGAGCTAGGGTTAGGGTTAGGGTTAGGGTTGAGCTAGGGTTAGGGTTAGGGTTGAGCTAGGGTTAGGGTTAGGGTTGACCTAGGGTTAGGGTTAGGGTTGAGCTAGGGTTAGGGTTAGGGTTGAGCTAGGGTTAGGGTTAGGGTTAGGGTTGAGCTAGGGTTAAGGTTAGGGTTGAGCTAGGGTTAGGGTTAGGGTTGGGCTAGGGTTAGGGTTAGGGTTAGGGTTGAGCTAGGGTTAGGGTTAGGGTTAGGGTTGAGCTAGGGTTAGGGTTAGGGTTAGGGTTGAGCTAGGGTTAGGGTTAGGGTTGAGCTAGGGTTAGGGTTAGGGTTAGGGTTGAGCTAGGGTTAGGGTTAGGGTTGAGCTAGGGTTAGGGTTAGGGTTGAGCTAGGGTTAGGGTTAGGGTTAGGGTTGAGCTAGGGTTAGGGTTAGGGTTAGGGTTAGGGTTGAGCTAGGGTTAGGGTTAGGGTTAGGGTTGAGCTAGGGTTAGGGTTAGGGTTAGGGTTGAGCTAGGGTTAGGGTTAGGGTTGAGCTAGGGTTAGGGTTAGGGTTAGGGTTGAGCTAGGGTTAGGGTTAGGGTTGAGCTAGGGTTAGGGTTAGGGTTGAGCTAGGGTTAGGGTTAGGCTTGAGCTAGGGTTAGGGTTAGGCTTGAGCTAGGGTTAGGGTTAGGGTTAGGGTTGAGCTAGGGTTAGGGTTAGGGTTGAGCTAGGGTTAGGGTTAGGGTTAGGGTTGAGCTAGGGTTAGGGTTAGGGTTAGGGTTAGGGTTGAGCTAGGATTAGGGTTAGGGTTAGGGTTGAGCTAGGGTTAGGGTTAGGGTTGAGCTAGGGTTAGGGTTAGGGTTAGGGTTGAGCTAGGGTTAGGGTTAGGGTTGAGCTAGGGTTAGGGTTAGGGTTAGGGTTGAGCTAGGGTTAGGGTTAGGGTTGAGCTAGGGTTAGGGTTAGGGTTGAGCTAGGGTTAGGGTTAGGCTTGAGCTAGGGTTAGGGTTAGGCTTGAGCTAGGGTTAGGGTTAGGGTTAGGGTTGAGCTAGGGTTAGGGTTAGGGTTGAGCTAGGGTTAGGGTTAGGGTTAGGGTTAGGCTTGAGCTAGGGTTAGGGTTAGGGTTAGGGTTGAGCTAGGGTTAGGGTTAGGGTTGAGCTAGGGTTAGGGTTAGGGTTAGGGTTGAGCTAGGGTTAGGGTTAGGGTTGAGCTAGGGTTAGGGTTAGGGTTAGGGTTGAGCTAGGGTTAGGGTTAGGGTTGAGCTAGGGTTAGGGTTAGGGTTGAGCTAGGGTTAGGGTTAGGGTTAGGGTTGAGCTAGGGTTAGGGTTAGGGTTAGGGTTGAGCTAGGGTTAGGGTTAGGGTTGAGCTAGGGTTAGGGTTAGGGTTGAGCTAGGGTTAGGGTTAGGCTTGAGCTAGGGTTAGGGTTAGGGTTAGGGTTGAGCTAGGGTTAGGGTTAGGGTTGAGCTAGGGTTAGGGTTAGGGTTGAGCTAGGGTTAGGGTTAGGGTTAGGTTTGAGCTAGGGTTAGGGTTAGGGTTAGGGTTGAGCTAGGGTTAGGGTTAGGGTTGAGCTAGGGTTAGGGTTAGGGTTGAGCTAGAGTTAGGGTTAGGGTTAGGGTTGAGCTAGGGTTAGGGTTAGGGTTAGGGTTGAGCTAGGGTTAGGGTTAGGGTTAGGGTTGAGCTAGGGTTAGGGTTAGGGTTGAGCTGGGGTTAGGGTTAGGGTTGAGCTAGGGTTAGGGTTAAGGTTAGGGTTGAGCTAGGGTTAGGGTTAGGGTTGAGCTAGGGTTAGGGTTAGGGTTGAGCTAGGGTTAGGGTTAGGGTTAGGGTTGAGCTAGGGTTAGGGTTAGGGTTGAGCTAGGGTTAGGGTTAGGGTTAGGGTTGAGCTAGGGTTAGGGTTAGGGTTAGGGTTGAGCTAGGGTTAGGGTTAGGGTTGAGCTAGGGTTAGGGTTAGGGTTGAGCTAGGGTTAGGGTTAGGGTTAGGGTTGAGCTAGGGTTAGGGTTAGGGTTAGGGTTAGGGTTGAGCTAGGGTTAGGGTTAGGGTTAGGGTTGAGCTAGGGTTAGGGTTAGGGTTGAGCTAGGGTTAGGGTTAGGGTTAGGGTTGAGCTAGGGTTAGGGTTAGGGTTGAGCTAGGGTTAGGGTTAGGGTTGAGCTAGGGTTAGGTTTAGGTTTGAGCTAGGGTTAGGGTTAGGGTTGAGCTAGGGTTAGGGTTAGGGTTAGGGTTGAGCTAAGGTTAGGGTTAGGGTTGAGCTAGGGTTAGGGTTAGGGTTAGGGTTGAGCTAGGGTTAGGGTTAGGGTTAGGGTTGAGCTAGGGTTAGGGTTAGGGTTGAGCTAGGGTTAGGGTTAGGGTTGAGCTAGGGTTAGGGTTAGGGTTAGGGTTGAGCTAGGGTTAGGGTTAGGGTTAGGGTTAGGGTTGAGCTAGGGTTAGGGTTAGGGTTAGGGTTGAGCTAGGGTTAGGGTTAGGGTTGAGCTAGGGTTAGGGTTAGGGTTAGGGTTGAGCTAGGGTTAGGGTTAGGGTTGAGCTAGGGTTAGGGTTAGGGTTGAGCTAGGGTTAGGGTTAGGGTTAGGGTTGAGCTAGGGTTAGGGTTAGGGTTAGGGTTGAGCTAGGGTTAGGGTTAGGGTTGAGCTAGGGTTAGGGTTAGGGTTAGGTTTGAGCTAGGGTTAGGGTTAGGGTTGAGCTAGGGTTAGGGTTAGGGTTGAGCTAGAGTTAGGGTTAGGGTTAGGGTTGAGCTAGGGTTAGGGTTAGGGTTAGGGTTGAGCTAGGGTTAGGGTTAGGGTTAGGGTTGAGCTAGGGTTAGGGTTAGGGTTAGGGTTGAGCTAGGGTTAGGGTTAGGGTTGAGCTAGGGTTAGGGTTAGGGTTGAGCTGGGGTTAGGGTTAGGGTTGAGCTAGGGTTAGGGTTAAGGTTAGGGTTGAGCTAGGGTTAGGGTAAGGGTTGAGCTAGGGTTAGGGTTAGGGTTGAGCTAGGGTTAGGGTTAGGGTTAGGGTTGAGCTAGGGTTAGGGTTAGGGTTGAGCTAGGGTTAGGGTTAGGGTTAGGGTTGAGCTAGGGTTAGGGTTAGGGTTAGGGTTGAGCTAGGGTTAGGGTTAGGGTTGAGCTAGGGTTAGGGTTAGGGTTGAGCTAGGGTTAGGGTTAGGTTTAGGGTTGAGCTAGGGTTAGGGTTAGGGTTAGGGTTGAGCTAGGGTTAGGGTTAGGGTTAGGGTTGAGCTAGGGTTAGGGTTAGGGTTGAGCTAGGGTTAGGGTTAGGGTTAGGGTTGAGCTAGGGTTAGGGTTAGGGTTGAGCTAGGGTTAGGGTTAGGGTTGAGCTAGGGTTAGGGTTAGGGTTAGGGTTGAGCTAGGGTTAGGGTTAGGGTTAGGGTTAGGGTTGAGCTAGGGTTAGGGTTAGGGTTAGGGTTGAGCTAGGGTTAGGGTTAGGGTTAGGGTTGAGCTAGGGTTAGGGTTAGGGTTGAGCTAGGGTTAGGGTTAGGGTTAGGGTTGAGCTAGGGTTAGGGTTAGGGTTGAGCTAGGGTTAGGGTTAGGGTTGAGCTAGGGTTAGGGTTAGGCTTGAGCTAGGGTTAGGGTTAGGCTTGAGCTAGGGTTAGGGTTAGGGTTAGGGTTGAGCTAGGGTTAGGGTTAGGGTTGAGCTAGGGTTAGGGTTAGGGTTAGGGTTGAGCTAGGGTTAGGGTTAGGGTTAGGGTTAGGGTTGAGCTAGGATTAGGGTTAGGGTTAGGGTTGAGCTAGGGTTAGGGTTAGGGTTGAGCTAGGGTTAGGGTTAGGGTTAGGGTTGAGCTAGGGTTAGGGTTAGGGTTGAGCTAGGGTTAGGGTTAGGGTTAGGGTTGACCTAGGGTTAGGGTTAGGGTTGAGCTAGGGTTAGGGTTAGGGTTGAGCTAGGGTTAGGGTTAGGCTTGAGCTAGGGTTAGGGTTAGGCTTGAGCTAGGGTTAGGGTTAGGGTTAGGGTTGAGCTAGGGTTAGGGTTAGGGTTGAGCTAGGGTTAGGGTTAGGGTTAGGGTTAGGCTTGAGCTAGGGTTAGGGTTAGGGTTA
Organism: Chaunax sp. Z400; assembly: GCA_037577475.1. Taxonomy (NCBI): domain Eukaryota; kingdom Metazoa; phylum Chordata; class Actinopteri; order Lophiiformes; family Chaunacidae; genus Chaunax; species Chaunax sp. Z400. The sequence continues at coordinate 23,491,286 of CM075191.1, read as the reverse complement.
GGGTTGAGCTAGGGTTAGGGTTAGGGTTGAGCTAGGGTTAGGGTTAGGGTTAGGGGTGAGCTAGGGTTAGGGTTAGGGTTGAGCTAGGGTTAGGGTTAGGGTTAGGGTTGAGCTAGGGTTAGGGTTAGGGTTGAGCTAGGGTTAGGGTTAGGGTTGAGCTAGGGTTAGGGTTAGGGTTAGGGTTGAGCTAGGGTTAGGGTTAGGGTTAGGGTTGAGCTAGGGTTAGGGTTAGGGTTGAGCTAGGG